>LPNX010046017.1:31453-85574 GCA_001517045.1 Pseudotsuga menziesii
TTAACCCGGACAATGAGGACCTATCTTATGTGCCGATTTGGATTCAGCTATACTCGCTCTTGTCTGAATACTGGAAAGAGAATATCTTGGAATCCTTAGGGAATGTCATAGGAGAGTTTGTGAAAGTGGCCGACCAGATGAAAATAATGAGGTATACTTCATATGCCCGCATATGTGTCTACATGAATATTGCGAAAGAGCTACCAGAAGGAATAAACCTATGCTAGGAGGATGAATATTAGTATCAGCCCATTGATTATGAGAATATCTCCTTTCGATGTAGGAGATTCCATGAGCATGGTCATTTGTTCCGAGATTGCCCAGAAAACAAACCTAATAACCAACAAAAAAGAAAAGACCAGAAGGACGAGGAAGGATTCACCAAGGTTGCGGGAAGGAAGAGAATGACCAAACGACATCAAGGACCAGAGGTAAATAAAAAAGCCAACCCCTCTAATCGTTTTGAGATACTCCAAAAAGACAACGATATGGAAAATAAAGAAAACAAGAAACCAACAATACCAAAAGAAAGTACTAAGGAAAGCCAAGAAGGCCAAAACACCCTTCAAGAAATGATAATGCAGGACGACGAAGAAGACACAGAGGAAATGGATCTGGGAGAACTCAACCTCGATGAACTCGAGAAAGCGGTCCAAGATCCGGTCAAAGGGATCATACCAGCCCAGTAGGTCGTACCGCTCAAGGAAGCAATCATAAATACCAGGAAAAAGGATAACTCTCTAGGAGTGTGTTCACATAGCCCAGGAACCAAAATCCATGAGACCATCAAGAAAGTAGGGACTGAAAAGCATGGAAGAAGAAGCAACCAACAACGTATTAAATACATTGGGGAAAAACTGGTGGCGTCTGGGAAATTCCCGACCATCGAGGCAGCCTTCCCCATATCAAGAAAAATCTACCAATGAAACTTATATTATGGAATATCAGAGGGTGCAGAGCACCTAGAAAGAAAAGATTATAAAAAAAAAATAAAGGAAGAGAATCCTTCAGTCATCTTTATTCAAGAAACTAAGTGCACAGAGGAAAGTTTCAAATTCTCAACAAGCAAAATTTGGAAGAACAGTAAAGCCTCGGCCATTGTTGCTACAGGCGCAGTAGGAGGTATAGGAATAATACAGAACCCTTATGTCCTTAGTCTCACCAACTTCATGGCCACTAGATTCTCAATCTTAGCTGAGTTTCACATATTAGGGACCAACACCAAAGGTTTCCTCACTAATGTGTATGGACCATTTGCACTGGTTGACAAACAACTCTTTATAGATCACTGAATACCATGAGTAATCTGGTAGGACGAAGATACTAGATTCTAGGTGGCGACTTCAATCTCATCCACAATATTCAGGAGAAGAAAGGAGGAATCAGAACCCTAATCCCAACAAGCAATGAATTGGATAGTTTAATAGAAGACTTAGCACTCGTGGATTTAAAAACTAACAATGGTTGGCATACCTAGACCAACAAACGATCTGGAGACAGGCACATTGCCTCCAGGTTAAATCATTTTCTTCTTTCAGAATCCATACTTGTAGGAGGAGCTGACATGGCCGCGCATGTGCTCTCGACGGCAGGCTTGGATCATTGGCCCATATGTCTTCAATGGTGCAGACAAGATGAACAAATGCGAAGGCCATTTTGTTTTGAGAAATTTTGGCTATCCCATAAGGATTTCCAACCTCTCCTTCAACAATGGTGGAAAGAGTTTTTGCCACTAGAGGGCACATGCATGTACCAATTTCAACACAAGTTAAGATACATTAAAGCTCAGGTTAAAATATGGAATAAGTATTTCTTTGGAAACATTGAATAGGAAAAGGCGCAGTTAGAGGAACAACTCATTTGTCTCCAAAGAATCATCATGCAAGAAGGTTACTCAGAGGAAATCAAAGTAAAGTAGGTAAAAATTCAAGAGGCGCTAGAAAAGAAGGGAAAAACAAGAGGAAATGCTTTGGGAATCCAAGTCTCGAAACAAGTGGTTGTTAGAGGGGGAAAGGAACACTTCCTTCTTCCAAAAAACCACTATACAGAACAGACAAACAAACAGAATTGCAAGGCTTAAAGATAACGAGGGAAACACTCTAGATAATCATAATGAAATAGAGGCCTCTCTCCTCGACCATTTTAAAAACATCATGGCTGAACCGTAGATAGATCGAAATGAGGCACAAGATAAAGTCATGGAGAACATTCCATCATTAGTCACGGCAGAACATAACCAATTCCTAATAAGACCGATAGAAATGATGGAACTAGAAGAAGCGGTTAGGAAATTAAAGGATGACAAGGCACCTAAGCCAGATGGTTTCACCACCAATTTCTTTCATGCGTGCTGGGAAACCATAAAAGAAGAAGTGCTGGTGATTGTGGAACACTCGAGACAGACTGGAGATCTCCTTAAAGCCTTCAACTTGACCTTCACAGCTCTCATCCCCAAGGAACACGGAGCGGATACCCCAGGTAATTTTTGACCCATAGCTCTCTGTAACGTCATCTTCAAAATCATTACCAAAAACATTGTTAATCGTCTCAAGATCCTTCTCCCTAGCCTCATCTCAAAAGAACAATCTGGCTACATGGAAGGATGCCAAATCTTAGATGGAATCATCCTCTCCCATGAGCTTATTCACTCACTTAAACTTACAAAAATTCCTGGACTCCTAATCAAGCTAGACCTCTCGAAGGCCTTCGACAAGCTCAACTGGAAATACATGAAGAAAATCCTTTTAGCTTTTGGATTTTACCCCATTTGGGTAAGTTGGATTTTAAAGCTCACCTCCTTGATTTGTTTTATATCCTAGTCAATGGTTCTCCTTCCTATACCTTCAAACCTTCCAGAGGTATTCGACAAGGGGACCCCCTCTCCCCCTTCTTGTTCGTAATCATGATGGAAGGTCTCGGCCGCCCGCTAAAAGCCAAAATCGGATCTCAAGAGCTCAAAGGTCTCACCCCCCATCCACGATTGGATCCCCAATACCACCAGTAATTCATGGACGACACTATGTTGTTTGGAAAAGCCTTGATCCAAGAAGCTCGAGTAATTAAAAATTTCCTGAACACCTTTCTCACGGCAAGTGGACTAGAAGTCAACAATACCAAATCTCATATCTTTTTCTTCAATGCCTGCAACATTACGAAACCTAACATATGTCACATTCTTGAGTTTACTGAAGGTAAACTGCCCTCGAAATATCTAGGAGCTCCCTTATCCAACTCCATGCTCTGCAATGTCTCTTGGCAAGATCTCCTGGATAGAATGAAACTCAATCTTTCAAATTGGACCTTCAAATCTATAAACATGCCTAGTCGCCTTATCCTTGTCAAATCGGTCCTCCAGGCCATGCCCCTCTATCTTTTCTCTTTCCTAGTCGCCCCCAGCTCCATCCAAAAAAAGATCAAAGGACTTCAAAGGACCTTCCTATGGGGAGGTTCAGTGGAACAAAAGAAATGGGCTCTAGTGGGCTAGGAAACATTATGCAGGCCCAAATTGGAAGGTGGCTTAGACCTGAGAGACCCTCACTCTAGCAATAAAATAGGCAAATCCAAGTTATGGTGGTGATGGATCACGTACAACAATGAACCTTGGGCTCTTCTGTGGCACAAGAAATATGCCCCGAATAATTCAAAACAAAACCTCATCAGATTTGAATGTAACATCAAAGGATCACACCTATGGAACGCTGCCAATGCTAATCGCAACATAATTAAGGATCTAAGCTTTTGGGAGATACGAGATGGGGAATCAACAGCTTTCTTCCAAGACTCTTGGCATCAACTCAGTCCGCTCAAGGATTCCCATGATCTTCCTCTTCTCAGGGAGCACCTACAGCACAAGAATCTCATCAAGGTTAACACCTTATGGGAGGAAGAGCAACAAAGAGAACACTACATGCAATGGAAAAAAAAGGAGTGGTGGCAGAGCATTAGCCCCAACAAGGATCTGCAGGCCTTCTGGGAAGATCTTCAAGCAAGGCAAATATGGACTACTCAGGGTGAGGATAAGATCAGATGGGGCTTCTCACTCTCAGGAGCTTACAATTTGAAAGAAGCGGCTAATACCCTCATTATTTCTGAGAACAACGACTAAGACATCAATTGGAAAATAATATGGAAAGAAAAACTTTGGCCAAAGATATCAACCTTCTTATGGCTCCTCCGTAATCGCATTCTAACTGGGGAAAACAGAAAGAAAAAAGGATGCATTGGTCCACAGTGGTGTTGCCTCTGTAAAGCTAATGAAGAAACCACCAATCATCTCCTAGACGAATGCAACTTCGCAGACGAAATATGGAAAGAAGGAGAGCGAATCTTCAAGAAAAATGCAAGGATAAATGGACAACCGGACCTCATGATAGCTCAATGGCCTCACAAATCATTCACCAGCCAACTCCTTAATAGAATATGGGAAATCTTTCCAGGCTTTGTGGTATGGGAAGTCTGGATTGAAAGAAACAATAGAATCTTCTCTGACAGAGCCAAAACAAATAAGAAGGTTTGGGAAATCATTAAAAGACATATCCAAGAAACCCTCAGGTTAGGGAGATGGAAGGATGCAGGTCTCACCACCAATAGCACAGAAATGAAAATTCTCCAAGACTAGGGGATTCGTGCCATGCCAACCTTCGTTGGGAAGGAGCACAACCCTCCATCAGAATAAGCTCACCTTCAATCTAGACCCCCCCGAAGGGCACCTTTAAACTTAATTTTGATGGGGCCTCTAAAGGAAACCCAGGGATCGTAGGTTATGGAGTGGTGAGAAACAGTGGGGGCACTATACTAGGAGTCTTTTGGGGATCGATCAGCACAACCACCAACAACGCAGTTGAATTGGAAGGGATGCTTTTTGGCATGGAGTGGGCAATTCAACGAAATTGGAACCCTATTATTATGGAAGGTGACTCTTTACTCATCATCAACATGGCCAAAAAAATCCAAGCAGACTCGCCGAAAGGTAAAATCTCCATGAATTGGCGTCTGGAAAGTAAACTTAGGGCACTGCGTACCACCCTGGAAGCCAACCATGCTGTGGTCTTCTCTCATATGAAACGTGCGGTAAGCAAAGTAGCATACTCTATTGCCAACAAAGGCGTCCTTGCATCCTCCACCTTCCTGGCTTACTCCTAGAATGAGTTACAAAATCAAGAAGATCGCAAGGCTTGGCAAGCCTTGGCTCTGCGAGACTGGAAATCCCCCGATACGGGTGAAGAGACAAGGGAAGAGGCAGCTAGGTGTAGGGACGGTGGACTGACACGAGAAGGCGCTTCGATCATAGAGCTAAGGATCACATGCCACGAGGCCAACGCTCGAGTGTTGCGTATGGCTTCAGATCATTACATCCACGCAGACATAGAAGAAGGGACATTGTCGTAGCAGGAAGCATTTGATAACAACGTTGAAGGGGTCACACATGGGAGGATTGAACTCTCTGCGCAACCAAGAGTCAAAGCTTAGGAACAATGAACATGGAAGGACAACAGGCCAAATGGGGTGAGGGGATCTCATCGCAGATTGTGGATATGGAAATGACTGGAAAATCCGCTCACCATCCTGCAAGGACGATATCCTGTACCTGGGTGTGCATTGCTAACCGTTCCTGCTGGGTGCTGAATCAATATTTAACTAAGGAGCAACGAGACTCCATTGCTACGGATATTGTGGATAGGGTTTGGGTTAAACATTCGCAGGTGAGCAGAGTAACTACTAGATGCAGAGTTATTGCCATAGTGCATAGTAGAGTGAAGGTTCCTCACAGCGGAGGACGACGAAGAAGAAGGCAAAAAAGAGTGAGAAATTCTTGGATAGGGATGGTAGCTCCGGCAGCAGGGGGGGGGGAAATGAAGAGGACCAATGGGAGCCGCTATTCAATGAGGAAACGTCAGCTCACATCCACCATTCCATTGCTACTATGGAGGAAGATATTTTTGGAGAATTTTGCATGAAGTTGGGAGATGGGGTGGTCATGTCGCACTACTGGCGACTTAAATTCATTCTTTCTCGTTCCATGAACGAGAGGGAGAGCTACGTGGAGCTCATCCGCATCACCATGGGCAAGTTTAAGGATGAAGCTAAAAACAACCTCGGCCACATGCGCAGCTTGCTTCGCCTCTTAGCTCCGCCCTTTCAACGCATTCCGCGGGAAGATGATGTGAGTATGGAAGAATCTAGCCATGTGGATGTAAATCAAGGTATGGGGTAGGGAAAAAATAATGCCCAGGATGAGGCCGAGTCCTCTTGCAGACGCTAGGCCGTGGCTCTTTGTGGGTTTGGATTTCTCTTTGCTGTTTATCCCTTCATGCATAGTTGGTTTCTACTATGTTCTGTTTGTCTTCATGATTGAGCGCCCATGCTGAAAGGCTGGGCCGCTCTCATGCTTGTTCGTCTCTCTCTATGGGCTATACTTTTCACTTTCCTGTTTTGGATTCTAGATTGATGCCTGACTCCTTGTTTCAGGGAGCAGATTTTGTAAATATCTTTTAGTTTACTGCAGTAATTGAAGGGCCGTTTCTTACTTAATTTTTTTTTTTTGCCTCTTGTCTGAATAATTTCACCATTATTGTTTGAAAATTCTAGCACTAAAATTCTTCCTCATTCATTCTTCTTTCACCGAGAGGTTCTATCCAGCCTGATGATCCTGTGTTTTTGATAATTTTACAATATCTTGGAGTATTTTTTTGTATCTTTTGGATCCATTTCGATTTGCAGGTGAAGAAGGTGATTTGCAGAGAGGTGCATTGGTGGAAAGACCTGCTCTGACATTTCTTTTTGATCAGGGTTTTTAACAGGGAGGGGTTACTTCATTATGAATTTCCATTTCTTTAAATTTTTATTCTGTATCGGTAGATCTAAATCTTTTCTTGCCCTATTTACTAGTTTTCCCTTCATATGGCAGGAAGAGAGGGCGCACTAGGTCATTGGGAAAAACAATTTCAAGAAGATCATCTCCATATTTCTCATTTGATCTATGAGGGAGCAATCCTTGTCATCCAGGAAGGAATCTACAAATTCCATGAGAGTATCTCATCCAATTTCTCTCTATTTAATTTTCTATGCATTGGTCATCAATAAATTTCACTAAAAACCCTAACTTAGTAACTAAGAAAATTCACCGGGGCATATTACACTTAGATTTTCAATTTTTGGTGATTTGGATTTTGACGACCATCATCCAAAACCCCAATACCCTCCTAGGCGTCACCCTTAGACTCCATTTTCCCATTCGTTTGAGGCACTAGTTTTCTATGCAAGTTGCCCTTCCTCCATTGATAGTGATTTTCTAAGTGTCACGTGTTTTGGTTTTTCTTGGTTCTTTAACATTGTCATATCTATCATACAAGCACCAAATCACTGTGTAATAGAAAGCCTTAATTCACATACCAAATTCTACTCAGGGAATCTCTCTAATTTTCTATGTAAACCCCCCTAGGGTTTCTAGTTTGATCATTTACACTAACACACAATCTCCAAGATCTTGTAATTAAATTCATAAGCCATTAAAATAAACACCTTGGGTAACTTAATCAACTTCCAGAACCTTGTTAACTCAAGCAATCCTCTCTTAGTGGCTTCATCCTTAGACCTAGGGTTAGTAGCTATTCACCTTACATATTCTTGGCTTACAGTTTGATCTGGTGATTTAGCTTTAGGTCTTTCCTTCTAGGATAGATCTGGATCTCCCCCTTCGTCACTTGGGCTTTAGTGGCATAAAGCGAAGGGTATCTCAACCACTGTGACAACTGATCCATTATTTGGGGGTTGAGACACTTGTAAATTACCTCTATAGTTGCCCGTCCCCTCTATCGTCCTAGATATGATACCTTCGTGGGACAACTACAAGTTGTGTGATAATTGTAGGCAAGTAGTGCTGCAGGAGAAATTGTGTAGTAAAGAGAGTGAAAGTGACCATGCGAATCATAAAGGAATACTAGAATTTAGTGATTGCTAATTGTAGAAGAATTTTGCATTAATTCGAGTGTACCCTACAAGCTTTACATGCAGCTCAACTCTTACCTTAATTGCATCCTTGGTAAGAAGGATAATAGCCTCTTACCTTGAATGCATCCTTGATTGAAGGAGAAAAAACACGATTAATACTGCTAAGGTTACAAGGTTGCAGGTTGCAACCTTCCTCATATAAAAGATTACCAAACATCCAGCTTAACTAAAAATTTGAACTTGTCCTTGAAAATTAAGTGTTATAAAATTAAGTGTTATAAGAATTTGAAGTTTATTAAGTGCGTTATAATACATTGCATTGAGATTTAATCTTATGCAAATCTATATTTCAGAAGGATCGTACATGATTCGGGCCTCTTCACATAAACATTATATCAAAATAATGTATAGCCTGTGTGTTACTCCATTGAGACAGAAGTCCAATTAACCTTGATCTATTTGACAACATAAGAGCTCCGTCAAGTGTTTATCTGTTTGTTATGCTCTTCCCAAAGGCAACCATTGTAGTCTTATGGATGTTATGGCAATAATATCTTGTTTTGTTCACTTAAGCAAACAACCAAAGCGTTAAAGGAAATGTTTAGATAACATAAGATAAAGATTTTAATTTAGCCCAATGACTGTACATCAAAGTCTCATGACTTGGAATCCAAAACAGCCACAAAACCTAAAGTGGAGACTTAATTAGGACACTTAGAAAAACTTGGCAATAAGCAGGTTTATAAAAATACCAGGGAACTCAGAAAAAACCAAGTAAAACTCAGCAAACTTATTGATCAAAACTAAGTCTGGTTCGTTTTGACTAGGTGTTTTGACTCAGCCCACCTACTCAGAGTACTCAGTAGACTTCTAAAGGGTCCCATTTCTATGCTGATCTCCTCAAGTGTCGACTTTCATTCCTTTCAGACCTTTTCAAAATTGCTAATTTTCAAAATTGCTAATTTATTCCTCTAGTTTGGAACCATGAGTTCCGATTTCCTAAGATTTTAACTTCTAAAAAATCCTTATCACCAATTTCCTCTACACAACCCTGCTTTCAATCTTGTCACGATGTTGCCAACTTGCTTGTATTATTGTACCGAGAGTGTTGCTCTACAGCCCAGTAGGCAGGAGATGTTGTCAGGTAATGTGGGTAGGAACACTGACATGGCAATATAATCCACATCATAAAAAATAACATATTAGCTCCTAAAATAAAAAAAATTAAAACCAGAATACATCCATCTTAAACTGGATCTATCAAGCATCTAGAGGATCAAATTTCTTGATGTGTAAATTCTTTTTATCTTAAATTTAATTTCTTGATGTGAATTTTTTTTATCTTAAATTTTTTACAGGAAGAAAAAATTTACCCCTCAAAAAATTGGATCTCTCTTGGTGCTTGATAGATACTGCATTAAGATGGATCTATTCTGGTGATAAGATAGCTGTAACACTGACATGGCAACTTAATCCACATCATAAAAAATAACATATTAGCTCATAAAATAAAAAAATTAAAACTAGAATACATCCATCTTAAACTGGATCTATCAAGCATTGAGAGGATCAAATTTCTTGATGTGTAATTTTTTTAATCTTATATTTTTTACACATCAAGAAAAAATTTACACCTCATGAAATTAGACCTCTCTTGGTACTTGATAAATCCAGCATTAAGATGGATCTATTCTGGTGATAAGATAGCCTCCACATAAAAAAACATGTTATCAACAAATTGTGCTTAGTTCTATTTTCTGAATGGAATGAAAAGACTTTACAGCCAACCATGGCATTACAGCTCCATGAAGGTCAGGATTGTACAAATAGACGGCACAATAGGAAGGATTTTCCTTTGTATCATTGCTTAAGTGCTACTTCTTTAGCAGTCTGAAATTGTCAAATTATGTAAGTTTACAAACACTAAATTCTGCAGTGTATTTTATGTCCATTGGTTTTGCTTTTTAAGACAGAGGAAGTTAAATCATTAAAGAATTCCCAGTGTAATTTTTCAAATTTAAATTATATCCACAACTTCATGGTCTTTTGTATCCAAAGATGGAAACTGAAGAGTAAGCATAGCAAGCTTGAATGGTCTCATCATTTCAATTTTCAAGTATACACAATCTTTAGTTGGAAACCGGTTGTTTTGTGTTTCTCTAACACAATCAACAGTTCTCTTCATTTTCAATTAGGTTTTGTTTTAGCTTCTTCGGGGTTATCACCTCCTTCGTAGCCCAACTCATGTATTCTCATCCAAGCTGCATTATATACCATTTTTAACGTACTAAACATCTCCATACATTATGTAGCCCAATGATTGTCCGTGTCCAAGACCGCATATAGATATCATCTCCATCATCCATTCCATAGCTGACAGTCCCATCACCAAAGCCTTTCTCTCCTCTTTCTTGCTTTTCCAGTTAAAAAAAAATTTCTTGGAACTGTGCAAGTCTAAGCTGCTAAAGGTTAATCATTTTGTACACTATCTTTCAAGTTGTTCTGGCAAACCTCAACAAACAAACAAAGAACTTAATCATTCATTTACATAAATTCTTAGTACCCCTTCCAACATTAACCTATTGCAGGCAAAGAATGTTAGTACTTGGAAAGGCAATTAGTTTGAGGCAATTGCAATGAAATAAGGGGTTTAATGAGCTCCACATTTCTATTAATATACGGGAAAAGTAATAAAAAGCCTGATTATGTGTATAATCATTGCAATTGATCAGCATATTCACCTATAGCTTGAACAGTGGACACTAATAACAAAAATAATACTTTTCTTGGTGCAGGGACACGCAGTATTACCTATGGATGCCATTTAATCTTTAAAAAATAGCATTACTAATCGGAAAATGGTAACAAGGAAGCAACCTTGGGTATCTTTTAGGCATTTGAAGTCTGTGAATCCCAACAGCCTTCAATTTATTTCTGGAAGTTGCTTTAAGAAACACACCCCAAGGTTGGGGGCTACATCATTTGACATTGACTTTCTTCAGCTTAGGTGTGAGGTATGAGGGTATCCATTCCGTCAATTTCACCCAAGACTTACAAGACTTACACCTGGCCTCATCTTTTTTGAAATGCAATTCAGGCAGGGCTGACCAAAAGAATAACGGAACCCTGGTGGATGGCTTAAAAGTTAATACTCCATCAAAACCAAGATCCTCTTGGAAAAAAGATTTATTACACTAAACTGTACTTCTCAATGAAAAGAACATTTCACTTGAATAAATTTGATACTTACAGCAATTTGTTTCCTAGACATCCAACAAATGATTGTATGCATGTATGTAGGGAGGTAGAATCTAGATAGATAGGTAGGTGTGATCAAGATATTATATATACGTGTTTTTATGTATATTGTCATTTACATAGTTATAAACACGGGGACTTCACTTAGTGAACCTCTCACATAGCACGTCCGATTGTGGGATATTAAAGAATACCCTTAATTTCCAAAGATATTGACCCAAACTCTTTTTGTTGAAACCCCCTCCCAATACTTAAAACCTCCTCTCCACCCCTTTTTATACCTCAATCTTTATAAACCACCCTACCTACCCCACCTTAAACCCCTCATCCCCCCAATACCTACAATATATTGGTTAAACTTTTGATAATTTTAAAACCCGAACTAACGTGATAGGATATTGGTCATCAAGTAAAGCCCCATGGTTATAAATTAGATTAAAATGGTTGACGATCATGTTACTGGTTTTCTTTCATTTTGTAAATGGCACCCAGTGTTTTTCAGCTTCTTTGCAAGTTTTGTTCGTGAAATTTATCAGGTTACTGGAAGAACGCATGAGTCTGGTAAGCTTAATCTATCAAAATCCTCTATTGTTCCCTCCAATCCTTTAGCCAGACCTGTGAGTGTATCAGAAAATTCATTCCAGAGCTCTGACCAGCCTCATACATAGAGCAATTCAAGTGGACCAACTTCGAAGGATTTTTCTTGGTTTACAATTGATTAATAACATTATATTCAATTTCAAGAGTTTTGCTGCCATTATATTTGCAAATCATTTTTCAATGATGAATAGTCTTCATATTTTGGTGAGTCATTGGATGCCGGATATTCTGTTCCTTGAAATCATATTTACTAAATCATTTTATTTTCTAAGTCATTTGTGTCTATTTCATGTGCATCATTTTATTTTCTAACTCTTCTTTGCCCTCACTCTGAGGTAAACATGATCCCCAATACTGAACTCTCTATTCACCCTATGCTTATCAGCATATATTTTCTGTCTATCATGGGATGCCTTCATATTCTTCCTGATCTTTACAACCTCCTGCTCCATCTCCTTGAGCAATTTTGGACCAATAACAACTCTGTTCATTGGATTATCCGAAGTGACTAGTGTCCTACACCTCTTTCCATACAAAGCTTCATATGGACTCATCCCCAAGGATGCTTGCTGTCCATTGTTATAAGCAAACTATACCAGGAATAAATAATCTTCCCACTTGGTTGGTTTGTCCATCACATACATGTGAAGCATGTCTTCAAGCACTTGATTTACCCTCTCTATCTACCCATCAGTATGAGGATGGTAAACAGTGCTGAAGTTCAACTTTGTACCCAAATCTGCAAACAACCCCTTCTAGAAATTGGAAGTGAACTTGACATCTCTATCAGAGACTATTGCCTTAGGCAATCCATGCAATTTAAAAATCTCTTTCATGAAGATCTTTGCAATGTCATTAGTCTTATGCGTAGACTTAACCGGTATAAAACGTGTTGTCTTTGTCAACTTGTCCACCACAAACATGATGGAATCATGCTGTCTCCAAGTAATTGGCAATCCTGTAATAAAATCCATGGAAATAAATTCCCATTTCCATTTAGGAACTAGAAAAGGCTACAACAAACATGTTGGGTGTTAATGCTCAACCTTCACCTGCTGACATTTCATGCACCTGGAAATGTATTCAGCCATGTCCTTTTTCATTCTTGGCCAAAAGTACTGTTTTCTAGCTGTAGCAATTATCTTTTGATAGCTTGGGTGACCAGAATATGGAGCTTCATGGATCTCGCCCATAACAACTCTCCTCAATTCTGCTACATTTGGAATGTAAATTTGGTTCTTGTAAGTAAGAAGTCCATCTTCTTCCAAGTTATATCCCTCATACCTCTTTTCAAGGATTTGCTGCTGCAATTTCTCCTTAATCTGCACATACAATTCATCTTCAGCAACATGATTAACAATTTGTTGCTTCAACTCCTATTGGAAAACACTAATGGATGCCACATGCATTTCCTGCACCTTCCTGCTGAGCGCATCAGCTACCTTATTCTATTTCCCCTTTATGTGCTTGATCTCAAAATCAAACTCACATAAAAACTATAGCCATCTAGATTGCCTAGCATTCAGAGTAGGCTGTTCAAACAAATTCTCCAGGCCATAATGGTCTGTCCTTAGCTTAAATATTTTGCCCATCAAGTAATGCCTCCACATCTTGAGAGCATGTACTATGGCTGCAAGTTCCAGATCGTGAGTAGCATAGTTCTTCTCATGTTCCTTCAACTTTCTGGACTCATAACATAGCATGTGGTTGTCTTGCATAAGGAATCCTCCAAACCCTTGACCGCATGCATCAGTACACACCACAAAATATTTTGCTGGGTCTACAACTTTCAAAACCGGTGCACTTGTGAGAAGATTCTTCAATCGCTGGAAGCTTTCTTCGCACCTCACTGTCCATTCAAACTTTATTCCCTTCTTTTGCAAGGAAATAATGGCATGTGCAACCTTGGAGAATCCTTCAATGAATCTCCTGTAGTATCCTGCAAGTCCCATAAAAGATCTCACATTTGTCATATTTCTTGAAGTAGGCCAATTCATAATGGCTTCAATCTTGTCAGGGTCCACAGATATACCCTCTTCTCAGATAATGTGACCCAAGTACTGAATCTATATCTATAGAAGTCACACTTTCTCAACTTTGCATACAACCGATGCTCCCTTAGCAATTGCAATGTCAATCTCAAATTCTCTTCATGTTCTTCTTCATTCTTAGAATAAACAAGAACGTCATCAAGAAAAACAAGAACAAACTTGTCCAAATACCTATTGAAGACACTATTCATAAGGCACATAAATGTAGCTGGTGCATTTGAGAGACCAAATGGTACCACTACAAACTTGTAATTTCCATATCTTGTTTTGCAGGCTGTCTTATGAATGTCTTCATCCTTGATTCTAAATTGATGGTAACCCTAACTCAAGTCACTCTTGGAAAATACCTTTTCTCCCCTCATTTGATCAAAGAGGTCATCCATCCTAGGCAAATGATACTTGTTCTTTACTGTGACTTTGTTTAGCTGTCTACAATTGTTAGGGAGAAAATTTCCTGTGGCTTGGGGTACTAGAATAGACAACGTAACTGTAGAAATCAATCCCTTCCCAACATGCAAGATATATAAACATCTAACACTAAAGGTTCTAGAAACATACCTTATTCTAGATGGTTGATGTAGATCCCTGTTGAGCTTTTCCAATCCCATTTGTGTTATCAATTTTCTCTCTCAACAATCAGCAAAAAAGACAAGCATGCTATATAATGGTGTTAGACCTACTCTAGCATATATAATCAATAATGTATAAGCAATTAAAAGAATCCATGGATTCAATATTCATTTAAATTCACATCATTGGATAAGAAAATATATTTCTATTAATATAAATTAGATATTCCAAAAATTACAACCTTTGTCGACACGTCTACGAACCGGAGAAACTAAGTCCTTCACCTAGGCCTCCACCACCTCAATCCTCCATCTCTCAATAGCAAGCTCACAAGCAAATGAAATCTTGGGAAGAACACAAAGTGCTCCAAGGGACAAAGGGATGTAGACTCAAGTATAATCAAGCTACGACAACAATGGACTATAATTTTCTTGCTCTTCATTTTCTCTCCTTTCAATGTATCCAAAGGGTTTCTTATATAGTGCTTCAATCGGGTAATGGAAGGTCAAATCCGAGTGATCTGAAGACATATGGAAGGCTAAGAGACAAGTGACTTGGATCCACATCAAGGAAAACTCCAAAACTATTTGGCCTTTTGCACACATCCCGATGTACGCAGGTTTAAGGCTCATATCCACGTATATACGCGAGAATGGGTTTAAAAGTCGCGTATGGAAAATACCATGTGTTTTTAGGGATGATCCTGGAAACGTCAAAGGAACAAAAATAGTCCATGGGGTCCAAAGTGTCTGCAGAGGGATAGGGAAGGCCATAAATGTGTGATCTACCATGTGTGGTAAAATCAGCTGTAACAGATGCCCCCTAATGTGTGAGGTCAGAGGGGTGATACGATGGCCGAAATACATTATAATTCCATCCCAGAAATGGAGTGATGAAGAACTAGGTGGAAGAACCAACCATCCAACAATACAGTACAAAAATCTCTCCATATGAATGCAAGTACATATAGCAGTCCCAGATACATAAGAGTACAATGGCCATGAATAGGGATGCCATACAAAATATGACATGTGTGGTCATCACCATGTACAATATAGATAGATCGGAATCTCCATGATGAATATATAGAAAGGATCATGATCTCCATGAAATCTGAAGATATACAGGGGATCAAGATCTCCATCATGGCTGAAGATATCTGACATACACTGGAATGAAGTCATGAGAGCTAAAATCTCACGAACACTGGCACGATCAAGAAGGTAGGATATCATAAATGCCACAAATCTAGAAAGTATTCTACACAAACCTCCACGAGTACATGTCTTACTATGTGAATAAAGGTGTCGAGGTCGAACATAGTAGTCCATAGTCTGATTACTGATCATTGATGTATATCGTTAATAGATGCGAGATCACCCACCGATAATGAAAATGAGAATCAAGGTACTAGAGTGCAATTTAACAAGTGTGAATAAATGTGTTGAGGTCAAACACTTGAAAGAATCCATCGATCAGGGGACATTGATGTATGCCCAAAATTGTCGATGGCAAGAGAACTTGCCACTCATGATTACAAGTCTTAAGGCACTCAAAATGACTCTAGACTCCTATCCCAGAATAAATGATATGAATTCGATGGGATTAAATCCACTGGAAGAAGGGCATTAAGGCATCCCCCATCATCCAACACGAGGTACTCAGCAAAGCTATATAATGTGGAAGAACTCGATCATAATGTGCATGAACCAGTACTAGTACCGGGAATGGACGACATGCAAAGTCAAGAAAACTAAGGAATGGCCGACTCAAGCTTCAATTTCCTTCGAACAAGACCATAAAGGTGAATGGTGACTGAATGTAGGCAGCATAGACTCGATATACAAAAACTGGGACATCTATGTGACATAGGAGGCATCGACAGAGACTCCATAGGGACTAGAATCTTAACCAGTCAGTGGAGATAAACTCAGAGAAACGAGTACAACTCCTAAATTCAAACTATTAACCTAACCAATGGATGTGATATACAGTGCTCTGTTCGAAGGTGACATGACTCGACTGCTTCCAAAGATAACATATTTTCTTGTCCGGCATTTTGGTTTTTTTATTTTTTTAGACTTTTTCAAATATTTTGAAAAGCTTGAAAAGAATAAAAGCGCTTTATAGTTACAAATCTAGGAGGAGACAAGTGTCAAGGGGAAAACAAACTAGTTTCAAGTAGTGGAACATACCTATGCTCAATGTAAGGAAACATGTGCAGGATAATGACACTCAGGGGAAAGAACCCTCCTGGTAAAAAATGGGGAATCAAGCTACAAAAGATATATAAAACGAATCTACTTGGATAGACATGAGACAAGCTTGTGCTATATAGCTGATAATCAGAGTCAGGGAAGTCAGCATAAGGCTCAAAAAGGTAGGAAAAACTCTTGATAATGCAATTACAACTTGACATATACAAGGGAGTCCCAGGGAAAAAGACCAACATAAAGGTCAATAAGAGTATGAATCTCTTGCTCAAAGTCATGGCGATACTATACAAAGAACTCCCACAACCTAAAGGAGGCAACGCAGCATGGGAACCAAATGCAACAAGGATCTAACTAGGGCACCCATGTATAGAAAAGCTCTACCATTTGCATAGTGTCACTTCTAAAAGCAGCATGAAGGTTCCATGACACCATGGAATGGGTTCGTACCTAAGGTTAAAATGGAACGGTCATAAGGAAATGCATAATTGCAAGTGCATGTGATATCCTGACCTATATGCTAGTTCAGACATAGTACCTATGATAGGCACGAATGGGTCGAAACCTTGGAAATAATGTACAAACACTGGACCCTATATGACAACCATATTAGTCCAAAACAACCCTAAATAGTTAATAAAGAATCCAAACTATAGGATATAGGGAGGAATGATCATGACAACTGCACCGAAAGAAAAAAATGCTGTGAATGATGGGACATAAAACGGAAAGTAAGGTGTAGACCCAACGTTCACGCATCCACTACCACCCCCATGAGGGTGAACACTGGTGTAAAGACTGATAGAAGGGACTCAACATCCTCCAAAAATGGAGTAGAGGGTGGAACGTGACCACTCCCAAATCTATGAGCATGGTAAGGGGTTGTGATGCCCCCAAGTTTGACACCAGGGTTTGTACTAGGACCAAGGATGGGTGATATGATACCAGGCATGCCAAGAATAAAAGGACCCAAACTCAAGAGAGCATAAATATACTCAAGTAATCGTGATCCCAAAGGCCAATTAGAGCACAAAGAGCACACTCCTAAGAAAATATATAGGCAAAATACAAGCAAACAAAGGGGAGAATATGTGAGCTCCTGAATGCAGCAGGTATGTCTCTCCTAGGAGAGGCTTGAAACCCCCATACACTACAAGAAGAGGTACGTAACCAATTACAGTGGCCCTCAGATTCAAGGCATAAAGCGACTATGTTGTTCGACCTCTACCTGGCCATGACACTCAGAGAATAACCTCTGCAAGTACCCCCTATGATACCTAGGTAAGGCAACTAAGGTCACCTCAATATAACCAATGCTCAGGCAGATAGTCGCAGGTGGGATCAACCGTATGGGTAGGGTAGAAAAGCCCGAAACTCTCGAAAGAGCCCTTAGATATGAATACAATCATGGAAATATCTTTGGCGGTCACAGAAAGTGACCAGGGATCATCCCAATCACAATCATGTGCACTGCCTCGCGCTTAATTCCTGTGTAAGAGAAGCGTCCCGAGAAACACTAATTATATCAAGGATTTCTCTCTCACCTGGACAGACACCTAATTGTTTTGTTTAGTGGTCTTGGAGAATTAACTCACAATGAACTATTCCAAGATGCTAAAACCTATTCTTGTTGGTCCACCCTATAAAAGAAAAATGTGTAGTTCATTTTAAATTATGCGTTGATTTTAATGGCTGTAATTACTCAAAGGTAAATGGCCGTGCAACTAATGATATGAATACTCAGCAGTGAAATAAAAGTTCACACCTAACAAGCAATGCCAAGTGCAATCGTGTAGAATGAAAAACATGGTATGCCACTACATGAGATGAATAAATATATATTCCTTTTCGAATTCCAATGCAATCCTTCCTATATGAAAGCCTAAACACAAATCTCATCCAAGCAAGCTAATGCAAGTACCTCCTCAAATCCATATCTAAGATGCAACTAAGAGTGCAACTACTTTGTATTTTTAAATATAAAAGTATGAAAAATGCAATAAAATTCATCTAAAACTCTTCGTCTTTGCAGCAAGTATAAATCACAAGCCCAGTAAGACACCGAGACAAAAAAGAGTAATGCACTAATGGAAAAACAAAAAGGATAAATGACTAAAACTACCTCAGGCCATAATGGTCTGTCCTTAGCTTAATTATTCTGCTCATCAAGTAATGCCTCCACATCTTGAGAGCATGTACTATGGCTGCAAGTTCTAGATCATGAGTAGCATAGTTCTTCTCATGTTCCTTCAACTTTCTGGACTCATAACATAGCACGTGGTTGTCTTGCATAAGGAATCCTCCAAGACCTTGACCACATGCATAAGTACACACCACAAAATCTTTCGCTGGGTCTGCAACTTTCAAAACCGGTGCACTTGTGAGAAGATTCTTCAATCGTTGGAAGCTTTCTTCGCACCTCACTCTCCATTCAAACTTTATGCCCTTGTTTTGCAAGGAAGTAATGGCATGTGCAACCTTGGAGAATCCTTGAATGAATCTCCTGTAGTATCCTGCAAGTCCAATAAAAGATCTCACATTTGTCACATTTCTTGAAGTAGGCCAACTCATAATGTCTTCAATCTTGTCAGGGTCCACATATATACCCTCTTTCGAGATAATATGACCCAAGTATTGAATTCCATATCTATAGAAGTCACACTTTCTCAACTTTGCATAAAACCAATGCTCCCTAAGCAATTGCAATGTCAATCTCAAATGCTCTTCATGTTCTTCCTCATTCTTAGAATAAACAAGAATGTCATCAAGGAAATCAAGAAAAAACTTGTCCAAATACCTGTTGAAGACACTATTCATAAGGCACATAAATGTAGCTGGTGCATTTGAGAGACCAAATGGTACCACTACAAACTTGTAATTTCCATACGTTGTTTTGAAGGCTGTCTTATGTATGTCTTCATCCCTGATTCTCACCTGATGGTAACTCGACCTCAAGTCAATCTTGGAAAATGCCTTTGCTCCCCTCATTTGATCAAAGAGGTCATCCATCCTAGGCAAATGATACATGTTCTTTACTGTGACTTTGTTTAGCTGTCTGTAATTGTTACGGAGAAAACTTCCTATGGCTTGGGGTACCACAACAGACAGCGTAACTACATAAATCAATCCCTTCCCAACATGCAATATATATAAACATATAAAACTAAAGGATCTAGAAACATAACTTATTCTAGATGGTTGATGTAGATCCCCATTGATCTTTTCCAATCCCATTTGTGTTATCAGTTTTCTCTCTCAACAATAAGCAAATAAGACAAGCATGCTATATAATGGTGTTAGACCTACTCTAGCATATATAATCAATAATTTATAAGCAATTAAAAGCATCCAGGGATTCAATATTCATTTAAATGCACATCATTGTACAGGAAAATATATTTCTATTAATATAAATTAGAGATTACAAGAATTACAACCTCTGTCGGCATGTCTACGAACCGGAGAAACTGAGTCCTCCACCTAGGCTTCCACCACCTCAATTCTCCATCTCTCGATAGCAAGCTCACAAGCAAAGGAAATATTGGGAAGAACACAAAGTGCTCCAAGGGATAGAGGGATGCAGACTCAAGTATAATCAAGCTACGACAACAATGGACTATAATTTTTTTTCTCTTCAATTCCTCGCCTTTCAATGTATCCGAAGGGTTCCTTATATAGTGCTTCAATGGGGTAATGGAAGGTCAAATCCAAGTGATCTCATGGAATAAGGAAGGCTAAAAGACAAGTGACTCGGATCCACATCAAGGAAAACTCCAAAACTATTTGGCCTTTTGCACACATCCCGATGTACGTGGGTTTAAGGGTCATATCCGTGTATATATGCGAGAATGGGTTTAAAAGTCACGTATGGAAAATAACATGTGTTTTTAGGGATGATATTGGAAACATGAAAGGTAAAAAAATAGTCCATGGGGTCCAAAGAGTCTGCAGAGGGACAGCATTCATGTGTGGTAAAATGAGCTGTAAGAGATGCCCCCTAATGTGTGAGGTCAGAGGGGTGATACGATGGATGAAATACATTATAAGTCCATCCAAGAAGTGGAGTGATGAAGAACCAGGTGGAAAAACCAACCATCCAACAATATAGTACAAATATCTCTGCATATGAATGCAAGTACATGTAGAAGTCCCGGATACATAAGAGTATAATGGCCATGAATAGGCATGATACAAAATATGACATGTGTGGTCATCGCCATGTACAATATAGATAGATCAGAATCTCCATGATGAAGATATACAAAGGATTATGATCTCCATGAAATTTGAAGATATACAATGGATCAAGATCTCCATAATTGCTGAAGATATTTGACATACACGGGAATCAAGTCACGAGAGTTGAAATCTCATGAACACTGGCACGATCAAGGAGGTAGCATATCAGAAATGCCACCAATCTAGAAAGTATTCTACACAAACCGCTATGAGTACATGTCTTACTATGTGAATAAAGGTGTCGAGGTTGAACATAGTAGTCCATCGTCTAATTACCGATCATTGATGTATACCGTTAATAGATGCGAGATCACCCACCGATAATGAAAATGAGAATCAAGGTACTAGAGTGCAATATAACAATTGTGAATAAATGTGTTGAGGTCAAACACTTGAAAGAATCCATCGATCAAGGGAGATTGATGTATTCCTAAAATTGTCGATGGCGAGAGAAGATGCCACTGATGACTGCAAGTCTGAAGGCACTCAAAATGACTCTAGACTCCTATTCCAGAATAAATGATTTGAATTCGATGGGATGAAATCCACTGGAAGGAGGGAATTAAGGCATCCCCCATCATCCAACATGAGGTACTCAGAAAAGCAGTATAATGTGGAAGAACTCAATCATAATGTGCATGAACCAGTACTAGTACTGAGAATGGCTGACATGCAAAGTCAAGAAAACTAAGGAATGGCTGACTCAGGCTTCAACTTACTTCGAACAAGAGCATAAAGACGAATGGTGACTAAATGTAGGCATCATAGACTCAATATACAAAAAATGGGACATCTATGCGACATAGGAGGCATTGACAGAGGATCCATAGGGACTAGAATCTTAACCAGTCGGTGGAGATAAACTCAGAGAAATGAGTACAACTCCTAAACTAACACTATTAACCCAACCAATGGATGCGATATTCAGTGCTATGTTCGAAGGTGACATGACTCGATTGATGCCAAAGATAACATCTTTTCCTGTCCAGCTTTTTGATTTTTTGATTTTTTTATACTTTTTCAAATATTTTGAAAAGCTTGAAAAAGAATAAAAGTGATTTATAGTTACAAATATAGGAGGAGACAAGTGTCAAGGGGCAAACAAACTAGTTCCAAGTAGTGGAACATACCTATGCTCAATACAATGAAACATGTGTAGGATAATGACACTCGGGGGAAAGTGCCCTCCTGGTAAAAAATGGGGAATGAAGTTGTAAAAGATATATAAAATGACTCTGATTGGATACACATGAGACAAGCTCAGTCTATATAGCTGATAATCAGAGTCAGGGAAGCCGACATAAGGCTCAAAAAGGCAGGAAAAACTCATGATAATTCAATTACAACTTGACATATACAAGGGAGTCCCGGCGAAAAAGGCCAGCATAAAGGTCAATAGGAGTATGAACCTCTTGCTCAAACTCGTGGCGATACTATACAAGGCACTACCACAACCTAAAGGAGGGAACGTAGCATGCGAGCCAAATGCAACAAGGATCTAACTAGGGCACCCATGTATAGGAAATCTCTACCATTTGCATAGTGTCACTTCTAAAAGTAGCATGAAGGTTTTGTGACACCATGGAATGGGTTCGTACCTAAGGTTAAAATGGAATAGTCATAAGGAAATGCATAATTGCAAGTGCATGTGATATCCTAACCTATATGCTAGTTTAGACATAATACCTATGATAAGCACAAATAGGTCGAAACCTCAGAGAGAGTGTATAAAAAATGGACCCTATATGACAACGATATTGGTCCAAAACAACCCTAAATAGTCAATAAAGAATCCAAACTATAGGATATAGGGAAGAATTATCATGACAACTACATTGAAAGGAAAAAATGCTGTGAATGATGGGACATAAAAAGGAAAGTAAGGTGTAGACCCAACGTTCATGCATCCACTACCACGCCCGTGAGGGTGACCACTGGTGTAAAGACCAAGAGAAGGGACTCAACATCCTCCACAAATGGAGTAGAGGGTGGAACGTGACCACTCCCAAATCTATGAGCATGGTAAGGGGTTGTGATGCCCCCAATTTTGACACCAGGGTATGTACCAGGACCAAGGATGGGTGATAGGATACCAGGCATGCCAAAAAGAAAAGGACCCAAACTCAAGAGAGCATAAATATACTCAAGTAACTGCGATCCCAAAGGCCAACTAGCGCACAAAGACCACACTCCTAAGAAAATCTACAGCCAAAATACAAGCAAACAAAGGGGAGGATATGTGATCTCTTGAATGCAGTAGGTATGTCTCGCCTAGGAGAGGCTCGAAACTTCCATACACTACTAGCGAAGGTATGTAACCAATTATAGTGGCCCTCAGCTTCAACGCATAAAGCGACTGTGTTGTCTGACCTCTACCTAGCCATGACACTCACATAAAAACATCTGCAAGTACCCCTTATGATACCTAGGTAAGGAAACTAAGGTCACCTCAATATAACCAATGCTCAGGCAGACAGTTGCAGGTGGGATCAACCATATGGGTAGGGTAGCAAAGCACGAAACTCTCGAAAGAGCCCCCAGATACGAATACAATTCTCAAAATATCTTTGGTGCTCACAGAAAGTGACCAGGGTTCATCCTAATCACAATCATGTGCGCTGCGTCATGCTTAACTCCCATGTAAGAGAAGCATCCTGAGAAACACTAATTATATCAAGGATTTCTCTCTCACCTGGACAGACACCTAATTGTTTTTTTTAG
This sequence comes from Pseudotsuga menziesii, assembly GCA_001517045.1. NCBI lineage: Eukaryota > Viridiplantae > Streptophyta > Pinopsida > Pinales > Pinaceae > Pseudotsuga > Pseudotsuga menziesii. The sequence continues at coordinate 55,056 of LPNX010046017.1, forward strand.
TGGTATTGGAGAATTAACTCACAATGAACTATTCCAAGAGCCTACAACCTATTCTTGTTGGTGCACCCTATAAAAGAAAAATGTGTAGTTCATTTTAAATTATGCGTTTATTTTAATGGCTGTAATTACTCAAAGGTAAATTGCGTACAACTAATGATATGAAGACTGAGCAGTGAAATAAAAGTGCACACCTAACAAGCAATGCCAAGTGCAATTGTGTAGAATCAAAAACAGGGTATGCCACTACATGAGATGAATAAATATATATTCCTTTCCAAATTCCAATGCAATCCTTCCTATATGAAAGCCTAAACACAACTCTCATCCAAGCAATCCAATGCAAGTAACTCCTCAAATCCATATCTAATATGCAACTAAGAGTGCAACTACTTTGTATTTTTCAATATAAAAGCATGAAAAATGCAATAAAAGTCATCTAAAACTTTGAGTCTCTGCAGCAAGTATAAATCACAAGCCCAGCAAGACATCGAGACAAAAAATAGTAATGCACTAATGGAAAAACAATAAGGATAAATGACTAAAACTACTTTAGGCCATAATGGTCTGTCCTTAGCTTAAATATTCTGCCCATTAAGTAATGCCTCCGCAACTTGAGAGCATGTACTATGGATGAAAGTTCCAGATCATGAGGAGCATAGTTCTTTTCATGTTCATTCAACTTTCTGGACTCATAACATAGCATGTGGTTGTATTGCATAAGGAATTCTCCAAGCCCTTGACCACATGCATCAGTACACACCACAAAATCTTTCACTGGGACTGCAACATTCAAAACCGGTGCACTTGTGAGAAGATTCTTCAATTATTGGAAGCTTTCTTCGCACCTCACTGTCCATTCAAATTTTATGCCCTTCTTTTGCAAGGAAGTAATGGCATGTGCAACCTTGGAGAATCCTTCAATGAATCTCCTATAGTATCCTGCAAGTCCCATAAAATATCTCACATTTGTCACATTTCTTGAAGTAGGCCAATTCATAATGGATTCAATCTTGTCAGGGTCCATAGATATACCATCTTCTGAGATAATGTAACCCAAGTATTGAATTCTATATCTATAGAAGTCACACTTTCTCAACTTTGCATACAACTGATGCTCCCTAAGCAATTGCAATGTCAATCTCAAATTCTCTTCATGTTCTTCCTCATTCTTAGAATAAACAAGAATGTCATCAAGGAAAACAAGAACAAAATTGTCCAAATACCTATTGAAGACACTATTCATAAGGGACATAAATGTAGCTCGTGCATTTGAGAGACCAAATGGTACCACTACAAACTTGTAATTTCCATACGTTGTTTTGAAGGTTGTCTTATGAATGTCTTCATCCCTGATTCTCACTTGATGGTAACCCGACTTCAAGTCAATATTGGAAAATACCTTTGCTCCCCTCATTTGATCAAAGAGGTTGTCCATCCTAGGCAAAGGATACTTGTTCTTTACTGTGACTTTGTTTAGTTGTCTGTAATTGTTACGGAGAAAACTTCCTATGGCTTGGGGTAGCACAACAGACAACGTAACCGCAAAAATCAATCCCTTCCCAACATGCAAGATATATAAACATCTAACACTAAAGGATATAGAAACATACATTATTCTAGATGGTTGATATAGATCCCCATTGAGCTTTTCCAATCCCATTTGTGTTATCAATTTTCTCTCTCAACAATCAGCAAACAAGACAAGCATGCTATATAATGGTGTTATAACTACTCTAGCATATATAATCAATAATGTATAAGCAATTAAAAGCATCCATGGATTCAATATTCATTTAAATGCACATCATTGGGTAGGAAAAGATATTTCTATTAACGTAAATCAGAGATTACAAGAATGATAACCTCTGTCGGCACATTTGCGAATCGGAGAAACTAAGTCCTCCACCTGGGCCTCCACCACCTCAATCCTCCATCTCTTGATAGCAAGCTCACAAGAAAAGGAAAGCTTGGGAAGAACACAAAGTGCTCCAAGGGACAAAGGGATGCAAACTCAAGTATAATCAAGCTACGACAACAATGGACTATAATTTTCTTGCTCTTCAATTCCTCTCGTTTCAATGTATCCAAAGGGTTACTTATATAGTGCTTCAATGGGGTAATGGAAGGTAAAATCCGAGTGATATGAAGGCATATGGAAGGATAAGAGAAAAGTGACTCAAATCCACATTAAGGAAAACTCCAAAAATATTTGGCCTTTTGCACACATCCCGATGTACGCGGGTTTAAGGGTCATATCGACGTATATACGCAAGAATGGGTTTAAAAGTGACAGATGGAAAATAAAATGTGTTTTTAGGAATGATGTTGGAAACATCAAAGGTAAAAAAACCATACATGGGGTCCAAAGAGTCTACAGAGGGATAGGGAAGGCCATAAATGTGTGATCTACCATGTGTGGTAAAATCAGCTATAACAGATGCCCCCTAATGTGTGAGGTCAGAGGGGTGATACGATGGCTGAAATACATTATAAGTCCATCCCAGAAGTGGAGTGATGAAGAGACAAGTGGAAGAACCAACCATCCAACAATACAGTACAAATATCTCTGCATATGAATGCAAGTAGATATAGCAGTCCCAGATACATAAGAGTACAATGGCCATGAATAGACATGATACAAAATATGACATGTGTGGTCATCGCCATGTACAATATAGATAGATCAGAATCTCCATGATGAAGATATACAAAGGATAATGATCTCCATGAAAGATAAAAATATACAATGGATAAAGATCTCCACAATGGCTGAAGATATCTGACATACGCTGGAATCAAGTCACGAGAGTTGAAATCTCATGAACACTAGAACGATCAAGGAGGTAGCATATCAGAAATGCCACAAATATAGAAAGTATTCTACACAAACCGCTACGATTACATGTCTTAATATGTGAATAAGGGTGTCGAGGTCGAACATAGTAGTCCATCGTCTGGTTACCGATTATTGATGTATACCATTAATAGATGCCAGATCACCCACCGATAATGAAAATGGGAATCAAGGTACTAGAGTGCAATCTAACAAGTGTGAATAAATGTGTTGAGGTCAAACACTTGAAGGAATCCATCGATCAGGGGACATTGATGTATTCCCAAAATTGTCGATGGCGAGAGAACCTGCCACTGATGACTGCAAGTCTTAAGGCACTCAAAATGACTCTAGACTCCTATCCCAGAATCAATTATCTGAATTCAATGGGATGAAATCCACTGGAAGGAGGGAATTAAGGCATACCCCACCATTCAATACAAGGTACTCAGCAAAGCTGTATAATGTGGAAGAACTCGATCATAATGTGCATGAACCAGTACTAGTACCAGGAATGGCCAACATGCAAAGTCAAGAAAACTGAGGAATGGCCGACTCAGGCTTCAACTTCCTTTGAACAAGAGCATAAAGGTGAATGGTGACTGAATGTAGCCAGCATAGAGTTGATATACAAAAACTGGGACATCTATGCAACACAGGAGGCATCGACAAAGGATCCATAGGGACTAGAATCTTAACCAGTCGGTGGAAATAAACTCAGAGTAACAAGTACAACTCCTAAACTCAAACTATTAACCCAACCAATGGATGTGATATAAAGTGCTCTGTTCGAAGGTGACATGACTTGACTACTGCCAACGATAACATCTTTTCCTGTCCGGATTTTAGGTTTTTTTATTTTTTTAGACTTTTTCAAATATTTTGAAAAGCTTGAAAAAGAATAAAAATGCTTTATAGTTACAAATCTAGGAGGAGACAAGTGTCAAGGTGAAAACAAACTAGTTCCAATTAGTGGAACATACCTATGCTCAATGCAAGGAAAAACTCATGATAATGCAATTACAACTTGACATATACAAGGGAGTCCCAAGGAAAAAGGCTAGCATAAAGGTCGATAGGAGTATGAAGATCTTGCTCAAAGTCATGAAGATACTATACAAAGGACTCCCACAACCTAAAGGAGGCAACACAGCATGGGAACCAAATGCAAAAAGGATCTAACTAGGGCACCCATGTATAGGAAAGCTCTACCATTTGCATAGTGTCACTTCTAAAAGAAGCATGAAGGTTCTGTGACACCATGGAATGGGTTCATACGTAAGGTTAAAATGGAACGGTCATAAGGAAATGCATAATTTCAAGTGCATGTGATATCCTAACCTATATGCTAGTTCAGACATAATAACTATGATAGGCACGAATGGGCCGAAACCTTGGAGAGAGTGTACAAAAAATGGACCCTATATGACAACCATATTAGTCCAAAACAACCCTAAATAGTCAATAAATAATCAAAACTATAGGATATAGGGAGGAATGATCATGACAACTGCACCGAAAGGAAAAAATGCTGTGAATGATGGGACATAAAAAGGAAAGTGAGGTGTAGACCCAACCTTCACACATCCACTACCACCCCCATGAGGGTGACCACTGGTGTAAAGACCAAGAGAAGGGACTCAACATGCTCCACAAATGGAGTAGAGGGTGGAGCGTGACCACTCCCAAACATATGAGCATGGTAAGGGGTTGTGATGTCCCCAAGTTTGATACCAGGGTCCGTATTAGGACCAAGGATGGGTGATATGATACCAGGCATGCCAAAAATAAAAGGACCCAAACTCAAGAGAGCATAAATATACTCAAGTAACCGCTATCCCAAAGGCCAACTAGTGCACAAAGAGCACACTCCTAAGAAAATCTACAGCCAAAATACAAACAAACAAAGGGGAGGATATGTGAGCTCCTAAATGCAGTAGGTATGTATCGCCTAGGAGAGGCTCGAAAATCCCATACACTACAAGCGGAGGTACATAACCAATTATAGTGGCCCTCAACTTCAATTCGTAAAGCGACTGTGTTCTCCGACCTCTACCTGGCCATGACACTCATAGAATAACCTCTGCAAGTACCTCCTATGATACCTAGGTAAGGAAACTAAGGTCACCTCAATATAACCAATGCTTAGGAAGACAGTCGCAGGTGGGATCAACCGTATGGGTAGGGTAGCAAATCCCGAAACTCTCGAAAGAGCCCCCAAGTACGAATACAATCCTGGAAATATCTTCGGCGGTCACAGAAAGTGACGAGGGGTCATCCCAATTAGAATCATGTGCACTGCCTCGTGCTTAACTCCCATGTAAGAGGAGCGTCCTGAGAAACACTAATTATATCAAGGATTTCTCTCTCACCTGGACAGACACCTAATTGTTTTGTTTATTGGTATTGGAGAATTAACTCACAATGAACTATTCCAAGACCCTAAAACCTATTCTTGTTGGTGCACCCTGTAAAATAAAAATGTGTAGTTCATTTTAAATTATGCGTTGATTTTAATGGATCTAATTAATCAAAGGTAAATGGTCGTGCAACTAATTATATGAAGACTCAGCAGTGAAATAAAAGTGCACACCTAACAAACAATGCCAAGTGCAATCGTGTAGAATGAAAAATAGGGTATGCCACTACGTGAGATGAATAAATATATATTCCTTTCCGAATTCCAATGCAATCCTTCCTATATGAAAGCCTAAAAAAACCCCTCATCCAAGCAATCCAATGCAAGTAACTCCTCAAATCCATATCTAATATGCAACTAAGAGTGCAACTACTTTGTATTTTTCAATATAAAAGCATGAAAAATGCAATAAAAGTCATCTAAAACTCCGAGTCTCTGCAGCAAGTATAAATCACAAGCCCAACAAGACATCGAGACAAAAAAGAGTAATGCACTAATGGAAAAGCAAAAAGGATAAATGACTAAAACTACTTGAGGCCATAATGGTCTGTCCTTAGCTTAAATATTCTGCCCATCAAGTAATGCCTCCACATCCTGAGAGCATCTACTATGGCTGCAAGTTCCAGATCATGAGTAGCATAGTTCTTCTCATGTTCCTTCAACTTTGTGGACTCATAACATAGCATGTGGTTGTCTTGCATAAGGAATCCTCTAAGCCCTTGACCACATGCATCAGTACACACCACAAAATCTTTCGCTGGGTCTGCAACTTTCAAAACCGGTGCACTTGTGAGAAGATTCTTTAATCGCTGGAAGCTTTCTTCGCACCTCACCGTCCATTCAAACTTTATGCCCTTCTTTTGCAAGGAAGTAATGGCATATGCAACCTTGGAGAATCCTTGAATGAATCTCCTGTAGTATCCTGCAAGTCCCATAAAATATCTCACATTTTTCATATTTCTTGAAGTAGTCCAATTCATAATGGCTTCAATCTTGTTAGGGTCCACACATATAACCTCTTCCGAGATAATGTGACCCAAGTACTAAATTCTATATCTATAGAAGTCACACTTTCTCAACTTTGCATACAACTGATGTTCCCTAAGCAATTGCAATGTCAATCTCAAATGTTCTTCATGTTCTTCCTCATTATTAGAATAAACAAGAATGTCATCAAGGAAAACAAGAACAACCTTCTCCAAATACCCATTGAAGACACTATTCATAAGGCACATAAATGTAGCTGGTGCATTTGAGAGACCAAATGGTATGACTACAAACTTGTAATTTCCATACCTTGTTTTGAAGGTTGTCTTATGAATGTCTTCATCCTTGATTCTCACTTGATGGTAACTCGACCTCAAGTCAATATTGGAAAATACCTTTTCTCCCCTCATTTGATCAAAGAGGTCATCCATCCTAGGAAAAGGATACTTGTTCTTTATAGTGACTTTGTTTAGCTTTCTGTAATTGTTACGGAGAAAACTTCCTATGGCTTGGGGTAGCACAACAGATAGCGTAACCGCAGAAATCAATCCCTTCCCAATAGGCAAGATATATAAACATCTAACACTAAAGGATCTAGAAACATACCTTATTCTAGATGGTTGATGTAGATCCTTGTTGAGCTTTTCCAATCCCATTTGTGTTATCAATTTTCTCTCTCAACAATCAGCAAACAAGACAAGCATGCTATATAATGGTGTTAGACCTACTCTAGCATATATAATCAATAATATATAAGCAATTAAAAGCATCCATGGATTCAATATTAATTTAAATGCACATCATTGGACAGGAAAAGATATTTCCATTAATATAAATCATATATTACAAGAATGACAACCTCTGTCGGGACGTCTGCGAACCGGAGAAACTGTGTCCTCCACCTGTGCCTCCACCACCTCAATCCTCCATCTCTCGATAGCAAGCTCACAAGCAAAGGAAATCTTGGGAAGAACACAAAGTGCCCCAAGGGAAAAGGGATGTAGACTCAAGTATAATCAAGCTACGACAACAATGGACTATAATTTTTTTGCTCTTCAATTCCTCTCATTTCAATGTATCCAAAGGGTTCCTTATATTGTGCTTGAATGGGGTAATGGAAGTTCAAATTCGAGTGATCTCAAGGCATATGGAAGGCTAAGAGATAAGTGAATCAGATCCACATCAATGAAAACACCAAAACTATTTGGCATTTTGCACACATCCTGATGTACATGGGTTTAAGGGTCATTTCCACGTATATACGCGATAATGGTTTTAAAAGTCACTTATGAAAAATAACATGTGTTTTTAGGGATGATCTTGGAAACATCAAAGGTACATAATTAGTCCATGGGGTCCAAAGAGTCTGCAGAGGGACAAGGAAGGCCATAAATGTGTGCTCGACCATGTGTGGTAAAATCAGCTGTAACAGATGCCCCATAATTTGTGAGGTCAGAGGGGTGATACGATGGCTGAAATACATTATAAGTCCATCCCAGAAGTGGAGTGATGAAGAACCAGGTGGAAGAACCAACCATCCAAAAATACAGTACAAATATCTCTGCACATGACTGCAAGTACATATAACAGTTCCGGATACATAAGAGTACAATGGCCATGAATAGGCATGATACAAAATATGACATGTGTGGTCATTGCCATGTGCAATATAGATAGATCAAAATATCCATGATGAAGATATACAAAGGATCATGATCTCCATGAAATCTAAAGATATACAATGGATCAAGATCTCCATAATGGCTGAAGATATCTAAGATACACTAGAATCAAGTCACGAGAGCTGAAATCTCATGAACAATGGCACGATCAAGGAGGTAGCATATCAGAAATGCCACCAATCTGGAAAGTATTCTACACAAACTGCTACGGGCACATGTCTTACTATGTGAATAAAGGTGTCGAGGTCGAACATAGTATTCCATCGTCTGATTACCGATCATTAATGTATACCGTTAATAGACGCGAGATCACCCACCGATAATGAAAATGAGAATCAAGGTACTAGAGTGCAATCTAAGAAGTGCGAATAAATGTGTTGAGGTCAAACACTTGAAAGAATCCATCGATCAGGGGACATTGATGTATTCCCAAAATTGTCAATGGCGAGAGAACCTGCAACTGATGACTGCAAGTCTTAAGGCACTCAAAATGACTCTAGGCTCCTATCCCAGAATAAATGATCTGAATTCGATGGGATGAAATATGCTGGAAGGAGGGAATTAAGGCATCCCCCATCATCCAATATGAGGTACTCATCAAAGCTGTATAATGTGGAAGAACTCGATCATAATGTGCATGAACTAGTACTAGTACTAGGAATGGTCGACATGCAAAGTCAAGAAAACTGAGGAATGACTGACTCAGGCTTCAACTTCCTTCGAACAAGAGCATAAAGGTGAATGGTGACTGAATGTAGGTAGCATAGACTTGATATAAAAAAACTGGGACATCTATGCACTACAGGAGGCATCGATAGAGGCTCCATAGGGACTAGAATGTTAACCAGTCGGTGGAGATAAACTTAGAGAAAAGAGTGCAGCTCCTAAACTCAAACTATTAAACCAACCAATGGATGTGATATACAGTGCTCTGTTTGAAGGTGACATGAGTTGACTGCTGCCAAAGATAACATCTTTTCCTGTCCGGATTTTTGGTTTTTTAAATTTTTTATACTTTTTCAAATATTTTGAAAAGCTTGAAAAAGAATAAAAGTGTTTTATAGTTACAAATATAGGAGGAGACAAGTGTCAAGGGGCAAACAAACTAGTTCCAAGCAATGGACAATACCTATGCTCAATGCAAGGAAACATGTGTAGGATAATGACACTTGGGGGAAAGTCCCCTCCTGGTAAAAAATGGGGAATCAATATACAAAAGATATATAAAATGACTCTGCTTGGATAGACATGAGACAAGCTCGGGCTATATAGCTGATAATCAGAGTCAGGGAAGCCGGCATAAGGCTCAAAAAGGTAGGAAAAACTCATGATAATGCAATTACAACTTGACATATACAAGGGACTCCCAGGGAGAAAGGCCAACATAAAGGTCAATAGGAGTATGAAGCTATTGCTCAAAGTCATGAAGACACAGCATGGGAACCAAATGCAACAAGGATCTAACTAGGGCACCCATGTATAGGAAAGATCTACCATTTGCATAGTGTCACTTCTAAAAGCAGTATGAAGGTTTCATGACACCATGAAATGGGTTCGTACCTAAGGTTAAAATGGAACGGTCATAAGGAAATGCATAATTGCAAGTGCATGTGATATCCTAACCTATATGCTAGTTCAGACATAATACCTATGATAGGCACGAATGGTTCGAAACCTCGGAGAGAGTGTACAAAAACTGGACCCTATATGACAACCATATTAGTCCAAAACAACCCTAAATAGTCAATAAAGAATCCAAACTATAGGATATAGGGAGGAATGATTATGACAACTGCACCGAAAGGAAAAAATGCTGTCAATGATGGGACATAAAAAGGAAAGTAAGGTGTAGACCCAACGTTCACGCATCCACTACCACCCCCGTGAGGGTGACCACTGGTGTAAAGACCGAGAGAAGGGACTCAACATCCTCCACAAACAGAGTAGAGGGAGGAACGTGACCACTCCCAAATCTATGAGAACGGTAAGGGGTTGTGATGCCCCCAAGTTTGACACCAGGGTCCGTACTCGGACCAAGGATGGATGATAGGATACCAGGCATGCCAAGAATAAAAGGACCCAAACTCAAGAGAGCATAAATATACTCAAGTAACCATGATCCCAAAGGAAAACTAGCGCACAAAGAGCACACTCGTAAGAAAATCTATAGCCAAAATACAAGCAAACAAAGGGGAGGATATGTGAGCTCCTGAATGCAGCAGGTATGTCTCGCCTAGGAGAGGGTAGAAACTCCCATACACTATAGGCGGAGGTACTTAACCAATTATAGTGGCCCTCAGGTTCAACGCATAAAACGACTGTGTTGTTCGACCTCTACCTAGCCATGACACTCACATAATAACCTCTGCAAGTACCCCCTATGATACCTAGGTAAGGAAACTAAGTTCACCTCAATATAACCAATGCTCAGGCAGTCAGTCGCAGGCGGGATCAAGCATATGGGAAGGGTAGAAAAGTCCAAAACTCTCGAAATAGCCCCCAAATATGAATACAATCTTGGAAATATCTTCATCCCTCACAGAAAGTGACCAGGGGTCATCCCAATCACAATCATGTGCACTGCCTCATGCTTAACTCCCATGTAAGAGGAGTGTCTTGAGAAACAATAATTATATCAAGGATTTCTCTCTCACCTGGACAGACACCTAGTTGTTTTGTTTAGTGGTCTTGGAGAATTAACTCACAATGAACTATTCCAAGACCCTAAAACCTATTCTTGTTGGTGCACCCTATAAAAGAAAAATGTGTAGTTCATTTTAAATTATGTGTTGATTTTAATGGCTATAATTACTCAAAGGTAAATGGCCGTGCAGCTAATGATATTAAGACTCAACAGTGAAATAAAAGTGCACACCTAACAAGCAATGCCAAGTGCAATCGTGTAGAATGAAAAACAGGGTATGCCACTACATGAGATGAATAAATATATATTCCTTTTTGAATGCCAATGCAATCCTTCCTATATGAAAACCTAAACACAAATCTCATCCAAGCAATCCAATGCAAGTACCTCCTCAAATCCATATCTAAGATGCAACTAAGAGTGCAACTACTTTGTATTTTTCAATATAAAAGCATGAAAAATGCAATAAAAGTCATCTAAAACTCTCAGTCTCTACAGCAAGTATAAATCACAAGCCCAGTAAGACACTGAGACAAAAAAGAGTAATGCATTAATGGAAAAACAAAAAGGATAAATGACTAAAACTACTTTCAAAGAAAAATCAATGAAAATATGGTCCAAGGAAGACCCAACCACACTCACAACCCACCCAACAACTTCCCACAACATCAAACTCACCAAAAGGGAGGATGTATGCGACTGTTTAAAGAACAACTGCCTATATACTTGACTTTTGGCCAAAAAGCTACATGTATACGCAAATTTTGGCCAAAAACTAGCATGTATACATGAATTTTAGCCAAAAATCCACGTATATACGCAACTTTTGGCCAAAAACTTACGTATACAGAGAAGACAGTGGTAAAAAGCAGACCAAGGGTCAAACCAATAAAGGGGAGTGTCAATGGACAAACATACTATAAAATGCAACACAGAAACAAGGAGAAACAAAGAGCAAGTCAAGAATATGAAGCACATTGTGCCCCCAAACCCCAAAGAAAAACAAAGAACATCCCCAGTATGGTCTCCAATTCTGTTATGGAGAAAACTTCCTATGGCTTGGGGTACCACAATAGACAAAGTAACCGCAGAAATCAATCCCTTCCCAACATGCAAGAGATATAAACATCTAACACTAAAGGATATTGAAACATACCTTATTTTGGATGGTTGATGTGGATCCCTGTTGAGCTTTTCCAATCCCACTTGTGTTATCAATTTACTCTCTCAACAATCAGCAAACAAGACAAGCATGCTATATAATGGTGTTAGACCTAATCTAGCATATATAATCAATGATGTATAAGCAATTAAAAGCATCCATGGATTCAATATTCATTTAAATGCACATCATTGGACAAGAAAAGATATTTCTATTAATATAAATCAGAGATTACAATAATGACAACCTCTGTCAACACGTCTGCGAATCGGAGAAATTGAGTCCTCCACCTGGGCCTCCACCACCTCAATCCTCCATCTCTTGATAGCAAGCTCACAAGAAAAGGCAAGCTTGGGAAGAACACAAAGTGCTCCAAGGGACAAAGGGATGTAGACTCAAGTATAATCAAGATACGGAAAAAATGGACTATAGTTTTCTTTCTCTTCAATTCCTCTCCTTTCAATGTATCCAAAGGGTTTCTTATATAGTGCTTCAATGGGGTAATGGAAGGTCAAATATGAGTGATCTCAAGGCATATGGAAGGCCAAGAGACAAGTGACTCGGATCAAACTCCAAAATAGTTTGACCTTTTGCACACATCCCGATGTACACGGGTTTAAGGGTCATATCCACGTATATACACAAGAATGGGTTTAAAAGTCACGTATGGAAAATAACATGTGCTTTTAGGGATGATCTTGGAAAAACCAAAGGTACAAAAATAGTCCATGGGGTCCAAAGAGTCTGCAGAGGGACAGGTAAGGCCATAAATGTGTGATCTACCATGTGTGGTAAAATCAGATATAATTGAGCCGAGAGGCTCTCTACAGCCCAGTATGGGGTAGATCTTGTAACGTTACGTAACGTTGTAACGTTACGTAACATTACATAATGTTATGTCGGCTATTAAAAAAATAGAAAAAAAATTATAAGTAAAGTTACAATGTTATGTCGGCTCAAAAAATAGAAAATTAGAAGAAAAAAAAACAACAACTATATAAATAGCAAGAAGTATCACAAACTACATCCAAATTCTAGCTACCTTGATCCAGCAACAGCAACAACCACTGCGATAGCAAACAACAACAACCACTGCGACAACAACAATAAACCCAGGTAAGAATTTTAAATTTGCTAATCGACAATCAATTTAGAATTTTAAATTTGCATTATGTGGCTGATATCCAGGTTCAAATAACAATACCTTCGTGGTAAATAAAAATACCTTTGTGGTATGGCGCCCAGAGAGCTCGCCGCGTCTGTCTTGCCACGTTATTTCAATCACAGCAATTTCTCCAACTTTGTTCGACATCTCAATACTTATGTAAGTATGCTTTTAGTTTAATGATATTGATCTATCTATTGTTGTTAAAAGAAGTTAACGAAGAACAACATGGAATGGGTATGTTAATGTAATTGATAGGGCTGATGATGTAGGGATTTCGAAAGATTGTTCGCGGGCACTGTGAATTTGGAAACGGGTTATTTAAGAAGGGCCAGAAGCATCTCCTCTCTCATATCCAGAGAAGAAAGCCTTCCATTTCCTCCCAAACGATGGAGCTCGCGTGGCAGATGGAATACGATCAATCGTTAAACCCTAACTCATCATCGGTAGTACAAGATTCCGACGTTCCCGCAGCGGCCCCTTGTCTTTTCGAGGAGCACGATATATTAAAAAGGAATAATTTATTGCTCTTATCAGAGATTGACCGGCTTCAGAATATATGCGTGAGGGATTTTAAACTCTTTATTCGCCACAACACCAGGGATCCTCCCCTCATCGACATGCACAGAAAAATCGATAAAGTGACTTCTAATGTTTCCATGACAGACGTTTCAGAAGAAATCAGTATGAGCCCCCAAAAACTATTTGGAGTCCCCCTCCGGTAGGGTCACCGGGTGCCTCTCACAGCAGTAGCGGAGATTAACGAGATCATGGTGAATATCAAATTTTGGTTGAGTTTTGAATCTGATTGCTAAAATTGTCATTAGATTGTTGTTCATTAATTTCTGGGGAGCAAAACCATTGCTCCTACACATGGTTGGATGCACAGAATGTTGAGATCCCGGTATCGTGAGGTATATTATGGGCAGAATGGAAGAAGGTACATTTCTTTTACCCATTTGATGGAAAATTTTATTATGTGCATTTTATCACTTTCACATAAAGAACTGTAAGCACAGTTCATCAATATACAAAGATTTGCAACTCTTCACATTTTTGAAATGTTTCCTCTCTAAAACTCGCTACAAATACTCGTTAATATCGTACAGATTTGTGACTCTTATATGTACATGCTTTCAACGATTCTACAATCATTGGAAAATCCGAAGTTGGTAACTGAGATGCTTTGTGGAGTTCACGTGGTAGCAAATATGATTGTAACTGAGATGCTTCGGAAATCTATAAAAGTTCTGAATGGTGGATAACGACTTGTTGGGATCGTAGCTGTTCCATTAGTGAGATGCTTTGGGTCTCAACAATCGATTCCTGTCCCACTTCGAAGAGTTTACACCACGAGTCTCAAAACCACTCGATGCCAAACCCCACAATCATTGAAGTAGGTTAGGTTTAAGTATGAGTTAGGACAAGGTTAATAGAGAGAGAATTTTTTTTTTTTACTGTAATGCATAATAAGATATTTATTGATAGACCAATATCCCTTTTACTTTTCAATTGCATTCTGGACCTCATTCATTTACCTCATCTATTTTTGGTCATTTCGTTGGGCCGATTTTATTCGATTTACATTTGCATTCTATAACGCTAATTTCACTTTTTTTCCTCATGCTTTACTGCATGAGGAAACAGTCTGTTCGAGGCCATTGCATGTTTACAGCCTTTTGCAGTGAAATCTTATTATGATATGGGTCGCTTGAGATATATTGGGTCGCTCAGCTGTACAAAAAATAAAGGGTGTCATTAAATCAAATAGCAATTGAGCAAACTGAATCCTACCTTCAAGGAAAGTTGATTGGGTGTCATTAAATCAAACAGCAATTAAGAAACCAGGTATTACACTCAAGGAGGTTTGCACCACGGGAGATTTGATCCCTCTCGGCTCTTGATAGAGCCTAGGATTTGGATCTACGCTGGTTGTAATCAATACACAATCTGAGTGTACCATCTTTCTTCTTTACAAACAGAACTGGTGCTCCCCAAGGGGACACACTTGACCTGATATAATTTTTCTCTAATAGCTCTTGCAGCTGCATCTTTAGCTATAACATTTCTGGTGTACTCATTATGTAGGGCTTCTTGGACACTTATGCTGCTCTTGGCACAAGTTCAATCGTGAAATGAATGTCCCTCTTTGGAGGAAGCCCTGGAATCTCATTAGGAAAAACATCCCTGAATTCCTACAATACATGGAAGTCCTCCAACCTAAGAGTTTCATTCTCTATTGCCTCCAAAATACGAGCTGCATACAACTAGAAACCTTTCCTACAAAACTTCTTCAACTGCATTGCTGAAATCTGCCTCACAGAAATCACCTTTGGAATGCCTCTTACCACACTTGGGTTCCCTTATTTATCCATGTATTGAAAATTCTTATGGTAACAGTCTAGCTTTACCCTGTGAGCTTCTAGCCAATCCATTCCAATGAGAACATCATAGGAACCAAGGGGTAGAACATTCATATCTACATAGGTGACCAATCCATTCATCACTAATGGACACTTCTCTACCCCTTCACTAACCTTTCTCTTAGTTCTAATGGCTAGCTGAACTAACCAAGATTCACTATGCCTCGATTTCTTGAAAGCACATATCTCCACTACTCTAGGAGCAATGTAACTGTGGGTAGAACCAAGGTCAATCAAATTAGAAATAGATTGCTCAACAATCTTACCTGCAAATTCAACCACAGTTGATTGGTGATCTGCGTGGTAGTCCTCCAGCACTGTGTAAATCCTAGAGACAACCCTCACTACTTGACCCACTGTTTCTGCCTCTTGAAGGTTGTAAGCTGGCCTTGCACTCTCATTCTCGAGTGGTCAATTCCTGTGCATGTGGGGTCCTCCACATCTCCAACATTGGAGTGGTTCTATGATTTGTTGTGGATCTCTTGGCTTTTCTATCACCACTCTAGTTAACTGCTTTTCAGCTTGGGATGGTTGCTTCTTCTAATTTATGAAGTTAGAAGGTTTAAAACCTTTCTTCCTTTGGTCGGACTTCTCATTCTTCTTGTCCTTCCAAGTCTTTGGATAGTCAGGTTTGCCTCTGATTTTCTCATAGCAATACTTATATTTTCTTATGTTTTCTTCCAGAGTTATAGGCTCATAAAATTCAATTCCGTCTTTGTAAGACTGAGGAAATCCACTCAGGAAACAATGGATTTTCACCTTCTCATCCTTGATATACCTGACATATCTCAACAATTCTAGGAACCTGTTCGCATACTCTTCCATGTTCTATTGTCCCAATCTCAGCTCATGGAATTATTTAATCTTGTCATTGTAGTACCTGTCAGAGAGGTATTTCTGCTTGAAGTACTTCTAGAACCGTTTCCAGACAATTTTCCTTTCATTAATCTTCTTCACTTTCCTGTAGTGCTCCCACCATATGGATGCCCTGCCAGTCAAATTGGAGATGGATACTCTAGCTTTCATATTTCCTGAATAGTCTCGAACTTGGAAATACTTCCTCATCGCAAGAAGCCAAGCCTCATCTTCTTGACCATTCTTTGTCTCACCATTGAAGGTAGGCATCCTTTCCTTCTTAAACTCATCCCGTGAACTATTCCTGTAATGTCTCCTTCTCTTTTCCCCGTGAGATGAAGAACTATAATCCCCAGTGGATCTTTTGGATTTATATGACTCACTAGGAGACCTCTTCCTTCTTCTGGTACTACTATTACTACCTTATGGATTTGTTGGATGTTGTCCCAAACTCATCCGTCGCTGGATGTCTGTCAAACTTTGCAACATGGCAGCATTCAGCTGATGCTGCTCTTCCTGAGCTTTAATCAAGCTTCTCATGGTGCCTACAATGTCCGATGGCATCTATTGAAATATCCTTCCATTAGATTCTATATCATAATTTCTGGCTCGAACGTTTTCCCCCATAGCATCTTGCACACGCTTGTAGGAATCCCGTGCTCATATATGTTATAGGTTCACATGGCTGAGCCAACAACCCACTTTTCCAAAATGTACCATGACTCTGCAAAATGTGTTATCAACACCATTCATTAGATACATCGTAATTAAAAATCAAAACCATTTTACTTACTGTCACCTCACCTATCTAGGCCCAATGCTATAACCGACAGCTTTGTGAACTGATTTTTGGCCCATCCAGGCCCAATGCTACAACCCGTAACTCTGATACCACAATGTAGTGTACTACAAGTTGGTATCAGAGGGTAATCTTGACTGCTTTTCGGCCCATCCAGGCCCAATGCTACAACCCGTAACTCTGATACCACAATGTAGTGTACTACAAGTTGGTATCAGAGGGTACTCTTGATTGCTTTTCAACCCATCCAGGCCCAATGCTGCAACCCGTAGCTCTGATACCACAATGTCACATACCCATACCCCATTATCATGCAGAATTAAAATTTCATCGAGAACCTTTACTGTTCATCGAAACATAGGGCATAGGGCATGGTCGCAAACTACTTCTTGACATTTCCAACACTGTCACACTCCCTCCCCTCTTCCATTGATCAGTTTAACAATTTGCAAGGGAAGATCTCAGAGGAGATCGGTAAGTGGAGAGAAAACGTGATGGAAATCAATGATCCCAAACAATCCCGCTGACTGGACCCAAATCAACGGTTCAGAATCCACCTGCAAAATCAACAATGCAGAAAGCCCAAGTTGCAGGGTCGAAAAGTTACAAAAATTGCAATCTCACTTCCCGCAACCCACATCCCGCTTCCCGCACCAAGAATAGATCAATGACGAAGAATCATCTCGCGAAGACTAATGGCGTGGAGAATTGAATTGTGGGATTGGGAATTATGGACATCGCGACACCGTGATCCTGCATCCTACATCCCACAAGTTGCAGAAGGGAAATATGTGGAAACCAAAAATCTGCGAAATGACATTTCGCATCCCGCATCCCGCAATCCTGCAGATTTGTGCAAAGAAAGATTTCTAGTAGGAAACTCAACTTTTCATTGAACTCTTGGATCGATCTGGTCATTCAGGACATTACCAATCTAGCCAATCTACCCTGCAACTTAGTTCAAAATGCATTGATGGAAAACATACATAGATGCCTATAATTGCAGTTATTCAAAGGAACAATGCATCAATTCAACATAGCAACATGTTCATCACACTCCATCAAGAAATTTACAATACAAGAAATACAATTGCAGAGAATAGCATAGACAAGAACAATTATCTTGAATAGATCTTGTCCCACAACCAACTATGTCGCTGCAATGCTCCACCCAACCATAGGCCAGTGCACTCATCAATCTCTCAGCGACACCACCAACCCTGAGCTAGGCATGATTTCCTCAAGGAATAAGGGAACACTAGCAGACTCATACATAGCCAAGGTGCAATAACACTTGGCCAAGACAACACAGTTGGGTTTATTAGGCTACAGGGTAAAAAATTCCAATAGATGAGTTTCACAGGCCACTCAGCCAAGCCATCTCATAGTTGGGTATTACAGACTGAACACAGTCAAGCCAACATTCACCTTTAAGGACTAGTCAAGCCAACATATGGGTTTATCAAACTGTACACAGTTAAGCCATCTCACTGCTGGGTTTATCAGGATAACTAGCCAAGCCAACATTTGCAGTTGGGTTTATCAGACTGTCCAGCCAAAGGCTACTCACTAGGTCAAACACAACAAGACATAGCTAAGCCAACAGATGCTTTATTAGGCTACCAACCAAGCCATCTTTCCCGTTGGGTTTATCAGGCTTCCAAGGAAATGGTAAGGAAGAGCTGCAAAGCTAGTGAGCTCATCTACAGAGCTAAGAACACCTTCAAAAGACCTATCTGGCATGGCTTCCCTACTTCCTACACATCCAACATAAGGAAGCGTTCCCTTCTCTGCTCCATAGTCCCTCGGGCTACACCTTCCCTTCCAGTGCTCTTCAGGATGTGCATAGTAGGTTTAACAACCACTCTTATCTTATTGTGAGGTTCCACACTAGGTTCATCAAGCATGTTCTACGTCTCTCCCATTCCTAAGTCTTGTACATAGCTCATACCTGAACCAGGGTGCAAAACACAACAACCACAGGGAGACTCCACAACACCGAATTTACTCTGGAACATGAGTAAAAGGGTCTCATACACTCTGTAGTCCAAGACAACGCTGCAACACAACAATCACAATCTTGCTAAGGGAAAAACACTCATAGAATGCAAAGGATACACACAAGTAGAGCTCCGCTGCTATCACAATGTCACAAAAGACTCGCAGAACGCGAAAGATACACACAGGAAGAGATCCACTGCTACCACAATGTCACTCTTCCAGGAAATGAAGATGGTGGTGAATAATTGAATGAACCAGAACGTTCCATAGCTCTCAAAATGTGAGATTCAGTCCAAAACGTGATCTCGTGGGTCAAAACTGGCATACGGTTCTGGTGTTTTCTTGTCCATGCAAGAAAAACACGACATTTCAAAACTGGGTGTTCTTCCCAATTCAAAATTTCCCGTACTCTTCCCCTTCCAAGCAATAACAACCTCAACCACCTTCTGGTAGAATAAATGGTTGGGAAGAGAAGACAAGAAAAAGGGTAGTTGACAGGTTTGATGGGTTCTCCCCATGACACATGGATTTTCCCCAAACTGGCTAAAGGTTAACATTCCCACCCCCTTATCCTTAGGAAAATCATGCCCCCATCTCATTATTCATTGCATTGACATATCTAGCTGTGGGTTTTTCATTAATTTGCATATTTACATGATGTTTACAAATGTGCTTGACTTAGCACAGAAACCATAGGCATCAACCATGATCGCCTACATACCAAACATTAATCAATGACAGGGCCTTGGCCTTGAGCTCCTTGTCATGATTCAATATAATATTTACATCATATACATTGATGCAACGGGGTCAAAACTAGGGTGTTACAAGGAGTCAGATGAGGAGATGGAGTCGGAGGACTAGGAGGAGGGATATGAATCTGACTAGTAGCCGATGGTGTTTCCCCTAGTGCGATGGTGCACTAGGATTTTTGTATCGATCTGTGTATTTAGTTGATAAATATTTGTGGGGCTTCTCATTTTGTACTAAAGACTTTGACACTATATATATATGTGCATTTTTTATGCACGTGGATGCACTTTTGTGGTTTTTATGTGAGTCTTGTTATGATGAAAAATATTAGATGATGTATGTTACACATGTATGCAAGATTATATGGTGATGCATGATGCTGTTTTTTATATGTTTCCTTTATGCGATGATAAATATGCCACTCTAGAAAATCATTAGCCATTTGATCTGCCGCACTATTGAGGTTTCTGGGAACATGTGTGAATGTGATGGATTCAAAAGTTATAACCAAGTGTTTAGTGTGTAGGAAATTTCTAATGAGACAAGGATCGCGTACCCAATAGAAGTTATTCAACTAGGAGACAAGCAACTAGGATTCTAAGATTACATCGAGGTGAAAAATACCCAACTGGAGGGCGGTGGCCAAGAGGCCCACAACATCGTCATACTCAGCTTGGTTATTGGTAGAAATTCCAACAAACATGACGTCGATATTGATAAACTCATTTGACGAGGAATAGATAACCCATGGAGGCGAGGCAAGATTAGGAGACCATCTTCTCACTCCGTCAGCAAATCTGATGTAGCGATCAAAGGTAGGATCCATTTGGAGCAGTTAAGGAAACGCATTGTGAGACTCACTTCAAGAATGGTGAAAAACAAAGAAAATAAGAACTATACTACAAGTGACTCATGATGGTGATATTATACATAGAATATCTTGAGTAGAGCCTGTTGCAGGGATTCTTCAAGAGTTGTTCATTAGAGTCAGCCAGAATGTATGCCCCCTTGCTAATGCAATGGTGGATGATGTATGGGCCATACCATGTGGTTTCGAACTTTCCTTTACCCAACTTATCATTGGCTTGGTCATAAACAAGGACCATATTGCCTTCACTAAAGGTGCGAGGGTGGACATGGGAGTCAAAATGTGACTTCAACCATGTCTTAGCTGCTTCAATTGATTGAAGAGAAGTGCAACTATCCTTATTGGTTTGTTCAAGCAGAGTAAGGTGCTCCTCTAATGGTGAGGTGCTGGGAAGGAAATTGGCCTTGCCTTGAATACTCTACAACTGTTACAGAGTGTGTGGTGATGCGAGGGCTAGAATGGATTGGAATTTGAGAGGGTCCACTGTGATCCCTTTGTGGGAAACGATGAACCCAAGTAGCCGACCGGTTGGGACACAAAATAGGCACTTGAGTGGTTTCAAGCAGACTTTGTACTTGCGACACCTTAATAAAACTTGGTGTAAGTCATCTATGTGAAGTGCACGCTTTTGTGAGCAAGCCGTAAGGTCGTCTAGGTAGACTAGGATAATGTGGATGAGGTCGTGAAAGAAAATAGTCATTTCCCACTAGAAAGTGGATTCGACATTTTTTAGACCAAATGACATGACTCGGTATGAAAACATGCCCCAAGGTATTGTGAACTCAGTCTTGTAGTGATCTTCCTTCTGGATCTGAATTTGGTTGTATCCAGAGAAACCGCCCATGAAGGAAAAGACTTCATGTGCGACGCAGGCGTCGATGATTTGATCAATAAACAGGGTTGTGAAATTTTCTTTGGGACAAGCCAAATTCAAATCATGAAAATATGTACAGACGTGAATGGTACCTTGTTTTTTTTTTATGGGATAGAATTTGAAACCCAATTGGTGTATGCGATGGGATAGATGAAACCGACTGCACGTAGTTTCTCGATTTCATCTTTGGCAGGATGGATGGGCCATTGCTTCTGGAAAATGGGTGCCACATCAGGACAAGTATCGATGTGGTGTTCAATGATGGATGGATCCAATCCAAGAATCTCAGTGTAAGACCAAGCAAAGATGTCATGAAATTCCTAAAAAAGTGCTTTGTAGGAAGCCACCTCTTTAGGGGAGCATCATGCTCCAAGAGTGATCTCTTCAATAACCTCAATGTTGGTTGAGATGTTAACCTTGATGGTAGGAGTGTTATTGGCCATGTTCCCCTATTCAAAGGCTTCAAGTGCTGGAATGGGGTTTTTGAACCAGTCAACCTTCCCACAGATGAAATCCTTGGATTCTACTGAAAATTGGTCTAATGATTACAAAGACTCTTCGGGGATGAAGAACGAGTGATGGTGAATATCGTCCCACACGTATTAAGAAGCAGAGAGGGCTTCCAAGATCTCCTCATTATTATTGAGACAATGGTTGAATAGATCTAACATATTATATGTGTTTGCAGAGACAGACGGGCTAGCAGAGCTGGAAATCATGTAGATAGTGGTGGTGTCTAAGGACAAAGCTAGTGGGTGAATCTCCTTGATAATAGTGACTTCAGATTCATGAGAGTGTTTCTGAAGGGCATTGAGGATAGACTGATATTTGACCAATTCTGGACAGTGGTGAGAATAATGGCCATATAATCCATAGATGGCACAAGCATGGTTTGTCCTTAAAGACTTGTTTTTGGATGCTGGTGGAGCTGAGACATCAACTACCAGAAGGCCGTGAGTTGTATCCATGGAATCAATGTGCGTGTGCAAGATTGGTATCTCTGGGAAGTTTAGGGTTGCATGAACATGGACATCACACAAGGCATGGGGTGGAGTCGGACGAGGTTCAACTGCCTCTTTGGAATTTTTTCCCCTAGCCCTCTTTTGAGGAGACTGGGCTAATGCAGGTCCAGAAGGAGGTTTTTGTGGGCCAGGAGTAGGGTGTGACTTGATTGCAATGGCTTGAACAAGAGTCAACACAACTTGAGGCATCGGAGTCTGGGTAGGTGGTTCAAGGCACCACATAGGAATCCCCAACGTAATGTTCAGTAGACTTAAAGTGCCCATGATAGGATTACTCACGATGCCATACGATGGGAAAAGAAAGGGAGTTGTATGGAATAGGAGTGAGCCCCAATAATTCCTTGGTGATTTCATTTGAGGATGCGTCTGTGGTTG
This sequence comes from Pseudotsuga menziesii, assembly GCA_001517045.1. Classification (NCBI taxonomy): domain Eukaryota; kingdom Viridiplantae; phylum Streptophyta; class Pinopsida; order Pinales; family Pinaceae; genus Pseudotsuga; species Pseudotsuga menziesii. The sequence continues at coordinate 77,918 of LPNX010046017.1, forward strand.
GGGTTGTGGCTATGGTTGGGTTTTGGGTGGAACGTTGTTGGATGAAAGCATGCACAAATCCACAGTGTCATTTGACTCTTGTGGAGGAGGTAATGAAGGGAAGGAAGTTGTCATAGTGTTGATGTATTTGTAACTTTGGAATGTATTAACTTGTATATCTTATGTATTATACCTCAATGCTTACTCCAGGAAGTGTCTGTAATGTATTTGAGTCATGTCATGCCCTAATGTTCCTATCGGGAGATTCAATAATGTAAACAAGTCATGTCAAGTCATTGTGGGTAACCCTCCTATTGATCAAGGGTTAAAGTCCCCACAGTTGTGGGGCACTAGGGTTATTAGACTGTCCTAGAGAAGTCGTCCCTAGGTGAGTTAATGTAAGTCGGGTCATTAGTACCCCAGTTGTGGTTACTTGAGCCTACATAACCAAGTTAGGATTACTCAATCCTACATAACAGAGTTAAAGTTTAAGTGAATGAAAGAATATAAATAGAGAGTTAGACTCTCTATTTATAACACGCACACTCACTCACTGGGGCGCATGAGTCAGAGAGAAGTTGCTGGGACAAGAGAGAGACTACTACTATCGGGAGATCATATTACTGTTTTTGGGGTTTTACTTTTGGTGCTGCTTCTATCTCAGAGGAATTTGCGGGGTTTTCTCCTTTATGGTTTCCCCGAGGAAAATTATTTGTGTCTCTTGTCTCTTGTGTTTATTGTTGTGCATGTTATTCTCTCAGTTAAAGATCCTAAGATCATAATGCTAGCTTGAATGATAAAAATATAACATGGTATCAGAGCTAACCTGAGAAGAAGACATTGTGCAGCTGTAGAAGCTAGGGATTCTTACTTTTTGGGTCTCTCTCCACAATCCATCAGCAAAAGTATGCTAAGATGACTCTCCATTGAAGGGCGCATCTTTCTGTCGAAGCGAAATTCGATTCCGAGCATTTTCAGTTTTTGGTGCGGGAAATTAGAGCTTCTTACAGAAGAAGAATTTTTTCTTGGCATAGTATTTATCTCCTCATCAAAATCAAAGTTTAGATACCTGGGTCGATATTTTTGGTTGGGTATAACTCCAGGAAAGTCAAACCCTAGTTCGACCCTGGGCTGAAAAAACCCTAAAATACTAAAACGGATAAGTTTTTGTATGCTATATCTCAGGATTGGAGAAGGCTCAAGAGATGAAACTTTCAAAATCCAAAGATAAGATCCTGATTTACACTTTATCCAAATTTCATCCTTATATTCACTATATTCTAGGAGATATGATCCCTCCAAGTTAGGGTTCCAGCCTCTTCCAGGATTCATCCCTAAAAAGGACACCTAGGGAGAATTGCTATATCTCGGGCTACAAAGGTCCAAATGAAATTTCTGAAGATGTCCTAGAAATGGCATGGACTGTACCTTTTGTGGTAGAAGTTTGAGACCTTGAAGATGAAACAATGACACGTGGAAGTCTGTACAACGTCGCCATGCTGAACAGTACTGAAACATGTCACCTTGGGAAAACAATCATAAGTCCTAATTGGTGAAAACAATTATGATGAAACCTATGGTGTTGGAACCAGGACAGGCAAGGCTACCTCAATGTGAAGTTTTAGACACAGAGGAGCAGTAATTTTAGAGATACCATAGAAATAGTAACAAGAATTTCTACAGAAGAAATTGGAAAACTAGGGCTTCCTGTTCCGAGAGCTTCCCTCCATTGTTTTTAGAAAAGGAGTACATTGGACAACTCAACTTGAAGAAGTCTATATTTCTATCCAATCAGATCTAAAAGATTCCAAGTTTTGAAAATTAGGGTTTCTCTGACAAACCTTAGATCAGCTAGCTCTGGAACCAGGACAGACACCTCAAATTGGTAAGATCTAACCCTTAGCTATTTTCATTTGAGGTTCTCATTTCAAAGTGATCTATCACATCAGCTTGATGATAAGATTGGTGAATTTGACAACTTCCAAGCATGGAAGTATATGATCTCTCTGAAGAAAATGAATTGGACACCTACATACGTAGAGAGGTTCCAGTCCCAGAGGGAGATGAGGTTAAAAGCCTTACACAAGAAGAACTTGGTAAAGACCAAGAGGATTAATGTTGATTCTATCAAGGATCACCTTATACCACAAGTGTCTTCCCTAAATAAACCTGAAGAGATGTTTGATTCCTTGACCAATCTATTTGAAAGGAAGAACATAAATCAGAAGATGACTTTGAGAAAATAGTTGAAGAATGTGAAGATCCAGAATGCAGAGACCATTGAGTCATACCTGACAAGGGTCTCTCAAATCAAAGAACAACTTGAAGCGGTAGAAAAAGAAGTGGAGAATGCAGAAGTGGTGATAATCACCTTGAATGGACTCCCAGGATCATTGGATTCATTCATTCAAGGAATGTGTGCTGAAAGGAAGTGATTAATTTTAGTATTCTCTGGGAAGAGTGCACACAAGAAAAAGAAGCTCGAATCATAATAATAAAAGAGAAGATGGGGGAAACTGAAGATCAAGCTCTCATGATACAAAGAAGATACCTCAAGCGATGAGGAATATGAAGAACTCAATTCTTGAAGAACCTCTTATCCATATTAGCATTTGGATAAGAAATAATGAATGAAGAAGATGATGAAGCTGAAGGCTCAAGAAGGAGTCTACCCACGAAACAAATAAAGATAAGTATTCAATTGTCATTTCATGATATTGTTTTGTTATGCATTTGTTTATATTCAGTTGATGTATTATGCATGATATAATGTTTGCATTAATGATAGTATACTACTAATATGCATGTGATGGGTAAGCAGCTCATGGTGCTATACAAATATCCATTGCTACTTATCTAGAATGAAACCTCTTTGTTGACATATTGGATTAGTGCACAATCTCAATGTTGTCCTGGTAGAGATGGAAGGCATCTAGAAAAGTTTCCGTGAGATATGGATGAATGTTGTATTGGATTAAATAGTTGCATGATCATATATTTATGCATAAGAATTTGCCATTATGAATATGCCTTATGAAATGTTTCTAGCCATACAAATGCATTTGACTTGTAGGAAAGATTGCGTACAATCACCTACAAGCAAAGAAGGATGAGACTTGTTACGAAGAACAAGTGATGACAGTTCAAGATGAAGAATAATATGATGAATGCAGCAACATCATTGATGCAGAACCTTCCATCCATGAAGAAGTAACCAAGAAGAAAGGGAAGACTAGTTCAAGAAGAATGATGTATAGGATGCAGTATTGATACATGAAGGGAAGTTCTTAGTTCCATCATGCAGTAGATGGAAACATCGTGGGAGACAAGGCAATATTCGTAGCACGAGGCTTCTCACGAAAAGAAGACATAGACTATGAAGAGGCATTTGCAGCCAGTGGGAGTTGAGACACATGACAGGTAGAATCATGTGTGCAAATGAAAGAAGGCCTGGCACAAGCTTAGAAGACACCCATGAGATAACACATACATGAGGAGCTTGATGAATATCTGAACCTTTGCTACAAGGTTGAAGATGAAATCCTATAGAGGATGACAAGCTCACATATGGGTGCGAGAAGAAATTTTGAAAAGGTTCAAGATAGAGGATCTTGGTATCCAGTGACCCTAGATGGATATATAGAATATTAGTAACAGAGGAAGCTACTTGTCACTCCAGTACAGAATGTTTCAGTGCATAGAGTATGAAAGACAGAGGGAGTATGATGCTCCGCTTCAGAGGGAGTGACTGCAGAAGATCCCGAGGTTCGACATGGTACGAAAGGATGAACAGATTATTGAGGATTCTAGGATTTACTGAGAGTAAAGTGGATTCCAACCTTTTCTTCAAGGTTGAAGGCGGAAGACCAGTGATGCTCCTATTATATGTCGATGACTTGTTCCTGACAGAAAAGAGGAACTCATTAAAGTTGCAAGAAGAAGACTTGCTACCGAGTTTGAGATGAAGGACTTGGATATGAAGCACTATTTTCTAGGCATTGAGGTGTGGCAGAATGTAGATGGAATCTCCCTGGACAAGGGAAGTATGTAGTAGAGATCCTGAAGAGGTTCAGGATGATGGACTGCATGACCACACCTATGGAATCTAACCTGAAGCTATTGAGTGTTTCTTCATCAGAGTCGATTGATGCCATGATGTATCATTAGATGATTTGTTCCTTGATGTACATGACAGATACAAGACCAGATATTTGCTTTGTTATGAACACATTGAGACATGTCATACGATGGTTGCAAAGGGTACAGTTGAGTATGGGCACAAGTATGATACGAATCAGAAGATTAACCTGGAAGGTTATGTGGATTCAGATTGGGTAGTGCCATTGATAGGAAGAGCACTTTGGGGTGCTGCTTCAGTATGAGATTCGGTGTGATCTCTTGGTTTAGTAGGAAGCAGTCCTGCGTGGCACTGAGTACAACTAAAGCAGAGTATGTCACATCTTGTTCAGCTAGTTGTGAGGCAGTATGGTTGAGGAAGCTACTGTCTGATTTATTTGATCTCTAGTTGGATGCTACTTATATAATTTGCGACAACCAGAGTTGTGTGAAGTTGTCTGAGAACCCAGTTTTCCATGACAAGTTGAAGCATATTGAGATCAAATATCACTATATCAGGGATATGGTGCAGAAAGGAGTAGTGAAGCTCCAGTATATTGTGACGGACGAACAGATAACTGATGTGTTGACTAAGCCATTGGCAAGAGTGAAGTTTGAATACTTCAAGGAGAAGCTTGGTGTTCTCTAGATCGAGGTTCCCTCCAAGGAGGAGTGATGAGTTCGTGAGCCATTCTGACATGGTGAGAGGACTGGTTCCTTCCATGGTCAAATGTAAGGGCTGAGCCATTTTGTCATGGTGAGAGGATTGGTTCCTTCCATGTCAGATATGAGTGCTAAGCCATTCTGATGTGACTGTAGGATTGGTTCCTATATGATCAGATATAAGCGTTGAATTCCATTCTCTGAATGGAGGCACCTGGTCAGTTACCAGGAATACTCAGCCTAGAACTAAGGGCCATTATGATGTGACTATAGGATTGGTTCCTACATGATCAGATCTAAGTGCTAAATTCATTTCTATGAATGGATGCACCTAGTCAGTTACCATGAATACTCAGTTTGGGGATGAGGGCCATTCTGATATGACTATGGGAAGTGTTCTCACATGATCAGATATAAGTGTAGGACCATTTTGATGTGATTGAGGGATGTGTTCCCACTTGATCAGATATAAGGGCTGATGCCATTATTTAGGAGAATGGAGGCACCTGGTTTGTTACCAGCAATCCTCAACCTGGGGTTGAGATCCCTTTCGACATGTAGGATGGATTGGTTCCTCGCATGGTCGAATGTAAGTGTAGAGCCCTTTCGACATGTAGGCTGGATTGGTTCCTCGCATGGTCGAATATAAGTGTTGAGCCCTTCCATGGATGATAGATGGTGTTTCCTATCATGCCAATAGATGTGAGTGCTGAGCCTTTTCATAGATGGTAGTAGGTGTGTCCTACCATGCTGGTGATTGTAAGTGTTGTGCCTTTCCATAAATGGTAGTAGGTGTGTCCTACCATGCTGGTGGATGTGAGTGTTGTGCCTTTCCACATATGGTAGTAGGTGTGTCCTACCATGCTGGTGGATGTGAGAGCTGTGCCTTTCCACAGATGGTAGTAGGTGTGTCCTACCATGCTGGTGGATGTGAGTGTTGTGCCTTTTCACAAATGATAGTAGTTGTGTCCTATCATGCTGGTGAATGTAAGTGCTGTGCCTTTCTGACATGGTGTTGGATGTGTTCCTCTCATGGTCAGATGTGAGTGCTAGCCATTCTGACTTAGGGTAAGATATAAGTGCTGAAGAAGACCTACATGGAGGCTAGGCCTACAACTAGCATGAAAAAGGGCTGGCTTTGTAGAACTTCCTATGATGACAATAATCATGAGATAACACCCGTGATGATGATCCAGTGATGATGATGCAATAGTAATGATCCAGATCCAGTGATGATCCAGATCGAGTGATGATACAGATTGAGTGATGATGATCTAGTGATGATGATCCAGCAGTGATGATCCAACAGTGATGATCCAGATCATGTGATGATCCAGATCTAGTGATGATAATCCAGATCAAGTGATGATCTAGATCCAGTGATGATGGTCCAGATCGAGTGATGATCTAGATCCAGATAAAGATGACTTGAATATGAAGATGACGATAACTCAATGATGATCCAGATCCAGATGAAGATGACGAGAAATCAATGATGATCCAGATGATACAGAGAAGAATACTTGTGCTGATAAGTTATGTCGAGAGAATACATTCCTAGTTAAGAGGGATTGTTGATGTATTTGTAACTTCAAAATGTATTCACTTGTATATCTTATGTATTGTACCGTGATGTTTATTTCGGGAAGTGTCTATAATGTATTTGAGTCATGTCATGCCCCGATGTTCCTTTTAGGAGATTTAATAATGTAAACAAGTCATGTCAAGTCATTGTGGGTAACCCTCCTATTGATCAAGGGTTAAAGTCCCCACAGTTGTGGGGCACTAGTGTTATTAGACTCTCCTAGAGAAGTCGACCCTAGGTGAGTTAATGTAAGTCGGGTCATTAGTACCCCAATTGTGGTTACTCGAGCCTACATAATTGAGTTAGGATTACTCGATCCTACATAATAGAGTTAATGTGAGGGTACACAGGGTACTCCCAAAGGACCGAACACCAAGAATAGACACTTCACACAAACAGATCACAGATCAATACACCAATGTTTGTCATGTGGTTAAAACCCTCGAGAGAGAAACAGTCCATGGCCCCAACCAAATAGCTACTTGGAGCAATTTATTATGCAAAATAAAGAAAGTTACATGAGCTTCTCATAATCGATCAACTAGCCAAGGACCCTCTATGCTCTTTAAATAGAGATCATAGACCAATCGGGTGTTAAGCCACGGATCAATGGTAGGTATGATCTAAGAGAAGTTGAACCGTCGGATCACTCTATGTCTAGAACATATCGTGACCGTCGGATTAGAATGTTTACAAATGCATACTAATGCATACTAAAGAAACACACTTTTACCTAACAGATATATTACACAAGTTGATCTTAACTAACTCCTGAGTGTCTAAATATCCTAACATCCCCCCTTAAGAACAACTTGGGATAGGATTGAAGGATTTACAAAAGTGACACTATTAGCAGAAGGAAGGAGGCATTAGAGCCTATCCCCCCTTAAGGAAACATTCCTGAACTCCTAACATAGACCGAAGTTTAGAAAAGTACGGCTCGATATTCTTCTTCTGCTGAAGAAAGAGCAAGAGCTTGTTGTTTCTTACAAGCCCAAGTGATAGGTCCAGATCCAAGACTGAAAACATAACCTGCAGTAGACTTTCGATCATCAGGATCACCGGCCCAATCTGAATCAGTGAAACCAACCAACACAAGTTTCCCCCTGTACTGTAATGAATCCCAAACTGAATTGTACCTTGAATATATTGAAGTATTCTTTTTGCTGCTTGCCAGTGAATTTCATGAGGAGTTTGCATGTAACAGGAAACACAACCAATGGCAAAGGAAAGGTCAGGACGGGAATGAGTCAAGTATAAAAGACTACCAACAAGCTAACGATACAAGGTGGCATCTACTTCAGGGGAAGTACA
>LPNX010046017.1:90756-249560 GCA_001517045.1 Pseudotsuga menziesii
TAGTTAAAGGTTATGTGAACGAAAGAATATAAATAGAGAGTGAGACTCTCTATTTATAACACACACACTCACTCATTGGGGTACATGAGTGAGAGAGAAGTTGCTAGGACAAGAGAGAGAATACTGTTGTCAGGAGATCATCTTACTGTTTTTGGGGTTTTACTTTTGGTGCTGATTCTATCTCAGAGGAAGTTGCAGGGTTTTCTCCTTTATGGTTTCCCTAAGGAAAATTCTTTGTCTCTTGTGTTTATTTTTGTGCATGTTATTCTCTCAGTTAAAGATCCTAACATCATAATGCTAACTTGAATGATAAAAATCTAACACATAGTTGTGTCGACGAAGAATCCTGGGGCTATGGTTGACAAAGGTGGGATAGCCACGCTGTCGATAGAGGTATCAATGTTAGGGATGTCATGGCCTGGTGTGGCCATCCCTTGCGGGTCGTAGTAAGTTAATTGATCTACCATTACAATCTTCCTATCGTGAGGGAACATCATAAGGAGAAAGACGGTGGATTCCACGACTCTCATGGCATACCTGTAACTACATCTAAGAAGGAGGTTGTAATCAAGCTGAGCGTTGACAACCTCAATGTAGATCAGAACCGTTTTACTGGCCAATGATATGGGGACATTCAGAAGAATGCCTTGGGATTTTGTGGAGTGACCATCATAGGCACAGAGGGCAGTGGTGGATGGATGGAGGGTAGGGGACCTAAGTTTCTGCTAGATGAATGTCAACATGACACAGGTAGATTCCCCTTCATTGATGATACATTGATGTAAAACCAAGTTCCAAATTGATATCGGAATATGGAAGGTAATGGTTGATGGCATTCTTGGTTCTCCATTGTCCAAATCGAAAGTGATCAATCGGGAATCAGAGGGGTCCATGAAACCTAGTGTGGATAACAACGATTTTTGCTGTGGTGGGCATGTTTTTAGCACTTCTAGAGTAGACATGGCCGTAGGTGATTGGGCCAGGTCATCAACGATGCTATAATTCAAAGAATCTCTAGCCGTGGCATTGTGGGTGATAGGCCGCATGGGGAATTGTGGACCTCTGGTTGCCCCATCAATGGGGGGTGTGGGTAGGTGAAGGGGTATGTTGGTTGTGTTGGATGTGGATGCCGTTGATGGGTTAGCGGTTTCAGTAGTTGGTCTGTACTAATTGAGCCTAGTCTACATGTTGAATTCTTCAGTTGTCATGGCTAGCAGGTGATGAAAACCTATATCTGTAGGTGGGGTCATGGCGAGAGTTGCGAGTGCAGGTGGGGACAAAGGTACAGTTGAAACCAATCCTTGGAGTGGCAGAAGGTTTTGTATCACCATAGGCAGAGGACCTGGTGGTACTAGGTTGGGTTGAGGGTGGGATGATCTAGATGGAGATCGGTGGCCACCCACCTATTCCATTGGCTCAAAACAATTGTCCATTGTGGCAGTTTCCTAGTTATTTTTCTAGAGTTTTTCGGGTCCTAAAATTTTGGGGCCATTTTGAGGCCCTAAATGATGTTTTTTGGAGATTTAGGGCCAAATGGTAGTCATTAACATGCATTTTCATTGACCAAAAGTTGTAAATCTTAAATAGACCTTTCCAACGAGCTATCAAACTCCCAAATCAGAGATCGTATGCAAAAGTTATGACCCTGGGAAGTTGACTATTCAACTTACCACCTTGGGGCCACAAACTTTATGACGGTTCATCTTCTAGGGTTACATTTTGGACTTTTGGGGTTCTCATTTCATTATTATTATAAATATGCCCCTTTGGCCTCATTTTGTATTCAGCTTGGCATGAATGAGCATAGCAGCCACATCTCTTCTCAGAGATAGCTACCACCATTCTAGCAATTGTATTACAGTATGTTCTATTTCTGCCATTTAATAGAATATGTGTTTACTATATCTTTGTTATCTTTGTAAAATGTTTGTGATTACGATTCTGTATATGTTCTTTCATTTCGTTCATGCATAAATTTGGATCAATGGTATCAGAGCAATATGCTCTTTGATTGTTTCTCGACGCATGTCCCTGACGAATTCCGAGTATAGAGAGTTTGGTCTCGAACTAGTTTCACTTGATCATTCTCACTGTCCCAAATCACCTCCCATGGCGGAAGAAAAGAGAGATGTCGGAGCAGGAGATCCTATCAAGTCACTGCTCAAGGAAGCCCTCGAGCGACAGAGGAATGATATGATGGATAGTTTCGCCCAAATCCTTCTGTGAATGCCAGTGATGGCAAGTGCATCTTCAACGAGCAGCCGATTCGGGGATGCAACTCCCTTCAAGGTACACGTTAACTTTGATATTCCTTTATTTGAAGGAAAAATCGATGCAGATGCCCTAGATAATTGGTTGAATGTTCTAGAAGGGTATTTCTCTGTCCACAATTTTTTCGACAGAGAAAAGATCACCTTTGCGCTCCTTAAGGCAGTTCCCCATGTCCAAAATTGGTGGAATACTTGTTGTGAGAAAAACTCATCAGACGAGTCTGGAATGTTTGAAACAAATCCGACTTGGGCCTCTTTCATAGATGCCATCAGGGAACAGTATTACCCTGTGGGAAACTATGATGACTAGTACACAAAATGGACCATTCTGCATCAAGAAAGGGACTAGACGGTGTCAGAGTACACCAACAAATTTCTTACCTTGTGTACAAAGCTGAGTATCAAGGCCTTCGAGCGACACCTGATTCTGAAATATTGCAGTGGTCTACATCGGTACATCCAAACTGAGATGGACTTCCTTGATATCTCTTCACTTCGATCTGCTTATCGGTATGTTGTCAAAATTGAGGAGAAATTTCGACAGAAGAACACGCGAGACTCTGGACCTGTGAATCCACAGCAGAAGAAAGGCAAGGGAAACCCTGGCTCGCAGAACATAGTAAAAGAAAAAAACAACCAGTCCCCGCCACAAGCAAAGAAGGGGGATGGAAAGACAAAGAAGGACACTGGTAAGTGGTGCGACTTTCATAAAAGCCCTTGGAACAACACTGATGAATGTCGCTCAAAGCAGTCATTAGTAGCCGAGATCAAATCTTTAGAATCAAATCTTGATTCTGAACCCAATGCCACAGCCACATACAATGGGAGGCAGATCATTGATGCAGACCCCACTTCCACTATTGCTACCGCACAGATTCAACTAGAGGATCCTAAAGAGTCAGAGGTAGAGGATCGCTTATTCCACTCGTAGATGTGGGTGAAAGGAATGCCTCTACATTTTGTTGTTGACAATGGCAGCCAAAAGAACCTGATCTCAGCAAAAGTCGTCAAGAGATTGGAGCTTCCGACAACACCACACCCACAACCTTACAGCATCGATTGGCTAAGCCAAGGATGAGGTATCCACATTACTCAGTAATGCCTCCTACCATATGGCATCAAGCCTTTCAAAGACGAGGTATTGTGTGATGTGGCCCCACTTGAAGTCTGTGATGTTCTTTTAGGACAACCATATATGTGGAAGCCTCATGCTGTATATGAGTCATGACCTCGTAGTGTCATTGTTACTTTGGGAGGAAAAATCTACTGGATCCCAAAGACGGTTGCACCTGCTACAGTCTTGCAGGGTAGGAAGATAAGCTCCCACACCAAAAAATTATTCCTCTTCACAATTGTGTATGAAGGAGAACATAAGATCACAGAGACCTTCACACCCTCTGCATAGGGTGTCTTTGCTCATCAGACACAAGAAGAAGATAGAGCCATTGTTTCCTCATCTATCCAAGTACCTCTATAATTAAAGGCCACCCATTCAAGGTGCTCATCTAGAAGCAAATCATCCATACAAGAATTACAGCCTTCTTAGAATGTCAAAGAAAGGAAGCCTCTTCACTTCAGCAAATGTCGTACCAGGAGATCAACTCAACACACAGTTCGAGATATGATATAGGATTCAACGCAATGAAGACCATTGCTTCCTAAGGAGGGAGGATTGATCCAGATGGAGATCGATGGCCACCCACCTATTCCATTGGCTCAAAACAATTGTCCATTGTGGCAGTTTCCTAGTTATTTTTCTAGAGTTTTTCGGGTCCTAAACTTTTGGGGTCGTTTTGAGGCCCTAAATGACGTTTTTTTGAGATTCGGGGCCAAATGATTTCCATTGGAATGCATTTGGCCAACCGAAAGTTGTGATTCTTAAATAGACCTTTCCAACGAGCTATCAAACGCCCAAATCGGAGATCGTATGCAAAAGTTATGACCCTGGGAAGTTGACTGTTCAACTTACCACCTTGGGCCCGCAAACTTTATGACGATTCATATTCTAGGGTTACGTTTTGGACTTTTGGGGTTCTCACCTCATTATTATTATAAATAGGCCCCTTTGGCCTCATTTTGTATTCATCTTGGCATGGATGAGCGTAGTAGCCACATCTCTTCTCAAAGATAGCTACCACCATTCTAACAATTGTATTACAGTTTGTTCTATTTCTGCCATTTAATAGAATATGTGTTTACTATATCTTTGTTATCTTTACAAAATGTCCGTGATTACGATTCTGTATATGTTCTTTCATTTTGTTCATGCATAAATACGGATCAAGGGATGTCGCGCTAAGCTTCATTTTGGAGAAACTACTCGACACGGTCCATGTGTGGGTATTCATGAGTATAGTGATTGTAGACGTTGCGCGATTTTCACGGATGATTAGTCCATAACGGAGAAGTTCTTCTCGGTCGATTAGGTTGTTGGGATTTTTGGGCCAGTAGGTTAGAACCATTGTTGTTAGGAGGGTTAGGCTGTTGGCCACCTCCTTATGGTTGGTTGTTACCCCGATTCCTTCCACAGATTTTCTTACCTTGCGCTTGTTGATTATTGGGGGGTGGTTGGTTGGGAAAATTTTGCTGAGAAAAAACTTAACCTGTGGACGTTGAAGGAGCTGGGGCGGGGGATAGAGTGGCTTGCATGGGTGGCACATAGTAGGTCAGGGGAGCTAGAGGGGCTACGAATATGGTCATTGGTATGGAATATGGATGTGACGACCAAGTCGATGCATGCTAGTGTAGCGCGGGATGCCCATAAGAGGTTGTGGCTCCTGATTAAGCCATCATTCTTGAGTAATTAGATATCTGGTTTGGTTGCGCAACACTAGGGGTGTTGCTTGGGTGCTGTGGTATTAAAGGTTGTGCCACATAGTATTGTGGGTGTTGGGAGACAGAATCGATGACACCATCCACAGTGTGAGATGCCCCTAGTGTATCACGGTGGGAGGTGCCAGCACGGGGAGTGTATGGTATGATGGTGTATAGGTACCCATATTAAGCGTAAATCAAATCAAACTCTTGGGTATTCAAGATGGCCTCTTCCTTAGATTGGGGACATTTGGAGGAAACATCCTTGGCTATGGGTGGTAGAAAGGTTTTTAAGAACAAATCGAGAAAGATCCTATCATCAAGCTGAATCTTGCATAGGATACGACATCACCGCCACTCATGGATGTGGTCAATTATGTGGGTCATGGTGTTTTGGCGGTAAGACAATAAGATCTCAATGCCCTCGTCGTATCTGAGATGGAGTTGGAAGAATTGTAGGAACATGAAGGCTAGGGAATTGAAGTCAGGGTAAAAGGGTTGAGGTAGCTCAATATACCATTTGGCTGTGACGCCTGTGAGGGTGCGCTGGAACATTCTAAGTCTGATCGAATTATATACAAGTTTGTTTGATGAGCACCATAGATGAAATATCATAATATGGTTATGGGGGAACTCACCTGGCTTCCCTTCAAACTTTGGAATGTCTGACGGGAGTTTATTTGGCATGGGAGGCTAGTGGGGTTGATGGTTGACTGGGTCATTGGCTAACCTTGCCAAATCAGGCAAGTTGAGGAAATCCATGAATGGGAGGTTAGACCCAAGGTTGGTGTGGGAGGAACCGATGATGGCACTGGAGTTTTCCAGAGTATGGTGTCCATGCGTGACTGGGGGTACCTGAGTTTGACTTCCCACAATGGGGATAGTTGGGATGGTCGTGGAAGGGTCATTGCCCCCAGGTATGAAAGGTGGTACTCTAGGAATGATAGGAGTAGGTGCGGGTCACCACTAATGGGTAGCAGAGTCATAATGGCATGTGCAATGGTAGTGGAACCGCTAGCAGGGATGTTGGTAATGATGTGAGGTGGCAACATGGGTCCACTGCCAACCACCCCTTCGAAGAAAGGATCAGGATTTACGCCAGCCATGGGGCTAGACAGTATAGTGAAAAGATTTGGCTCGGACTGTTAGGAGTTTGAGTCAGAATTAGAGGTAGTGTGACCTTCTGACAATGAGGAGGGTTGTCGAGGAGGGCCTCGACGATGATGGTCTAAAGACCCAAACTGAGGGGGATCCCCTCTAAGGTGTGAGGAAGAGAGTGGTGGATTAATGGTGGCTTAATGGTAGTAACCGATAATGATTTTTGGACCCTGGTTTAAATGGCTCCCTATTGGTTCATAGGTGGTCACTTAGCCACCAAGACTGCCAAAAGACAACGCTTGAATTTTTCCTCACAAGAGTGTTTCTAGTCAATCGGAAGGGGTCATGGCCCATTTCAATTAGAAATTCCTCTCATTGGCTAGCTATTTTGGGGTTCTTGTGGTACTCCTCATAATGAGTTTTAGTGAAAATCCCAAGCACTTCCCACAGTTATGGCGGTTGAGACATATGTCCTCGAACCACAAGATTTGATTAAGTAAATTGGTTACTTTTATGGTTTGCTCGAGGTCATGAACTGAGTTTTGTTGGATTATATGGTGTGAATGTGTTCAATTTTTGTATGAGATTGTGATTTTTATTTTTTCAGTTATGCAAATAAGCAAATAACATTGGTTTCTCTTAACGAATCAAGTAAAGGGATTGGATCAAAACAGAGTTGAAAAATAAACCAGACCAAAGAGCAATACCAACTGTAATGATGGAAAAACTAACTGTAACTTGTTGTGAATCAGCAGTGTGACTACCCCACTTTTGTATCCCTCAAATACTAGAAAGAGTGCTGGTATCTCAACAAAGTGGAAACAAGTCCACCCGTAGATCCACAGGTCACTCCTCAAATTCCTGGTGCTCAACAGGGAGGACGCGAACGCCATGAAACCCCAAATGGTTTCCACTCCCTATAGCTGCCAAGGTCACTTGTTTTTAATGGAAAAGAACAATGACAAAAACTAATGCCTATTACTAAGCTTACTCAACCCCTCGTCTTATCTCAGAAGACCCTGGAGAGTGATAACCGAGTAGAGGAGGAAGGGCTGAATAATATTGTTAATTTCCAATGTTTTAATAATGAAAAACATAATATAACTTCCAGAAACTAACATAAAAATAGGAATATTGCATGTGATAGTAAACTGGTGGCGAATGGGCCATTCAGATAGGAAAACAAATGTAAAACTGATTAAAAAATAAGTAGGTCACTTCTGACTGCTGGGAAGCGACGACTGGGTCGCATAGACATACCACACAATAGCATCTAGGTCACTTTTGAAGCAAAAAAATAGCAGTGACTCTACCCTAGGAGAAAAGTCACGCCTTTCAGGTCTAGAGTTGCAACTCAGGTCGTTGGTTTCAGCCCAAAAGTAGTGACTGAGTTTCGCTTTTCATCCCGAAAGCAGTGACGATGGCTGGAAACTAAAAAAATAAAAAACAGAGCTAGTAGTGGCTGACAAGGACAGGTACTGGGGCCATACGGACTCGGATTGGCCTCGTGAGGGACCGATTAGGGATAGCTATGAAGTAAAACCTGCAAAAAACTTGTAAAACTAGGGATCTAGTGGGATCAACCCGGTATGGTTGCTAAACTATAGCCAGGTAAAAACCCCAGCAACATGGTAATGCACCTCCCTTCCCTCAAAGGGACATAAGGGTAGATTCAAATGGTGAAAAAGTAAGCTACAAACAAATGATTAGCAATAATACACAATAAACAAAATACTTAAACTAAAACAAACAACATGGGACAAACATACCTTCTCTTTTCTGTAAAATTGGGCCACCGTGCCCTAGCTTGGATGGTACCACCTCTTCACAGGCTAGATGGTACGGAGGATGCCTCAACATACAAGGTGGGGAGATGGTGGGGCAATGGAATGATTGGGAAGTTGTGGGTATTGTGAGAGGAATGATTCTTACCATACTCACAAATGATAGAAAAATATGGCGAAGGAATAATTGGGTAATCTTGTGATGGATACCTCCACACTATTTTATAGTTTTTCTTGTCCTTTTCTCTCTTTTAGGGTTTTGGAACCCTATTTAGATGTTTTATCCCTTTTTGGGGCTTTTAAGCCCCTTTGTGGGGTTTTAGCTCTTTTGAGGGTTTTTTAAGTCCTTTTGAGGGTTTTTAGGCCCTTTTTGATATTTTTTGAGCTTCATAAGGTTAAAACATAGTTATGGAGGTCAAAAATGAGGGAAACAAGATAGGAAAAAGATGTTTGTATATGGTTTAGGCCATGTGGAGCTAGTTGAGAAATTTTTTGTGTTAACGGGGAGGATTTTTCATGTACCAAATTTTTCATTGGGTCACAATGGCCTAATCATATTTTCTATATTCATTAGAGTTTGTCAAATTGATGCTGAGGGTCAAATAATTGCCAAGGAGGAATATTACTAGTTTCTTAGGTTGGAGGTGGAAGCTTTGGGATTTCAAATAAGGGAGAAAATGAATGATGTTTGAACATTAAAATGGCATAAATATTTAATAAAGGAGATAAATAAATAAATATAATAGAAAATTGAAGTGGCAATGGAGGATGGAGACACATGGAGACTATGGGGCCCGTACAAGCTAGAATTTATGTGCCACATGACATCCTCCTCTTGCAATTTCGAATCCATGGGAAGCCTACATGTTCTTGGATGAGTTATAAGGATAATACACTTGTCGATATACATCATAGGTATAATTTGGAAGGAAATGTAACTTACATGGGATAGGAAGAGTCATTTTGGAGCTAGTGAGACACTTGGACTAGATTCCCTAGCTCTATGATAGCAATGATGAAGATGCTATGACACCTATGACACAAATAAGATCTGAAGGCTGAAATATGACATATCTGACATTTCAGGTCAAAATAGAGCATCCAATAGGGTGCTAATGTGATTTGGGGAACATCAATGGGTTCCTACTCAAATTGGGGGAAGATGGAAGGCTAGGAAAGGGAGGACACATGGAAAATCTTGACCCCACAGAAAAATTTGAATTGGATTGAGTTTGTGGATGGATTGGTAACCTTAGAAGGCTAAGGATGTTTATAAAATATAGGAATCAACCAAGATAATAGATTTTGTTCATTTGAGAAATTTTCATTTGTGAATTGTGAGAGCTAGTGGATGACTAGTTTTCTTACCTTAGCCAATTTTGAGGGTGAAATATTCCCATCCAAGTTGGTGTTTGGAGAGGCCACTCAGATATTTCATGGAGTTTTAATGAAGTTGTATTTTCAGGTTTAAGCTATAGGGCAATTTGTGGTTCCTTCTATTGCAGCACTTTCTCTCAACCATTTCAAGTTTTTATGGCATATTCTTGCTCATGGAGGGATTGCTCTTTGGGTGAGATATTGATCTCTTTTGGGAAGATTCTAATGCCCCATTATTTTATTTTCTGATGTAAATGCTCTGTATTTCAATTTTAGAAGACCCTCAGGTCTAAATACTGAAATATTTCATTAAAAATGTTAATCAATGAAGAAATAGTGCCATTTCCCCACTATCTTGTTGTGAACCAATGTAATGTTGATGGATTCGAATGGATAAGTAAAATACTGATGGTTTATGGATGAATGGACTCTTATTTCTGTATTTAAAAGTTGAGAATACTCTCAGTTTGAAATACCCAAAATATTTCATGTATAAATGTTAAACAATGAAGAAACAATGCCATTTCCCTAGGGAATCGAGGGTTTAGGGAAATACGGGCTACGATAACTAACCTAAAACTAACCCAAAAAATTGCCTAATACTAACCAAAAACCAACCCTAGAATAGGTTTTGGAGAAGAAACAATGTGAATACAAAAGGAAGCTAACCCTAGAAAGAGCCCTACCCAACCTAGGGCATCTAGGGAGGATGGATTAGCTAGTGAGAAAGAGATCATAGGTCAGAAACATATCCTAGAAAACTAAGGGAAAATCCTTGAGGACTCTCACAAGAAGACATCTTTCTACTTGCTAAAGTGATAAGAATACTGGAAATGGCCTATTCTAGGAGAAAATGCAGCACTAGGGCTACCATTTAGTCATGAACATGCATCATCTACCAACATTCAAACAAAGAGGTAAGAAGCCAAACCTCCATGTGCTCATGTTTAGCCAAAAAAACCAAGCATCACTTTGCAAAAGAAATTCACCAAAGAACACCAGAAAAAACTTGCACGACCAAAAAAATATCCCGCAGTAGGGGCGCATCTCTCCAAAGATCCCTAAGAAGGGTAGAACAAATGCATAGTGTTTTTATCCCATGAGTCTTATGTTAAAATGAAGTGAGGAGATCTATTTATATGGTTTCACACTCAGTTTTTACAAAATTATCTAGGTTGACTTGCCTTTAAAATGTAAATTTGAATTTATAAAATGTCAACTTAAAATTAAAACAAAATAATAATAAAATATATCCATAATGTAGGCTCAAGGTAGGCTACCTGGGGTATTTTTCCCCTAGGTGCCAAAATTTACTAAATTAAGTGAATCACTCCGAACAAAATGCTGGAGTGAGATGAAGGGAGGGAGTTATACCCCATCTCACACATAGAATGTTGTAAAATACCTAAACACCCTCCTCAAAGAAACATGAATTCCTAATGTGGAGGACATATTCCTCTAAGGAAATAAGGCGAGGGAGAGAAGGCACAAACCAGTTGAAGGGCCAGGAGGGCGTCCAAAGTGGTTGTGAAGGGAGACAAATGTCTCGTAGCTAAAGCAAATGTGACTAGAGTAAGAAAACAAGATATGGGTCCATGTGATCCAATGATCAACCCCTATGAGTCCCGGACACTAACCCTGGGGTTAAAAACCCAAAAAAAGGGCAGTCAACAGTGCCATTAATCCATAATAATCCTAAAGGAAGGACCAAAGGTCCCAACCATGACCACCATTTCTCTATAGCACTCTCCTAGTCGAAAAAATTGGCTCTCTCTCCACGAGGAACATCTAAAGGTGCATTGGGTACAAATGCACCATAACAATGGCTCTAATTACGGGATGACTACTCTTCCCAGGAGTTCTCAAGAACCTGTGAATCTTCTGGTACCTGTGGACATACACACACATCAAATAACCAAAGTGATTAAAAGCATATGTAGGCATACACTTCTGTCATGCCTTGTTTGCAAAATGAGGGAAACAAACTAAGAACACTAAAGACTAAAAAAAGGGACTTCATATGCAATGCAAGGAAACAGTAATATGCCTAACAAAAAATGAAACTAAATCTACCTACCCTAAACATGATAATAACAAAGGGTTAAGTGTAATCATACCACCAATGTAACCATCTGAATAAACAATTCATACTTGATATCTTTCCTTTTTGTTTAAATACAACCCATGATAATACCTCATCCATGATATGTTGAGTATGTACCAAGATCTTTATCTGGGTGAGGAAAGGAAACTGGACCATTCTAGGAACTTGGAAGGCTTGAAAATGATGCCATGGAGAGGGGTTTCTTTGACAATATTTGTTGATCTATGCTTCTATTGGACTTATGTATGGGACGCCTCCAACATAGATCGACATCAAGAAATATTTTTGCATGAAAATTGTCATCAGATTCTGAGCTTGAGAAACTATTTGCAAAAAAGGGATTTTCAAATTTTCATATGTGAGCTGCAACCTGTTCCTGCATTCACTTAAGCATTTCTTTGGATATACATGTATATTTCTTGTATTTTGCACAATCATGTTAGTAACCCTAAAAATCCTTGAAAATTTGAAATTTTCAGCTATATAATTCATACATTCATTCTTCAAACAAAAAGATAAATAATAAATACTACAAAACCAAGGAATAAAAATCATACATGTCCTCATACCTATCTTGATCTTGTTAAAATGGATCATTAGTGTCTTACCAAGATAGGATGGAAAGAGCTGAACAACTTATTTGATACTTACCGCAAGATGGTGCTGGAAGTGTTGATCTGGGGACATGATCGGCTAGAGAGGAGTGGGAACTACATTTTTTACAGGGACAAATATTTTTCCCACTTATGTACAAGGGATAAGATCTACTATAATGCTACAAGTTCTTAAAGAATAGTATATTGGTGGACCAAGGAACTCCTAATAATTGTTGTCTTTTATATTCTTGTAACTTTCTTCCAAGAGAGCCAAAACTTCATAAGAGACCACCATTTGAGGATATGGAGAGTTCACCATTTCATTGTATTCTTCAGTTTCTTCAACTAGGGCTTGTTGGTCTTTATTTTTGGGAGTAGTTTCACTTTCATCTTCAGACATAAGGGCCATGATGTCGGTGACAAAGTATTCAACAATAGAATGTTCAAGAAAATGTTCCGAATGTTGATCTTCATCTTTGTCATCAAGGAGTGATTAATGCTCTTCCGAGGCAAATTCGTCCTTCGTAATCTTAAATATTTCCTCCTTAACATTTGGACCCCACTGATCATAGAATGCTTCAATCAGTTGTTGATAGGAGGATATTCCCTTAGGAGGGAGTCCATCATACCAAGCATCAATATCCTGATTCCCTCCCATACCGAGGGACATCACAAATAATTATATCATGGTATCCTCATTCATAATGTCCCATGCCCCAAGAACTTCTTTGAACTTCACAATGTGTGTTGTGACTGTATATTCATCCTTGTGAAATTTTAGAATAGATTTGAGACAACGATGCTTGTTGAACTTGTTTGGTTATCCTAGGATGTTTGAGAAGTCAAATGGATCAAGCATCCCCATATCTTTTTCTCGTGAACATTTTCTTTGATCTTCTTTATATTTTATTTAGTGGAGTTGCCAAGAGAGACCTACCAAGTTAGCTCAACAAATCTCACCAAAGTACCAAAAGCAAAGACGTACATGATTGATGGGGTGGCATGAGTTCTTTGTGGAGTCGCCAGATAATCGTCTCGTTTAGTTCTTTCCAGAAATATATATGCAATCATATAAACAAGGATTCAATACTTACCAACTATGTTGTTATTTCCCTAATAAGTCACCTCAACAAATTTGAGGTTCCCCAACAACGACACCAAAATGTTACCAGTTTAAATGGAATTCCAAGCCATTGGTAAGAATGCAAGGAGGAAGTAACCACTGTTACCTTAGTCACTTCTCCTAATTGCTTCAGAATCCTAAACGTCCTAGGGGAGAGCACTATTAAAAATCTAGAGAGACATTAAAACACCGAAAGATATCTCTTTCGAGGATGTCAATGACCAGTGCCTTGTTGGAGTCAAATCAATGAGTGGAAAGGATGCACTATGTGTGCATGTGAAAAATATAAGTGTAGTTATCAAGTTCACTTTAATAACACATTTATTCAATGACAAGCAAATGAGCAATACCAGTCTCATAACAAGTATGTAATGTCATACAAATATGGAGGATCATCATTCTAATAGCCAATTACTTGCAATGTATAATGTCATGAAGATAATATAATACACAGGTATTCAATTACTATCATGTACCATTAAAGTTACCATTCCTCTAGCAATAAGTGTGACATGCAACCATAAGTATTTAAAACACATGTACAATAGTATGCATCAGAAAGGCATGCTAATGTTATGACAATAGTAGTAGTTTAGGCATGCTAATGTTATGACATCAGTAGTAGTTTATGGATTCACTTTAGTATAAGAAACAATAATGTGCATTTAACCAGATATTTACCAAGCAATTACTCCATCTCTAAACCATGTAACATATTGTATGTATGAATAAAAATGACACACACGGCCAACTTTCTATGACAGTTCAAACTAGAGATTTATAGTAGCCTCATTAATTATGACTACTTATTTGTTAAACACAATATTTGAAATGGGTATAGAAAGTGTGAACAATAGTAAAAGAAACCAACAATATTCCAATGGAATTAATAGCAACAATGTAATTGTAAGCAATGATAATTTTTTTTTTGTGCTAGAAATCCAGTATTTGATTACAATTTACACCAATAGCGAAGCAAATTTCTAACCAATTTGAGATTCCTTGTATGCAGGGTTATATGATAGGAATGAAGATACATATACAATGCAACTAGGTTGGGAAGGGCTTCTACTGTAAGGGTGGCCCTAAAGCTCGAATTAGGGAGTAGTCGAGGAATAAAGGGAGTAAGGAAACAACCCTCTGGCTTCCCTAAAAACAGTCTCAAAGGAGTGAGAGGCCCTAGAAAATGCGTGAGGGAGTGGAAAAAGGGAAATCAAGGGCTGGACTAAGGCTGCGAGGGTTTAGGAAAAGGTTGTGGTTAAGGAAATAGATGGTTATAAGAAGATAGCAAAGGTTAGAGAGGGAGATACGAAGGGTAGTGAGGTCTAAGAGAGGGAGAGCGAGGGTTCTAGGGGTAGTTTTTAGGGAAGAAATGGTATGAGGAAATACTAACCCTAATCTAGGTCTACGCTAACTAACCTAAAACTAACCCAAAAACTGACCTAAAACTAACCTAGAATTAACCCTAGAATAGGTTTTAAAGAAGAAATGGTGTGAAGAAAAGGGGAAGCTAACCCTATCAAGAGCCCTACCCAACCTAGGGCATCTAGGGAGGACAACTTACCAAGTGATAATTATATCCTAGGTCAGACAACTATCCTAGAAAACTAAGGGAAAATCCTAGAGGACTCACATACAAAGAAATGTCTCTACTTGCTAAAGTGACAAGAAGGTTAGAAATGGCCTATTCTAGGAGAAAATGCAAAACTAGGGATACCATTTAGTCATGAACATGCATCATATGCCAAAATTCAAACAAACAGATAAGAATCCAAACCTCCATGTGCTCGTGTTTAGTCAACAAATCCAAGAATCACTTTGCAAAATAATTTCACCAAAGAACACCAGAAAGAGCTTGCATGACCCAAAAAACCTCCCTCGTTAGGGGTAAATCTCTCCAAACATCCCTAAGAAGGGTAGAACATATGCATAGTGTTTTTATCCCATGAGTCTTATGTTAAAATTAAGTGAGGAGATCTATTTATATGATCTCACACTCACTTTTTACAAAAATATCTAGGCCGACTTGACTTTAAAATGTTAATTTGAAATTATAAAATGTCAACTTAAAATTAAAACAAAATAATAATAAAATATATCCATAATGTAGGCTACCTAGAGTATTTTACCCCTAGGTGCCAAAATTTTATAAGTGAATAATTCCAAATGAAAGGCTGGAGTAAGTTGGAGGGAGGGTGTTATACCCTATCTAACCCTTATAATGCTGTAAAATCCCTCAACTCCCTCCTCAAAGAAGCATGAAGGCTTTACGCGGAGGACATATTCCTCTAAGGAAATAAGGCCAGGGAGAGAAGGCGCCAGCTAGCTGAAGGGCCAAGAGGGAATCCTGAGTGGCTATGAAGGGAGAGAAATATCTCGTAGTTGAAGCAAAGTCCACTAGAGCACGAAAACAATATATGGGGCTATGTGACCCAATGATCAACCACTAGGATCCCTGGACACCAACCTCGGGGTTAAAAACCCAAACAAAGAGCAGTTTCCAGTGCCATTAATCCATAGTACTCCTAAAGGAAGGAACAAAGGGCCCATCCATGACCTCCATTGCTTGATAACACCCCTCTTGGTTGAAAAAAATGGTTCTCTCTTCATGGGGCACATGTGAAGGTGCATTGGGTACAGATGCAACATAACAAGCACAACACATCAAACATAATACATCATAGGGAGTTTTCAAATTCACAAAGATAAATTCAATTATTTTTGCATATTTCTTCAGAAATTCCTTCCCATATTCACCCATTTTCAACTACAATTCCTTAACATGATCCAACTAGTCCTCAATCCTTTCAAAGAAGAGAGGATATAAAGATATCAACTCTTTCTCAATTTGCGTGACTTGACTTTCTCCTTCTGCATGACTTGACTTTCATTGATTTTTTCAAACAAACCCTCTAGTGTCTCCCAGGATTGATGAGGGAAAATGATCCTACTTGTATGAAAGAAAATATCCTTTGAAAGGTAGTTGGTTATATGCATATAGTCTCATCCTTCATTCCTTCGAGATGAACTTTTGCTAATCATCATTTGGATCTAGGATCATGGTCCTAGTAAAATTTTAGATATGTTTACTTTTCAACAAGGCCTTTATATCTTGTGCCCATATTCCATAATTGTGACCATTTAAGATCACCATCTCTTGCTTAGAATCCATAACATTAATTTGTTCGTCTAAACCCTAATACAATCTATAATTTAAAACATAGATTCAATCACAAATATATCCAAATCAACAGTGAATCTCTAGTTGACACATCGAAATATTTGTAAATAAAAAGTTGTGTCTCAAACCAACAACTTAGATACCGCGTTGTAGAAAACCAGGGAATTAGAAGAAAAAAAGAGAAAACCGGGGAATTAGAAGGAAGAAAAATCATCAAGTTAAGTAATTCCAAGAAGAGGTGATCTCTAAAGAAAATGTTTCAACACTTAAGCACATAGTGACAAAACATCAAAATGCATTTCTCTCACACCGTGTTCACTTCTTTCACACACATTACATGATTCTGAGCATCAACCTTTTATAGCTCCAAGATGTATCCAACTCCCTTAAAATGAGGAAGAATGCATCCATATACTTGGGCCATAGCACCTAATGACCTCCTTGAAATTTTCCCTATTTGTACTGTAGTAGATGGTTCTATTCTAAATTCACGACCAGTTGATTGGTTAGTTGGCCCCTTCATCAGTTGGATGGTCTGACTAATCGAGAGCCTAATCGATCCATTAGTCAGTCAAATAATCAACCATTTAGTTGACTCTTCTAATCGACCATCGTCTATTAATTTTTTGTCTCTAAAATATCCTTATATGTGATGAATTAGTAAGGCCTGCTATTCCAAAATTATTATTAGAATATGTTAAATTTGATGAAATTCTCTTAGACTATGAGCCTAATTCAATTTTTGTGCCATATTTAACCTACTAGCCATCCTCAATGATTGATCCACCTTTTATTCCCAACTTCTTTGATAGTAATTCTACTTTATTTTTTTCTTTAGATGATAACGAGGATGAAAATCAACCTCTTCCTACTCACTTTCCTATAGTTGGGTCCATTGAACATGAGCTTGCACCAACACCACCACTTCCTAGATGATTCCATCTAAGATACAAAGCCACTAGTGATCTTGTTGGTGATCCTAGACATCAACATTGAACATGTTCACATATGTAGAAAGCCTATTCTCTTTTGGATTAAGTTTTAGAGACTCATAATCCAAAAATATTTGTAGAATCTTTTGGCCATCCAGATTTAGATGGAGAAATGAATGAAGAATATTGTTCCTAAATAAAAACAACACTTCTAATCTTGTATCTCTTCTAAAAGGAATAAAATTTGTCATATTCAAATTGGTGTATCGAACTACGCATGCATAAGATGGAAGTGTTAAAATACTTAAGGCAAAGTTATTTTCCAAAGGATTTTCCCAAGTTGATGGAATTGACTCAAATGAAAACTTTGTCCCTATCATCAAAATGAACACCATTTGCCTTATTCCATACCTTGCCACTTCACCTAAATGGTAGGTCCATAAAATGGATGTCGATTATACCTTCTTACATAAGGATTTTCTGTTTTTGATAATCTAACTTCGAAAGATATTATTCATTGTATTACTAGTATTATTATTATATTTTGTTGTACTTTTATTGTACCTCCTTTCGGGGACATTTTTCCTTTGGTCATAGATTTCATTAATGTAAATGGTCATGTAAGAGTCAAGGTAAAATCTTGATTGTAAGTCGAGGTAATAGTCCCCAAGAGAATAATGTAAAATGTATTTTTGAGTCTCCCTAGGAGAATTTGGACCTGTTGGACCAAAAATTCACACAAATAAAGAATATAAATAGGGAGACACCCTCCCTCATTTGGACACACAACAAGTTCAAGCAAGTTCGATCCTAGAGTGAGAAAGACAAGTTCACTGGTGAAGAAGAATAAGCATCAACATAAGACATCTTATCTTTGGGATTTCTATCTCAGTTTGACATTGTACTAAGTGACAAATCTATACATAAGAAGTTGTTGGGTTTTCTCCTTGTGGTTTCCCATGATAAATATTTGCGTCTTTATTTTGTGTTGTGCTTGTCTATATTTGAGTGATCCTATTACATTAGATTAAGATCTAATATATTTGAATTAAACTACAACCTCTAACATTTTCAAGAATAGAGTTACATGGAACAATCTCTTGGATGTGTTTAGAATGAATCCAATCTTTTTTTCACCTTAATAAATCTCTCTATGGCCTTAAGAAACCTCCTTCGGATTTGTATGGTAAAATGGATAAATTTCTTCTTGATATCATATTTTCTAGATGTCATTATGACCCCAATGTATATACCAAGAAAGTAAGAAACCATATTAAAATACTCATTATTTATATTTATGACCTTATTCTTACTAGTAGTGACCCTAAACTTTTAACTCGTGTGAATTACAGCCTTAAGAAAAAAAATTGAAAATACCAAGTTAGGACACTTGCATGATTTTCTTGGTCTCCAAGTATTTCAAACCAAAAACGGGATATTTATTTCTCAATATAAGTATGCTTTTGACCTTATTTGTCATTTTCACATGCAATATTGTAAACCATCCCCATCTCCATTCCATTTTGGAGTAAAAATTATTGCCACCTGCACTACAACTCAAGAAGATGCCACCTTGTAATGTTAGTTGGTTGGCATTATTTTGTACTTGACTCATACCCATCTTGATATTTCCTTTATTGTTGGTCTTGTTGCATGGTATATTCAAATTCCCCTTGAAATTCATTATAAAGACTAAAAAATGATACTTATATATACTCGGGCTATAGTTTAGTTTGGGATACATTACAGTTCAAGGGTTACTCCTTTACTGGTTGGCTTCGTTGATTCTGATTGGGATAGCGACCTTGATGATCATAAGTCTACTGCAAGTTATGTTTTTAGTCTTGATTCCAGACCCATCACTTGGGATTTTATCTAATAATAAGCTCTTTCTCTTTCTTTAGTAGAAGAAAAGTATCAAGTTATAGTTAATTCCAGCCAAGAAGCAACAGCAACATTTGACTACCCTTTCAGAGTTTGGATTCTAGCAACAACATCTGAATACCATTTGGTGTTCCAATAAAGGTGCAAATATCCAATTCAACATCAACACAATAAACACATTGAGCTATAGATGCACTTCATCAAAAATCTTATTCAAGATTGTGTTCTCAAAGTACTCTTTTTCCCAATAAATGATCAAGTTGTAGATATATTCACAAAGTATCTTATAGAAGCAAAGCTTTTTAAACTTTGATTTATGTTAGAAGTTTAAGAATTTTGCATTAAGGGGGGATAGGCTCTAATGCCTCCTATCGGTGCACCTTTGAAAATCCTTCAATCCTATCCCAAGTAGTTGTTAAGTGGGGATGTTAGGATACTTAAACACTTAGAAGTTAGTTAAGATCAACTTGGTCTTTAGGTAAAGTGTGTTTCTTTAATATTCATTTGTAATTGTGTAATCCAACAATCATGATACATTCTAGACAGAAAGTGATTTGACGGTTCATCTTCACCTCGATATTAATAGCTATTGATATATGACATAAAATCTGTTTGGTCCATGATCTCTATTTAAATAACACAGAGAGTCATTTTATTCATGATTGATTGTGTGAAATTCATGTAAATTATTTTTCCTTTTTCATTACTATATTTCCTCAAGTATCTATTTGGATGGGGTCGTGGACTGTTTCCCTCTTTGAGGGGTTTAACCACATAGAACATCATTATGTTGATCTATTATATGTTTGTGAAAGATGAGTTAATTAAGGTGTTCAAGCCGTGTGGAAATACCATATTTTAGTCAATAACTTCTTGGAAGATCATAATAAGTTGAGAAAACATATCATGCTTTGCAGTTAACCTCTCAATATAGGTGGCTTGCATAGCTAATTTCATTTTGAAATCTTTGTTCTTTCCTTTAGAGCTTCAACATAAGTATGCATATTATCGTTAAAAAATGAGATTACTGCTTTGCATTCTTCAACCTATATAAATAGCTCTCTAATCACTATTTTAAAATGATCTAAATCACATTGGTTACAATCAAAGGGATTTTCCATGTTGAATTACTCCAAATATCAAATTGAAAACTTTTGATGGGCTAAGCCACCTATAGCACTAATAAACCACAATTTGATAATGATTCCACATATAATCACACCCTTCCTTCTTAATCCCAACCAGAATTCACCATTGTAATTTTGTTTCCAGAGTAGAAAACAACCTATATCTTTGAATATACATTGCAAAAGAACTTCCCTAGAAATAGAAAACACTAAATAGCCATAAGATCCATCTTTTATCTTGGACCTCCACTTGTAGTTGGAATCTAAGCACCTAGTTATAAGACTTGCATCCTTATCTCAAAAGAACAAACATCCAAACTAAAATCTTGCGTTAAACCACATGCATCACATCAAATGAAATCCATCACCATAATTTTTTAACTCCATTCTAGAATTGGTATGTAATATCCTTATATGAGTAGGAGGTGGGATTTGATATTCTTTATTTCATGTATCAAAGGCTGTCACCACCTGTCCAATCCTTTTGGGAGGCTAATAGAACTTGGCTTATTGGGTGTCAAATTAATGGGAGATGTATATATGTTGGAACCCGCGCCAACCCCCCCCCCTCCCACCCCCCATTTTGTTCCATTGATGCCCTTTGATTAGACATAATGTCTCCATGTACATTTTTCCTACAAATAATACGATGATATTATATTTTTTCAGATTGCTTGGCTACCCTCTTAATTAAACTGATTAGCCTATGAATAGGAGTAAAAGTGGTTGTAAATATTCCCATTTTTATGATAATTAGAAATGAATATATAATGATAATTATATACCTTACTATCCTTTCTTATATCAAATTGATCCCTTGATACAATGTCAATTATTTTACCTATTCATTAGAGGCTTACCTTAATATCCAAGAAAAACGTTGGTTTGTTTTGTCCCTTTGGGTTGAACACATTCCTGCCCTCAAACACGCCTGACACTTTCCACCCATGGGTTACCTTTCAAGGAACCATCAAAGAAAAAAATGGAATGCTTTTGTTGTTCTTACTACTTACTAAACTCATCTTACTCCATTATGAGGATCAATGGTGGGCCAAATTGAGGTCTCTTGATGATTATTTTCAATTGATGGGATCCCCCATATATGACATATTTCAACCATACATTTTCCTTAAAACCATAATCCATCTATTAACTTGTAGTTTATGCCTTTAGATATTATGGTTTTGTGAATAATATTTTTGGCTCAAACTAATAATTTCCTTGGAGATACCAGTTCTTGATGGAATATACTCTTATTTTTGTCAAACCATATCTTCTAGAATATATATTTTGTAATTCTATCCAATATTTTTAGAATTGTTTTGTTTATGAATGAACGAGAATAATTGTTTTTCCAATTTGCAAACATTTCTTTCCATATGTTAGGTAGGTCGATTTGTATCTCTAGCTCCACTAAAGAAATTCACTATAGTTGAAGTTCAAAGGTACAACATATAAAAATATGAAGTGAATATTCCCCAACGTATTTATGGAGGGGGAAACAAGAGGGGCTTTGAATGACTCTTGTTTGTAAGATTTATGTTGTTATAAGTTTCCCATGAGCTAAAACCCAACAAAATATATTAAAATAGGATGACCATCACCCTTCCAAATCCACTTCCATAGAATTGATTTTGGAGATTGAGGCATTTTATTTGGAAAAACTTCATATCCTTATTTAACCACATATTCTCCCCTTTTTTGATCCCATCCTTGAATGTCTGGTTCTATTTTGCATATAAGTGTCATTCCTTTCATTAAGGGCAGCGCACAATGCATTGTGTTGTTCTTTCAAGTGTGATGGGGGAAAAAGAGTTCTTTATAATTCCAACATTCCGCGACTATGGTTCCATCTATATGTCATAAAGAGTATTGTAATTGTTTTATTTCATCCAGTTTTTAATACCATCCAATTCTTCAATAGATGTTAGAGGGGCCTTCTATTTTATTTTATCTTCCCATAAGTTGATATTTTTGCAATTTCTTTCTATTCATAATAGATGATAAATGATCACTTGGACAACCTCTTTGTAGAGTTTCATAATGGGTGATCCACTACCTTCCAAATAGAATAATTGTTTTTTACAAAGCACACTTTCCACCATTTTGAGCCTCTAGAGATCGTTCTCCATATAAGTTTGGCTTCTAGAGTTAGATTCATCAATTAAGGATCTTTAATATTGACTCCACCATTCTCTACTTTGGTCATATTAGTATTCCAATTCACTAGATGAAAATTTCTAGTATTTGTCTTCCCCCTTGCCTATATGATTTATCTTATATCCATAGCTACTTATTGCATTATTACCCACATGGGAAAGTAATGTCAAACCTTGATATATTGGAAAACAATGCATAATATATTTATTAAGTGTTGTACTCTTTGTAGGTTCTTAGAGAAATGGGATGAAGGGGTGATTAGCCCCTCATCTAGGGAGGTGCATGGGAGGGAGGGAGGCCATTTGGGTCAAGTTTTGGTCCATTTTGAGAATTTTCAGCTGTTAAAGAATTAAGAGTGTAATGTAATTTGGGTTAATGGGATAGGGTTTTGATTCCATAATATTATATTGTAAACATGAAATATAATACAATGAGATAGAAAGTGGGAGAAACTGTAAGGTAGGCTATTTTTCTTGGTTTTGGGTTCTTAGGGGAAATATGTGTATTGTGTCTATGTGACATTGCTAATTTTTTTGTTTTAGGCTTTGTTGGTATTTATTTTGTTACACAATTTTATCAAACTTTTCATTTAGTATCAAAGCAACTTATTGGTTTTAGGGGGATGCATTTATTTCTAGAGTTTAACTCATCCTATGAAGAGTAAGGGTATTGTGAGTTCACAATTAACCTATGTTGGAATGAGATCTTTGTGCAATGAATATTGTTTAAAGAAAAATGGCGAGTAGTTTAATAATACAAATAAAGAAGTTAAATGGCCATAGATTTGAATTATGGAAATTGAACATGGAAGTTCCTCTTGTAGAATTAGAATAGTGGATTGTCGTGGGTCTAGGTACAAAACCCACTAGTATGTTGAAAATAGACTGCAAATATCTAGAAAGAAAAGCAAGAAGTACAAATTGAATCTACCTCTTAAATTTGATGTTGTTGAATGTTTCTAGAGAAGACAATGCAAAGAAGTTGTGGGATCAGTTGAGGAATTTGTACCAGTCAAATTCCGAGGTGAACAAATTAGTACTTTATAATATTAGGATGGAGGATGGTGACTCCATGACATATTTTTTGAATTTCTTTAATATCTTGGTAAGTCAGTTTGTCCCTATCAATATTAAGATGAGGACGAAGACAAGTGTATTACCATGTTATGTTATTTTCCATATTGTTCGGATTATCTGGTTGTAGCAATTGGTAGTACCACTATATCCACATTAAAGTTTGAGGATATAGTTGCATTCTTGTTATTAGAGGAGGTTAAGAGAAAATCCATGGAGGGTGTGACCAATCATGTTTTATTTGTGAGAGGTCATATCCGAGAGAGGAAAAATAAGTTTTAGGGGTTATGTCTAAGTCTAGAAGTAGATACAAATATTTGCAAAGAAATGCTAGAAATGTAGTAAAAATAGGAATTATAAGAAATATCGTATATTTAAGAATGCCCCTTCCATAGAAAATACAATCTCTATTAAAGGAGATAATGTTTACTTGGCATACATAGGTATGCATGCATATCCTGATGCATGTTTGATTGGCTTAGGCGCTTCATTACATATGAATCGAGTCATTGGAAGTGTTTTTGTGAATATGAAAAGTATAATGAAGGTGATGTTTCCCAGGAGATGACTTTACAACCATAGTCATAGGACATGGAAGGGTAAGCCAATGCTCAAAGATGGAAGGATTAGAATTTTTAACAAGGTTTTGCACATTCTAAATCTAACCAAAAACTTGATGTCTGTAAGTAAGATGGGTGATGTAGGCATGCATACTATATTTAACAAGGACACATGCAAGATGGTTTGAGTATTAATGGTTTTGACATGGGGAGTTTGTATTGGAACTCTATACAAGTTGTTGGGAAGCACTTTAAATGATGAGTGTAATAGTCCTCTTGATACTAAGGATAACAATGTAGAAGATAGCACCCCAATTTTCCCTATAGAGAAGACAATGATATGGAATCAAGAACTAGGAGATATTGGAGAGAAGGAACACATTATACAAATTTTTGAGAAATTTATACAAAAAAAAACTCTTTCTATAAAAAATCATTTTTTATTATTATAAAAAAAACCTTCGAATCGAAAAGTGGTGTTGCCGATAACACCCATTTTTTGGGGCTAAAATTACGACTTTTTGGAAACCCCATCCATTGTCAATGCAATCAAAACCTCAAAATCAACCCTCAAATCAAAAAGTGGTGCTACCAATAGCAACTTTTTTTTGTTTCTTTTTCGGTGCAAATATTATGTCTTTTTGGAAACCCTAGTTGGTGTTGATGTAATCAAAATCCAAAATCAACCCATGAATCGAAAAGTGGTGTTGCCAATGACACCCTTTTCTTTTGTTGGGTTAGTATTGCATGCTTTCAAAAGCATACATGGCGCAAGAAAAAAATATATTTTTTCTTTTAAGTCACTTAAAAAAGATGGGAGAGAGCCAAATTTTAATTAAAAAATATATTTTTTTCTAAAAAATAAAAAAACAAATGAATTTGAAAAAAAAAGAAAAAAAGCATAAAAAAATAAATGCCCAATATTTTTTAAATTATCTAAAATAAAAAATAATAACACACAGATATTTAAAAAAAAATAAAAAAATTTAAGAAAAATAAAAGATACAAAATTTTTTTTATTAAAGAAATAAATTAGAAAGCCATTTTTTAAATAAATAAAAAAACTAAAAAAATACAAATATTACAACAAAATAAAAATAAAAGTTTGGAAGGTGGGGCTTGATTCCAGAATTGAGCAGCCACCTCCTTGCTCTCCCTTCCCCACTTGGTGCTCATCCTCCTCCATTCACCTTGCCCTCCCCCTCTCATAGAAACCAAACAAATAAAAATGAAATATATGTGAGGAACTGTTTCTAGAATCGAGCTGCCATCCTCATCTCCCCTCCCCTACCCATGCTCCCCAATCGACCCTTCCTTTGTGGACTCGCCCTCCCCATTTTCCCTATAGAGAAGATAATGATGTGGCATACAAAAACTATGAGATATTGGAGAGAATGAACACATTATACAACTTGACTAGAACTTTATACTCAAAACGAGAACTGTAACACCTCGGTTTTGACCCTGTTTGCATTAAATATACATGATACATATGTTGTAATAATCATGGTGAGGAGCTAAGGGAAAAAGCCCCACCATCGATTTGGTTATGTTATGATTCGGATTAGAATGGTCACCGATGGTATATCGGGACATACGGCATATATTAAATTGTGGCATCATGTAAATGTGCATTTTAATTAAATAACCCAACCAACTATGTTCACTGCAACCAAATTGAGAAGGGGCATGATTCCTAAGGATAAGGATGGGGAAAGCTGAACATTGAGTCATGGGGGAAAAAAAGCCATGTGTCACCACTCTCTTCACTCACCTTCCCTTGTTTCATCCAACTACCATCCTTAACTATTCTGTTGTTGGTTGGAGCATCTATTCACTGACAGAAAGACCACTATGCCACGTTGCCATTCTCCCCACGCCTGCACTCTCTCCATGGTGCGCCTTTTGGATCGCAGATGGCCTGTCCACTATCCCGATTGGGAGCTATTTATTTTCCCCAGGCTGAGTGAAGTTAAAAGGAACCACGATTCATTGTTTGAGGGTTCAGTTCTCCTCTTCCTCATCAATTGTTGGCCTATGAACATGTTCGTTCTCCTTTGCCTGATGGATTGCTAGCTTGTGGCTGGTTCTTCCTTTCTCACGGGATTGTTAGTCTGCGGTTGGGTTCATCCTCAGATTCACGCAGAGTTTTGTGTCTTTCTCCACCATCATCAGACTTGTGTAACGATTCTGCTACTCTATTGTTGAGTCGTGACCGTAATTCCATTCACACTTTTGGTTGACGATGTCTTTTTCCATCACGCATAGTTTGGGAGTTTGTTCTTTCCCCATTTTCTGCCTGTGCAATTTCTCCAGCGATTGCATTAAGGATTGGGTGCTGTGGGTTCATGATTGTTTGTGGGCTGTTGTTTTCCATGATTGCTTGGATGTGTTTTCCATTTTTATGGTGGTATCGGTTAAAGATTGCTGTGAGTTCCTACGATTGATGAAATGTGTTTTTCCCCTGTAAAAGCTTGAATAGCTGTTTGGCTGCTTGCATGTAGTGGTTTTGTCCTCGGACTGCATTGGAGTGGTGAATGAGGGCCTGAGGTGCTTGATAAACTTGGTGGGTTGAGAACCACACAGATAGAGATACTGAGCTGGCTTTCTTCTCCATAACCCCTGAATAGCACTGGAAGGGAGATCAGGGTCTGAGGGACTACATTGCAGAGAAGGGGATTATTTCCTTGTGTTGGGTGTTCTAGAAGCCAGGCTGGCTCTGGTGTTGGTGTCTGTAGCTCTTCCATGAGATCACCAGCTTAGCATTTAGCCTTTCCCAGCTCCTGGATGGCCTGATAAACCCAACTGGGTTGGCTTGGTTGATCTGATGTTTGCCTGATAAAACCAACTGTGTTGGCTTGGCTGAAATGTGTACCCTTGTGGTGTTGTTATCCTTGGCTATGTGTAAGCTTGTTAGTTCCTTATTTCTTGGGGAATCATGCCTGGCTCGGGGGTGGCAGTGTTGTTGAGAGATTAAGGAGCACGAGGGCCTATGGTTGGGTGGAACGTTGCAGCAACGTAGCTAGTTGCGAAACAAGTTCTTAATAAGATAAGCATTCTTACCTAACTTGTGTCTGCAATCATATTTACCGTTGATGAATGATGATATACATGTTAAATACTGATCTGTATATGCATGATTGTTGATTGATATGTTTTGCTTCCGTTGTGTATATGAATGATTATGCTTCGTAATATGTTTTATGTTTTTAAGTATCATGCTTCAGCATTATATGTATGTATGTTCATGTTCATGGGGCTAGATACCTGGATGATTTGATGTATCGTAGCGTCCTCTTCACTGGTCGGAGGGTTGGGGATGTTACAAGAACTCTTGTCATAAAAACTCATATTTTTTGTCAAAAACATAAAAACAACATTTGAATTGAAAAGTGGTGCGACTGATAGGAACAATTTTTTTCAGGGCTAAAATTATGAATTTTTGAAAACCTCAACTGGTGTTGGTGCAATCAAAACCCAAAATCAACCCCTAAATTGAAAAGTGGTGCTACTAGTAGCACTTTTTATTTTTTTAGAGCTAAAATTATGACTTTTTGGAAACCCTGTTCGATGTCGATGTAATCAAAACTCAAAATTAACCCATGAATTGAAAAGTGGTGCTATGAGTGGCACTCGTTTCTTTGGTTGGGTTACTATTACATGCATTTCAAAACCAAACACTACATAAGAAAAATATTTAATTTTTTCTTGTAAATCAATGAAAAAAGATGATACATCCATTTTTTTTAAATTATAATTTTTTCTAAAAAATAAAAATAGATGAATTTGAAAAAAAGAAAGAAAGAAAATAGCATGTAAAAAAATCAAAACGCCCAACTTTTTGAAAACATATTTGAAAAAAAAACACATTCAAAAAAATTATTATTAATTTTTTAAAATAAATAAAAAACTAAAAAATATAAATGTTTAAAACAAATAAAAATAAAGCTTGATTCTAGAATACAATCGTGTAGCCACCTTCCCCCTCTCCCCTACCCACTTGATGTTCCCCCTCCTCTCTTCACTCCACCTTTTCCATCGGCTTGCCCTTTCCCTCCACTAACACCCCGCCACTCCAAAATAAAAAATAAAAAACGTGAAATATGTCTAGCGAATCGTTTCTAGAATTGAGTTGCCACCCTTACGCCACCGTGATCTCCCCTCCCCTATTCACGCTCTCCACCTAACCCTTCTCTCACGGGACCTCCCTCCTCGTTTTCCCTATATAGAAGACAATGATATGACATCAAGAATTATGAAATATTGGAGAGAAGGAACACATTATACAATTTAACAAGGACTTTATACTCATAACGAAAACTCTTGCCATAAAAACTCATATTTTTTTGTCAAAAAACATAAAAGACAACCTTTGATTTGAAAAGTGGTACTCTCGATAGCACACTTTTTTTTTCGGGGCTAAAATTACTACCATTTTCTGATACCCAAAGTCAACCCTTGAATTAAAAAGTGGTGCTACCAATAACACTTTTTTTAGAGCTAAAATTATAACTTTTAGAAAATCCCGGTGAATATTGATGTAATCAAAACCCAAAATCAATCCTTTAATTGAAAAATGATACTAACAATGACACCCTTTCTTCCATTAAATTACTATTACATATATATCGAAATGATAGATTTATTAAGAAAAATATTTATTTTATTTTTCTTTTAAATTAGATAAAAATAAAAAATATATTACAAAAAGATAAATTTGAAAAAAATATACATATAATGAAAAATTAAAATGTACATTTTTTAAAAACATATTTGAAATAAAAACCAAAAAAAATACAAAATATTAATATATATATAAAACAAAATTTAAAATTTTTAAATAAATAAAACACTTAATAAACAAATAATTAAAAAAATAATAATAAAAATATGGGAGACGAGGCTTGATTCCGGAATCTATACATTATGCATGTCTTTCCCATCAAAATATATCTATTGAGAGTAGTTTTCTTGATGGGCATCTCTCGGAGAAAAATTGAAATCCAACCCAAATGACTCAAAGAACTATATGTTGCAAATAACTATCCTCATGACATATTTTCTTATGGAAACAGCCGGTTCATTCGTTACTCACTTATAGATGCCGGGTTTGACACGAATTAAAACCAAGTTTATTTTGTTCGCCGGAACTGCATTGATGTTAGAGATGAGTGATGTTAGACAAAAAACCGAGTGAAAAATCTTGGATCATATGACAACAATACTGGATCAGAGCAAGATTTGAAAGGAAAACTATTATATTCCACAAAACAAGTATATAGGACCTGAAACATTTGCATCAAATAACTACTCACGAATTATATATATAGACTTAATATTAATATTTATGTGAAATGGTGACTATAGCGACTTAATATCTATGTGACATTTTTGTTTGCTACTTTAATTTCTATCCTACTCACCAAACAAAAATGTCACATAGATATTAAGTTGCTATAGTCACCAAACAAAAATGTCACATAGATATTAAATCGCTATAGTCACCAAATAAAAATGTCACATAGATATTAAGTCCCTATAGTCACCGAAATGGTGACTATAGGGACTTAATATCTATGTGACATTTTTATTTGGTGACTATAGCGATTTAATATCTATGTGACATTTTTGTTTGGTGACTATAGCAACTTAATATCTATGTGACATTTTTGGACTATAGGGACTTAATATCTATGTGACATTTTTGTTTGGTGAGTAGGATAGAAATTAAAGTAGCAATTGTTTTAGGAGGTGCAAAGGAATATAGATTTAATATTTATGTGAATTGGTGATTATAGCGACTTAATATCTATGTGACATTTTTGTTTGGTGACTATAGCGACTTAATATCTATGTGACATTTTTGTTTGGTGAGTAGGATAGAAATTAAAGTAGCAATTGTTTTAGGAGGTGCAAAGGAATATAGACTTAATATTTATGTGAATTGGTGACTATAGCGACTTAATATCTATGCGACATTTTTGTTTGGTGACTACAGCGACTTAATATCTATGTGACATTTTTGTTTGGTGAATAGGATAGAAATTAAAGTAGCAATTGTTTTAGGAGGTGCAAAGGAATATATGAGATATTTTTTTAAAATAAAATTATATATTTAGGCAATGATATTGTATCTTAAACATTATTATATATTTATAAAGAAAAGAAACATTATTGAGATAGAGATTGAATGTTCAAAGTGTTTCTAGAAACTCACAAAAACTTACAATTTTTTTTTATATGATGTTGCTCCATAATGGTCTTGTACCATTTCTTTGTCCTTGAAACACTCTAAAAAGTGTGACTTTTCTTTCCCCTCCAAAATAAAACTAACACAACCACTTAACTTATGGTTGGTGAACATAGATAAGTTGCAAGTTAAGTGTCATTAACAAGTTATCAGTTACTTGTTCTTGCCTTATTTTATTTTTAGTTATCCAAACATCAGCTACGAGTGATCCATGCATCAACTAATAATTATTTTTGTTTTTTTTTATAATTGTTTATTTTTAATTTGGAACGATTGCCATAGAATCAATTTGGACTTTACACTTGTCTTATACTTATGTAAATATAGAAAAAACATAGCTGCTTGTCCACCCCAAAATCTCAAATAAATACACCTATCAGTATAATTAATATTTTTTCTTGGAAAACGAAAACCTAACTACACTATAAACTTTAGACATTAAAATTCAAATTATATTCAATAAGAAAATATTACTATATG
Organism: Pseudotsuga menziesii; assembly: GCA_001517045.1. Taxonomy (NCBI): domain Eukaryota; kingdom Viridiplantae; phylum Streptophyta; class Pinopsida; order Pinales; family Pinaceae; genus Pseudotsuga; species Pseudotsuga menziesii. Next base: position 121,570 of record LPNX010046017.1, read on the forward strand.
CATAATTAATATATTACTTTATAATTATTCTTTAAACTATCTCAAGAGAATTTGATATTTTCAACCTTTAAATTGAGGGAATTATTTGCAATGTGTAACGAACATTCTTGTTAAAAGTCTACTAAAAGTCATTGCCTAAATATCTCAAATAAATTTTATATTTTCAAACACATACTTTAGTAAACGATATATGTTTCCAAGTTAGACACCAAATTAAGCACATGTTGCAAATGTACACACACATACTTTTTTTTCCCAAACCATGACTAAAGTCCCAATAACGATCCCATCATACAAAAGAAAAAAGAAAAAAAGTTAATTTTTCTTGGCGAATTTAAGAGTTAACTTCCCTTTATATATATATATATATATAGGGAAAAAAAGCTCCTTTACTGGTTATTCATAAGGGACAAGTCAAAATAAAGTTTACATATGTGAAAAAGACAGAGAGGCCACAGTGTTAGAACTATGTCCAAACTCTTTTCAATGCTATCATACTTAATCATTAATATACCACTAGTATAAAAAAAACTAGGAGCTAAACAACCTTTATCATATACCTCATTAAAATCATATGTGTGCATCAAATCTAATATATATAGCCCAAGCTAAAATATATGACCAAAAGAAAACAAAAAAAAAAAAAGTACAAGAAGACTTCTTATCCACATGCCTAAAGGTGACTGGATGCTACCCTAATGTGATCTCGAAATTCCTCAAAATGTAGAAGACCCTCCGTGGCCCCCAAAGCTTTCTTAAATAGTCTGTATCCCTATTGTTCAATTCTTGGTAAATGTATTCAAATTGAATGAAGTGAAATATTTTTTGCATCTTCAATATGAGTCTCAAAGACATGTAAGTATACCGATTCCATCTTCTTGGAAAAAACAAAGAGTCCCCACAAGGCCAATAACTTTGTCAAAGTGTTTGTCCCAATGCCACAGTCCATCTAAAATTAAAAAAGGTCATCATATGCTTAGAGGATAACCATTCATGAAATACATCTATCCTACTGGGATGCACCATCAAATATTCCCACCGGACAATCTCTAATTGTGGAGAGGAAATTAAGAGGTTGAACGGGAGAAGGTGCATGAACCATCACACGTTCTTGAAAATATGCAATAAATTTTTATTTTAATAAAAAGAAGTTCAACTTACCTTTTTCAAAAACGATCATATTCTAACATTTTCAGTCTCCAAATAACAAAAAAGGAACTTGTTTGCAAGATCCTATAGTGAGAACCATGTCCCTTAAGCTGTCCTAAAAAGAAACACATCCCCTACGAAGATTACATGACAGGGCTCTTAAAACTTCACACCATAAATTTTGATTAAAAGTGTAGGATGCAAACATATGGTTGACTGATTCCTCCCATTGAACACAAAGGAAGAAATGGAATGGACCTTGAAAATATGCAATAAATTTTTATGTTAATAAAAAGAAGTTCAACTTACCTTTTTCAAAAATGATCATATTCTAACATTTTCAGTCTCCAAATAACAAAAAAGGAACTTGTTTGCAAGATCCTATAGTGAGAACCATGTCCCTTAAGCTGTCCTAAAAAGAAACACATCCCCTACGAAGATTACATGACAGGGCTCTTAAAACTTCACACCATAAATTTTGATTAAAAGTGTAGGATGCAAACATATGGTTGACTGATTCCTCCCATTGAACACAAAGGAAGAAATGGAATGGACCTTGAAAATATGCAATAAATTTTTATGTTAATAAAAAGAAGTTCAACTTACCTTTTTCAAAAATGATCATATTCTAACATTTTCAGTCTCCAAATAACAAAAAAGGAACTTGTTTGCAAGATCCTATAGTGAGAACCATGTCCCTTAAGCTGTCCTAAAAAGAAACACATCCCCTACGAAGATTACATGACAGGGCTCTTAAAACTTCACACCATAAATTTTGATTAAAAGTGTAGGATGCAAACATATGGTTGACTGATTCCTCCCATTGAACACAAAGGAAGAAATGGAATGGACCTAAAATTCCCCTCTTCATCAAGTTTTCACCTACCAGAATACGATTTTATAGAGATAACCAACGAAAAAGTTGGATCTTTAATGGAGAACGCCACTTCCACAACGATCAGTACCACCATTTTTCTACGGGAGGTTCTTCATTAACGTAAATCAAATCATAGGTTGATGACACATTTACCTGTCCCAAGACCGTGTTCAATGAACAAACTGATACCCAACCCCCATCTCCTTCGTTAAAGAAATCCAAGACCAATTAACCAGATGTATGCCTTTCTTATAGATTTATTACCTATCCATAAGAAGCTGAAGATATTCTAATGTATCTTGGTGAGAATACTATAGGGAATTTTATCTAGAGATAGCCAAAATACCAGAATATTCTGCAAAATAGAATTGGCTAAGTTAAATGCCCCCTTGGTGAGAGCCATTGATATAAGCAATCCTCGATTTGCTTTTCTACTTTCCTAAGAATCCATAACCAGTTAGCACAAGTATAATGATTGAGTTTTATAAATTACCCCAAGTATGTGAATCCCACATCAATTGAATCCATCTGATAGGGAAGTAGTGCAATTATAGTATCAAGAACCTCCTTGGGGATCTCATAAAACAATAGTGTTGATTTCTATTCAGTAATCTCCATGTCGTTTGCCTCACAAAAAGCACTCAACAATTCCTTAAATCCCGCCATTCTGCCTATGACTCATCCCCAAATAGGAGGAAATCATCCACAAATAATAAATAAATGGTTTATACAAAGATTCTTTACTAGCTTAAAACCCTTTAACTTGCCTTCCCATGGAGCCTTTTAAATAGACCTAATTAAACCTTCAACGATTTGGAGGAAAATTAAAGGCGATAATGGACAACCTTGTTGCAAACCCAAGGAACAAGGAAATACAGTAGTAGGGGAAATGTAAACAACCACTACAAAGGAAGTGGACACCACACATGCCATAATCCACTCAGTGACTTCAAGATCCAGACCAATCTAAAGTAAAATCAGATGAAGAAAATTCCAATTAATTTGGTCATATGCTTTGACCAGATCAAACTTCAAAATAATACTTGGTTTCTTCTTGACTTTAAGGGAATGGATTGCTTCTTGTGTGACCCCAATTGCATAAAAAATCAATTGGTTATGGAGAAACCCAAACTGAGCATAAGTCATAGATAATGCTAAGAAGGGTTTAATGTGATAAAACCTAATCTTAGAAATAATCTTATAAGCTAAAATACACAATGAGGTAGGGATAAAATATTGAAAGGAAGGAGTGGATGAATTCAAGATCAAAGCAATATAAGATATATTCATACTTTTATACACCCTCCCTTTGATGCACGAGACTTCTACCATATTAAGAAGGTCCATACCAACCAGTCAAAATACTAGAGAAAAATATCAACCGACCAACTATTGGGACCATGAATCTTGTATTTGCAAATTTCTTAAGAGCTTTCTTGAGCTCTTCTGACATTGGGTAACCAATCAAATGAAAATACTCCTTGGAAAAGAATCTGGGAAATTTCCTAATCACTTCCATGTGGGATCCAATGTGATTATTCTCAAGATATCTAAAATGTTACTGGAAATGACTAACCACAACTTCATCTAAATCCTTTTGGTATGATACATATACACCCCTTTCTTCCTTGAGTCCCCATATCATATTGACACTTCTTCGATGGTTAGAAAACTTCTTAACATAGAGGGTATTCTTGTAACCCCACTGAAGCTAGACCACATAGATTTTTAGTCCCCAGTAGACCTCCTCCAATCGAAGAATCTTGAGTTTCCTATTCTCCAAATTCGACAACATATCTCTCTCTGTAACAGAGAAGATCCCCAAAGGAATCTGTTCAAACAAGTGATCCCTTAATATGTTCATATTATGTCTACCTAAGAAAAAAAACAATTATTTAAATTCAACAATAGTTACAATACAATAGTGGTACTTAAATTCTATAGTTAAGTCCTTTATACCTTACAGATGTAAACAATATCGAATATAAACTACAATTAAACAACCAATGTTTTAATCATGCTTTCACTAGATGCACATATTTTCTTTCTAATTATTTGTTGGTCTTTTAAGATTGAATCTCTTTGTATTTTTTTGTCTTTTCTTTGTTATCCAATAGATCATTAAATGTAAAAAACTTATCTCTATGTGTTTTGTTTTGTCATTTTTTTATTATCAAATTGTCCTTGTCATTAACTGTTTATAAAAAAACAACATAGGTTAAGGCAATGAGAATGCAATATTTCGTAAAACCATTAAAATTCAGTTGGCTTAATATCCATTCACTACGTTAGAAATGAAAAAATATATTTGAATCCCTACACAACATGTGAGATTTCTAAATAGCGTTGATGGAAACAATAAATTATAATCTAAGGTTCTTAAAGAACAATTAATCCGACTTAGATTTTCACCAAGGATTAACAACAAAACTAGTAAAGAAAATATTGAACATAATACATATGAGAAAGAACTCAATGGAATAATACTTCTTGTGTATTAATTCACTGATAAGTGTACAAAATAAATACATCTCCAAGGGAGAAAATCATGAGAGTAAAGAGACATTTGAACTCCACACATGTGGTAGGATTAGATAACATAGAAACCATCACTAGACATAATTGTCAGTCATAACTCCTGAACCAGATCAACTAACCGAGTGTAACTAGAAGTAGGTGGCCCAAGAAGGTGCATTATCTAGTTAAATAATGATACCTAATAATAGAGGGCGCATAAGAGGTGTCCAGTTGAGTGTTAGTGGTCATCAAATATCATACTAACTCAAGTGATGAAATCAAGGCTAGTGAAGTGAAGGAAGGATCCTAAATTATAGGAATTGGAAACAGGCCTAGAATCATGCATGGGGGCACATTAACTCCTAAAAACAAAGAAGATAGCGCATCCGAGGATAATGAGGTTAATAATGACAAAATAGTATCCCAGAGTGATTATGATACTTAGGACTATACATTAGGAGGTAAACTGATAATTGTGTAAGAACTAATAAATCAAATAAATGATTAAGGATAATTTCTATATGGGTTAAATTTTCCAACATCCCCCCTTAATCCCGACTTATATGAGGAAATAGGGCCCAAAAAACTAGGCCTATGGTCACCCTTTACATTATTCATCCATGTAAACTGAGGAAAAAGGAAAAACCACATGGAGAAAATCCTTCCTAAAAATGGACATTAAAGGTAAACCAAAAAATCCTCTCCAAACTAAATGATTATGTCTAGAGGAATCTTCTTCTTGGGAAGAAGATGAATCTGCTCAAATGAATTAGGAACATAGAAAACTACATGATGGAGATTGGAACCGTGTGGAGCAACTGAGATAATCTAACAAAAGAGCGAATGTAGGTGTTCTTTAGACATGAAATTTGAACCAAGTAAGGCGAGATCAGGTCCAAATGAGTCTTGAGGTGCTTGAGAACTTGAACCATATGAGGTAAAATCAGCTCCAAATGTGAGGATCAAGTATCTGAGTGAATGTAGGATGTCTTTATTAGCACTGTGAGGAGATGTGCATGTAATCAAGTAGGAAATGAGAGAAGACATGAGATCAAGGATAGAGAATGTATGGGCTATATTTTCTGATCTATCTTTCAAAATATCTATGAAATCACAATATTTCATATCAAGAAACTCATGAGAAGAAACTAACATAGAATCCCCAACAATAGAATTGAAGGAGACTTCAGGAGCTTTCTTTATCACAAAAAAATGATGAGATCATTCCCAAGCATGAATAGAATGCATTGAAACGTTATTTTTGAAGCAAATAAGGTAATATCAGCTCCAAGAATGAATACCAAAAGTCCCAAGTGCATCATTGAGATGGAAATGCGCAATTTTTTTCTTCTTCAATAAAATTATGAGAATTGGTGCAAGTAATCAAGCAGGAATTCACTGGAAGTATTTTATCAATGAGAGTGAATGGATCACTTTCAAAATATGTTTTTCCTCCAAAACATCCAAAATATCACTTTTATGCACAACATCAACATGATTGGAGAGAGAGGAATCCAATTTCTCTTCAGCTCCTTGAGCAATCACCGGAAAACTTTTCTCAAAATTAAAAATAGAAGAGTCACTGGAGAATGACTAAGAAGGGAAGAAAGATAGTTCTTATTCAATAATGGAGGTTTGAATATCCTATTTTGGGTAAGCCGCATGAAAACATGAGACACCAAATTTCTCAAAAACTTCTATAGAAGCAGTAGAAGGAGTCTCATCAAGGAGACTTTCACAAATTCAAATTGAATGTGTTGACAATTCCGTTATTTCTTCATCTTGTACAACTTCATAAAAGAGTGTTGAGGCTAGAAATTTGAAGGAAGAATACTTGAGTAGGTGGTGGATTCGCTCCAGGTATCATCCACTTATTTTTCCACACCAAATTTTTTATATAGATTATTCTAGAGATTGAATGGATACTCAACATAATTAATGAGATAATGCATATTAGGAGACATTGCCAGACACATAAGTCCATATTCTCTATCACAGTCATTTAGCCAATCATTTTTCTCTTCATAATATTCTTCACTAACTCCAATATACACATCAAAGAGCTCATGGATCTTGAGATTTGCAAGCATCTTTAATTTCCACTCAGCATTATTGAATGGTGATATAGAAGAAACTAAACTCAAATCCATAGAAGTTTCTTGTACTTACAAAATAAAATCTGTAAATATGTATTGAGGATTAATTGAATATACTGAGCTCCATAAGTTCATATACCATGTGATTTTTATAAATATCCTTCATGGAAGTAAGGAATCATAAGCTAAGGATCTTAAAGAACAATTAATCCTACTTAGATGTTCAATAGAGATTAACAACAAAACTAGTGAAGAAAGTATTGAACATAATACATATGAGAAAGAACTCAATGGAACAAATCCTTCTTATATATGAATTCACTGATAAGTGTAAAAAATACATACATCTCCAAGGGATAAATTTATGAGCCTAAAGAGGAAGTTGAAATCCACACATGTGGCAGACTTAAATAACATAGACACCATCACTAGACATAATTGCCAGTCATAATTCCTAAAGAAAATCAATTAGTTGAGTGTAACTGGTAGCAGGTGGACCAATAAGGTGGATTATCTAGTTAAATGATTGTAACTAATGACGGAGGGTGCATAACAAGTGTTACTTTGAGTGTTAGTGGTCATTAGAACTCAAACTAACTCATATGATGAAATCAATACTAGTTAAGTCAAGGTATGATCCTAAATTATAAGAGCTGACCCAAGTGGGCCTAAAATCATGCATGAGGGAACATTAACTCCTAAAAACAAGGAAGAGGGAACATCTGAGGATAGCGAGCATAATAATGGAAAAATAATAGTCTGAAGTGATCTATATACTTAGGACTATACACTAGGAGGTCAACTGATAATGGTCTAAGCACTATGAAATCAAATAAATGATTAGGGCTAATGTCTAGATGGGTTAAATGTTCCAACACACCATACAAAATTTTGAAAAAATATATAAACTAATGAAAAATTGATAAAACAATTTAAAACACAATGATATACCTCAATATTCTATCGCATGTACTAACCAAGGAAAATATAGGACATCAATGTCATAGACTTATAGCTATCTTACTTAGTTATATTCACAAAAACAATAAGAACAATTATATGCTGATGATTCTCTTAATATAATGGCGAGTTGGACATATATTTAAGATTATGTAGGCACTAACCTTTGTTCCCTAGAGCATATATATCAAATATAATTATTGACATTTCGTACTATAAGAATTAGGCTTAAGAAACATAGTGTAGAAAACATTTTTAGTTGTTTGCAAGGTGTAGTACCTTAGGTTGTACCTTAACTAGATTCAATATTTCTTCGATAATTGTGACAACTATAGATTCAGATATCACAAAATAGGTTCTAATTAAGATACAAATTTAATGGAGGGCTATGCATGTAGCACCATTCTTGCACCACTTTAGGTTGATGAGACAAACCTCAAACCAAGGGAGGGAACCCTAAAATGGAAGGAAATGAACCCTAGTCTATCACCCTATATGCCTTGAAAATATTCAATAAAAACTTAACCAGATTTATGGCTAAAATTTGAGGTGCATGGGGAAGATCTCAACTGTGAAAATTATTGTAAGTGTTAAAATTAGAGGATAGGCACACACATTCAACAAGAAATAAAAATTAAGATAAGAACAGTCAGGGAACCGTAATCATAACCCAATTCTATGAAGGAAGAAACAACAACATTAAATATGTTCAACGATAAAGCATTGGAAAATTTCCATTAATATGCATCTACAAAACCATTGAAAACCATACAGGCGTAGTAAAGTTCAAATGCATATGATTCTAGGAACACAGATAAAGACATTTCATACTATCTCAAAATGGACATTGAACAACTTAAAATAAAATTTTAATTCAAACACCAGCAGCAAATCCCCTTGGTCCTAGTTTCAAAGCACATAATATTTATTTCATAGATACGATAGTGAATACATTAGGGGGAATCAATTCATCAATTCCCTAGTCCCATTGTATTTTTTCTCAATAGAATAATTCCTTTGATTCTATACTATGAAGAAAGAGGAAACAAGAAAGAGAAAGGACTAATGTTATAGTTCCCAACAATTTTTTTCAACTTTTAGTCACATAAGAAATAAATGAAAATCATGTTATGCCTCTTCTTGTTGAGCTTAAGTATGTTCTTCGATGTTGACTATGTCCTTCAAACATTACTACGAGGCATGGTTTTATTTCTTCAATTGACATCTTTTGGTTGAGGTGGCATGACTGATTTTGGTAGACAACTCACTTATGAATATGTGCTATCCGCTGAACTTATTTTTTATTGGCCAAGTTCGCTATTGAGACTTTGATGTATGAAGCCAATTCTAGTATTGGACAACATTAGTGTACCTTGTCTAGTTGCAATCAACATCAGTGAGTAAATTTTTCTAGTGTGACACTAAAGGAAACTACCCAATGTTGTGTTGCAAAAAATCATCTACTATAACAACTGCATCCCACCTTGTAATAGTGTAGTGTGAAACAAGCATGGAAAATGAGGCCTGATATTTGGTGCCTTCCCCTATGAGGAATAAAATGAATTTGAAATATCTTCGTCTATGCACTCAATGGGAGATAGATCCCTTGGAGGTAGTATTCCAAGTATCAAGCACATTAAGAAAAAAAGATGAAGCAAGAGCGCCAATGTCAATTACTTCAGCATGCTCATCTAGGTTTGCAAATCATTACTCTCTTGGGCCTCTGTAAAATGTATCAGCAGAAGAATGGGGCATGAGAGAGTGAGAGGTGGTGTGCACATCAAAGGCCACCTTTTCCGAATGAACATCCTGATTCCTTACAATGTTCATTCAACGTGGGGTTTAAAACTCTAGCCACAATTAGGAAATTGTAATGTTCATTCATCTCAAGTAGTGGTTCGGAGAAATCAATGGGTTGTTATGTATTAAATTCTATATTGTGTCACAGGTATATCTAGATTACTAGAGAAATATTCACTTAGAATTTACCAAACATAGATAGGAAAATAGAAGAAATATGAAGAAAATAATAAGTAGAACACAAGAGCAAAGCACTCAAGTGGATTTATCTTCCATTGCATGTTATTCAATAGATTGGGTACAATATATATATATGCTCTCAAGAGAAAACATCGATAGGCTTAATGGTGAGTTGAGTAGCTCACAATAATGAGTCTTAGATTAGACCAATTCACACATCAATGACATGAGATCAAGTGTAACTCCTAGATTGGGCCATAATCAGGTTCAATGAACATAAAATGACTAAGAAGAGGTTCGGCTAGTCAACAAGTGTGAAAGGAATCATTATGAGGGTGCATTAGTGATGTTAATAAGATATTAGTGGTCATTAATGCACAATATTGACCAAATCCTTGTGATAGCACACCCAGTCTCCTTAAAAAGGGGAAATGCTCCCTTATCTCCTAGAAGTCAGAACCATGCAAATGGGACGTAATAACTCCTAAGATGTAGGAAATGACTATATTTCAAACATGGCTTTGTGGACAAACTACTAGGAAAAGGTGGTTAAATGTGGACAAACACCCTATATCAGGTACTAGGAACCATTTTCACATGGAACAACTTACACTAAACACTTGGAACCTTATGGAAATAGTATTAATCAAGGTCTAGATGGGAATTGTGTTCCAACCCCCCACCTTAAGCCAAAATGGTAGTGAGAAAAAAAATAGGGCCAAAGCAACAACAGATTATGGTCACCCTTTACATTATTGATCCATATGAATCGAGGAAAGAGGAAAAACCACATGGGGAAAATCCTCACTCAAAAACAGACATGAAAGAGAAACCAAAAACTGTATGCACTCCAAACTAAATGAGTATGTCCTGAGAAATATTCTTCTTGGGAAGAAGAGGAATGTGCTCAACCAACTCAGGAATATGTATAGTTGCATGATGGATTCTGGGACCACGTAGAACAATTGAAATGCACTGATAGGAGAGTGAAGGTTGCACTCTTTAGACTTGAACTTCAAACCACCAAGATGCCAGGTCCAAAAGAGACTTGATATGCTTAAGAATAATTGACCCCAAGCGAATCATAATTATATTAAAGCATCAAATTTGAATCAAGAGAGTTGTAATAATCTATAAAAAAGTGGAACAAGAGTCCTACATGTGCCATTGTGATGGCAAAATCTTCTCCATATTCAATTGAACTTGAAGCAATTCTTCTAGTCATGGTGTAAGAATACATAGGAAGAGAAAGAGTGTGAAGAAAAGAGAGATATTCACTTGAATTATAATATTCTTCTTGACCATATTTCGAACCAATACTCATGTGAAGAAAAACCATCTTCTAGAGAAGACTCACTATGATCACCAACTAGAAGCCCATCTTCAACATTCATAATAGAAGACATATAGGAGAAAGAAATGGAATGGAGAGACATCTCTTCAATAGTATTGATGGCAATAACTTGTATGTTATCTTCATGAAAACCAGCTTTTTGGCAAAGAGAGGAAGCCATAGAGGAAGAATATTGATCTGGATCATTTGTTGAATCTCTATCTTCTTATTCTTCTTCATTTTGAACAAATTCTTGAGAAATGCATGAGGTCGAGACCTTTGGAGGGAAAACACATGAGGAGGTTTCCATTTGCTTTCTCTCCATATAGTTGATATCTTCTTTATGCATTCCATTATATTTATCTATATTTATCCAAAGCTCAAATGGGTACTCAACATAATCAATGAGATAACGCATGTAGGAGGTATAGCTAGACACATAGTTCCATAGGACCTATCACAATAATTAATCCAATCACACTTCTCTTCATAGGACTATATCTCTCTCACAACACCAATGGACACATCATAGAGACATTTTCTCTTGAGATATGCACACATTTTAGGCTTCCACTCATAATAGTTTAATGGAGAGAGGAGAGAAACTGCTTTTGAATCCATGAAGCTATTGTAGGAACCTACAAAACAGACACTTGGAAATCTATTTTGGAAGTGAGACTAGAATCCCCTATGGTGCTTTGATACCATTCCAAATTCTATATTATGTCATAGGTATATCTAGATTAGTATAGAAAGCGTCACTTAGAATTTACCAAAGATTGTCAGGAAAATAGAAGAAATACGAAGAAAATATTAAGTAGAACACAAGAGTAAAACATTCATGTGGATTGATATTCCATTGCATGTTATTCGATAGATTGAGTACAATATATAGATTCTCTCAAGAGACAAAATCAAGAGGCTTAGAGGTGAGTTGAGTAGCTCACAATAATGAGGCTTAGATTGGACCAATTCACCCATCAATGACATGAGACCAAGCGTAACTCCTAGATTGGGCCATAATGAGGTTCAATGAACATAAAAGGACCAAGAAGTGATTAGTCTAGTCAAAATTTGTGAAACGGATCATTATGAGGGTTCCTTAGTGGTGTTAATAGGATCTTAATGGTCATTAATGCACAATATTGAACAAAACCTTAAGATATCGCACCCAGTCTCCTTAAAAAGAGGAAACGATCCCTTATCTCCTAGAAACATGAAAATGGGGTGAAATAATTCCTAAGATGTAGGAAATGAGTGGATCTAGGGTTCAAACATGGCTTTGTGGACAAACTACTAGTCAAAGGTGGTTAAGTGTGGACAAACACCCTAGACAAGGTACTAGGAACCCTTTTCACATGGAACAAATTACACTAAAGGATTGGAAACTTATGCAAAGAGTATTAACCAAGGTCTAGATGGGAATTTTGTTCCAACATTATGCATATGAGCTACCCGAACTAGTCTTACGGGGGATAACATCTCATACAACAACATGGGAAGAAACCCAAGGGTTGGCGGGACTATCTATATGACCATTGAGGGGAAAGATGGGAGACGATGATCAAGGTGGTGAACAATGCCATTAACGGTGGATGACCAAGTGGGGTACATTTCCATATACAAATGTAGAGTGATAGTGAGATGGTCATTTGCATGTTATGGATTATGCATGAAATTATGAGTTAGGGATCTGGTGGTTGAGTTAGGATTTTTATGATTACAATTCATAGACATAGGTGTATGATGAGGTTGGGAATTACATGTGTAAGAAGGGGAAATAATGAACAAGGGATTAATGGATGGGATGACTCATTTGTGAATATGCTGTGAAGATGAACTAACATATTTTTCCAAGATTGACACATTGATTGAGTTTATAGTGGATTTGGTTTCACACAAATGATCATCCTTTGATCACTAAAATCAATTATACCATCATAGGGAAGTGCAAATACCATATTACATGAATGGAATAGATCCATCATTAGAATATTTCATGCTTCAATCATAACCATTAATAGTAAAAGATATCTTTTGTTCATGCCTAACATTGCAATTCTATCTATTGTATGGATTCATTTTGAAAGGTGGCATGATCCAATTCTAGCCATTGACGCAAAGAACCCCTTTGCATATATGACTTGTGTCATGATACTACCAACGATTCATATCTAATTAGACGGATAATAAGATACAATCTTGGTCATTGATGGGAAACCTATTTTTTCTTCATGCCTTTATACTTGAATATTGTTGATGGTCACAATTTGTTTTGGAAAAAAGACTCGATCTAATCTTGGCCATTGATGGATAGAGTCCATTTCCTTTTTTGTTGCACAGTCTTTGGCCGTTAATGGTCTGTATTTGAATTTGAAAAGGGGATTAACTCAATTTGATCCATTGATGGGTAAACCCATGCTATAATATTGGTTCATGCCCTAATGCCATCGAAAGTTTTGATTTTCCTTTGAAAGAGGTCTTGATCAATTGATATACTCTGATAAGTTGTGGGACACAATCCAACATGTCAACATGAAGAAATAATCTCGTCATTATTTTTCCATGATTCAGAATCCATGACTTGTAGTATTTTTCTTAATATTCTTCCACTTCTCATGCCATCTGAATTTACTTTGTGCATATGAAAAGGGGAAAACAACATCGACTCCTTCTGTGGGATGACTCCTCCTTGCAAGGTATCAAGAATCCATCTAGAATATTTGCGTCGAATATACCAATGCTTCTCCTTATTGGGATATGGATTCATCTTGAGATCATATATTGAGAACCTATAGAGTATTATTCAAAAGAAAAAAAAATGTTGATTGCAGACTTTGATTATTGGCTCGATGGAGCTGATGGAAATGATTGCAATGATTTTAGGGAAACAAAAGATATAAACAAGAAAATTATAGAAAAATAAACAAGGAATCTATAATATAAAACTGGATTTTCCTTCCACTTATGTAGAGAAAAATAGTTTCAAGTACTTTCCATTGACATGATATTCCAACCACTGTCCATCCATATTTGTAAGCTTGAAAATATTCGAAGATGAACCTATGGTTTCCTTAACCAAAAAATGTCATGTTATCATGAATCTTGTAGTCTCCCATTAGAATGATCCTATCCAGGATGACAGAGGAGGAAGTAAACTAAAGTTGTGTCCTACAGATACCCCAAACCCTAGATAATGGAAAAGTTGTTATGCTGGTTGAGATATCCTTCGATTTGTGCCACTAAATCCAAAGTGACAAAGGGGGATATCCACCCATACCTGTCCTAGAAGGAAATACCTAAATCTAAATCACCAGATCAAACTAAAATCCTAGGATACGTAAGATGAAAGCTATAAACCTCAGGTCTAAGGATAAAGCCACAATTTCAGGAATACTTGAGTAGAGGTTAATTACAAGTGTTTGAAATGTTACTCAATTCGATTTACTTAGTGACTTATTAATTTAATTACCCGATCTATAATTTTTGTGTTAATTCAAATGATCAAATTTGAAACCCTGGGGGGATTTGAATGTAAAATTAGGGAAATACCCTAGGTTAGGTTTAATAATGAATTAGGGATTCTAACACACTTTATTTTCTTCTTATATGATAGGTATGACAATACATGAGATCCAAATAAAATCAGAAACAATTAAAACTCAGAAAATCACTAGTAAGACAAAGGGGGGTGATTTTCCTAGGGGGTCAATGCCGCAGAAGAATGAAAAAATGGAGTCCAAGGGTGAATTATAGGAGGGATTAAAGGTTTTTTATGATGGTTTTCAAAACCCAACTCACCAAATTTTTAATTTCCAAGTGAAATATGCCTTGGTGAATTTTCCTACTTTCTACGAAGGGGTTTTCAGTAAAAATAGATGATGGGAAATGCATGAAAAAATTAAACAGAGAGAAAGAAGATGATGAAATCAGTTGGAATCTGTAGATAACTTCCTGGATGATGAGTATTTCTTACTCATAGATAAAATGAGAAATTCAAACAAGATCTTGATGCAAACGTTTTTCTAAGTGACCCTAATGCCCTCTCTACCTGTCACATGAAGGGAAAACCAATAAGTAATGAAAATAAAATTGGGATCTTGCAAAGTAGAAGATTATAATCAAGAATCAAAGAGTCAGAAACAAATAATCACTCCCCATTGAAAAAATAATTTGAATACAGACGTCAGGGTGAAGCTTCATCAATGTTCCCCCTCTTCAAATCGTCTTCTTTGCCCGCAAATTAAAATGGATCTAAGAAATACAAGAAATATATGATGGAACAATTCAGTGAAAGAGAGAAATAGTTTCAATCATCATCACATTCATTCATATACAGATACATAAGTGTTGAATCCCAAAACATCTCTTTATTCAGAAGTTCCAATGCCAGAGCTCATGGTTTACAATAGGGGAGTCCCTTCTTTATATAGATTTTGAGAGACACAAAGGATAAATTATGTTTTCATCCAAAAATTGAGATTAAAACTTCATCAACGGTGGAGATCACTTTTACACAAATCAATACATGGATGAATATGACCAATTCAAAGGGGGCACACTTTTTCTGAACGACACCTTTCTAAGTCAAAATACATCATAGCAATAAGATATAACATTATAATACATCAAGGGGGTCACCTTATGGGATAAATTATCCCTAGGAACCAATATAACATCATAACATAAGATATATCAATGTAATACATCACATAGACAAGGTGAGGGGAGCCCCATGGGGGACGTCCTCACTGGGAGAGCCAAATAAATAATTTGGGACATCAAACTAAATGAATCTGTTGAAAATAGTTGTCATTTATGTCAAAGAAGTTTAGTAATGACAAAGGAATAACTAAATACAAGCTCGTTGACAAAGAAATTCCAAATATCATATTGTAGGTCGATGACAGGGGAAAGAATAGCAGAGTGAGTAGCGGCAGATAACAGTCCAAAGCGCCAAGAATATTTGGATAGATCTACAAATGAAGCAGTGGAAGTGCCAAAGAAAAATTGGACAATCTAGATTAATCGAGAGAAATTGCAGAGGCTGAGTTTGAGAAGATCGACGGTCATGAATAATTTTCGCACAAAGAAAAGTGAAGATCCACAATACGCATTTGATAATAGATTGATGGTTAGGAGTGAACCTGGAAGGAAATCGATGGTTCAGAAGAAATGCGGAAACAAATTTGCGAAAGAGAATTGTGGAGGTAAAAAATGGGAAAGTGTGGTTTCACATTCTGCAATTTTGCAATCCGTAAGATCGACGGTCGTAAACTATTACGCAAGAGATCGATGGCATGGAAGCACAATTATGGAAGTAAACACTTGATATTTCACAATCCACAATATGAAACCCACAATATTGAAGATTAATGGTCAGGAAAGCATCTGCAAGAGATCGACAGTGCAGAAGAAAGATTGCAGAAAGGAAATTGCCTAAGCATTTTCAAGAAATTTGGAAAACCTGTTGCTCGCAATCCACATCTGATCTAAGATCGACGATTAGGAAAGAGTCCGTATGAGATCAATGAAACAAAATAAATATTGTGGAAAGAAAATTGTGGAAGAACTTTTAATAATTTTGGAAAACTTGCAATCCGTAATCCGCATATGATCTAAGATCGAAGATTGGGAAAGAGTCCACAAGAAATCAACAGTGCAGAAAGTATCTTGCAGAAAGGTAGTTACGGAAAGGAAATTGCAGAAGGACATTTTGAGAAAAGTAAAAATGAAAATCTGCAATCCTTAATCCGAATCTAATATTAGATCAATGGTCAGGGAAGAGTCCGCAAGAAATCAACAGTGCGGGAATGTTGTTGCAGAAAGACAATTGCAGAAAGCTAAGGAAATTGCAAAAAGATTATTACGGTCAGAAATATGTGGGTTAGATCGATAGACATGAAAGAGTCCACAATGGATCAATGACTCAGGATGGTTGTGGAAAGGATATATTGTGGAAATATCATTGCAGAAAAAAGGAAAATTCAGAAGAATTTTTGGTGAAGAATTATCATTGCGGAGAGGAAATTCTGCTAAGATTTTGTTGTGGAAAGGTATGAATGATAAACCTAAATAGAGTTAAATAATTTTTAAAATGAAGAATTGAATTTTCATGAAGAGGCACGATATAAGAATGAGAAGGAACAAAAATTAAGAGATGCATTCATATAAAACATGTTAGAGGGTATTTATAGACAGAATGATGAGGGAGAGAAATTGTCTTTTCACTTTCAATTGACAGATTGATTGAAGTACAACCAGAGATCAAATTATCATATCGGGGAGGTTGGGATGTGCTAGGGTATGCAACAGGTTTGCTAGGGGGTCCTAGCCTCCTTCCAGTGGTATTTGGTAAATAGGTTGTTGTAGCATCCTTTTAGTAGCAATTGATAACACCAGTGGGATGAAGCCTCCTTCCAATAGTTACTGGTAAATAAGCGTGTAATACCATCCTTGTTTGTAAAAGCGGGCATAAACTATTTATAAATGTAATTTTTCAGTACTAGAAAGTATTGGTGGTTTACCCAATTGGGATTCCACAATAAATTTGTGTTATGTGTGCTATTGTTGATCATGTGTTTTAATGCATAAATTAAAAAGTGATTTAAATTGTTAAAATTTAACAATATTGATTCACCCCCCCTCTCATTATTATTCATATTCCAACAATTGGTATCAGAGTAGGATCCTTCAGTACAACTTAATCAATGGAAGGAAGATCCTATTGAAAATAATTATGAATAAACAAGGGTTAGCCACCAACATACTTCCTTTATTTACTGGTGATAATTATGCATACTGGAGTGTAAGAACGAAGTGCCATCTAATGGCCCTTGGATAGAAGGTTTGGAGTACTGTTGAAACATAATATAAAGTACCAGATGACGTACCTATAGGCAAAGGAGAGTTAAGCCTACATGAGGCCAATGAAAAATATCTAAATGCAATTTTGAGTGGGTTAACATAATCAGTACTTGTAAAAGTCATGAAATGCAAAACGCCCAAACATGCATGGGAAAAACTAAAATATATCTAGGAAAGAACTTCCAAAGTCAAGGAATCCAAACTCCAGACCTACAAAGGTCAGTTTGAATACCTAAAATTGAAAGGGGAAGAAAATATTGCAGAATATCTTCTAAGAGTAGATTAAATTTGTAATTCCATTAGAGGAATTGGAGGAGAGATTAAAGAAAAAGAAGTAGTCAACAAGGTACTAATAACCTTGTCAATGAAGTATGAATCAAACGTGTGTTCTTTAGAAGAAATAAATGATCTTAAACTTATGAAAGTAGATGAAATACATGGGATATTCATTTCCTATGAGATGAGAACAAGACAAAATGGCTCATCTCATAAGAAAGCAGCTTTTCAGGTCGTATCCAAGATCCAATTCGAGGACCTAGATGATGAGGAATCTCTCTTCATTAAGAAAATTGAGAGAGGCACTAGAAAGTACAAAGGGAATCTACCGTTGAAATGTTTTAAGTTTGGAAGGATTGTACATTTTTCCAAAAAGTGTCCTTACCCAAAACAAGAGGATAGTGACGATGAAGAACCTTGTTGTCATGAGAAATATCAACAGAATAAGATCATATACAAGAAGAAGTTTCAGAAAAATAAGAAAAACCTTTACTCCAAAGAATAACGTGAAGATGATGAAGTCCTATTCATGGGTTTCAAAAGTGAAATATCTGGAGAAGAAATAGAAGATGTGATAGATTGCTGGGCTAGGAAAGAGCAGTATAAATAAAGTGCAGAAGAAGCAGAGGAGGAAAGTGAAGTGCAAGCATAGTAAGGAAAAGCAAGCTCATGATGCAAAGGAAAGAGAAGGAAGTAAATGAAATTCAAAATAGAGAAAGTTACGGAAGGAGTAGTGTGACAGAGGCAAGGAGTAGTGCTATGTTCTTGTTTTAACTCCTAATTCTTTGTCACCAATTATTTGATTTTTAGGATGATTTTTGTGGACCCACCTAGATGGTGTCTTTCTATCTAATCTCGGGGAATCTTAATTCTCATTTTCATGTGATTCTTCTTCCTCTACTCTTTCTTCTTCTTCTTCTTCAGAATTATCTTCCTTTTGTGTACTTTCTTTCTTTCTTTTATCATCTACTTTTTCATCATCAATTTCTTCAACGTACTAAGCCGAAAGCTTTCACCACTAATTCCCAACGTCTACTCGTTGAAGATCCGATAGAGGTAGTCGAATTTCCTACGAAAAGGTTGTCGAATTTCCTATGAGAAGATTGTCAAATTTCCTACGACAAGGTTGTCGAATTTACTATGATAAGGTTGTCGAATTTCCTACGACAAGGTTATCGGACGAGGGCCCCATTATGTCGAAAATGCGATGACAATCTACCATCAAAGCCACAACAACATCATCGAATTTACATGAAATCCCACAACAACTTCTAGGCATTGAACGTCAGATAACCGATTGGGTACTATATATTAATAAAACAAAATTGCAAATTCAAATGATTTTCAGAATTGTAAACATCAACTACTCTTTTTAGGAAATTGTTACACCTGTAACAATTTTGGACATATGGCTATAAATTGTAAACTAAAGACTCCTGTGGAGAAAGAGATTACATCACATACTTCTATATATAAAAAAAATATTACCAGAAACAATCCAAAAGGAAGAAACTACAATTCTTTTGCTCCTCTATAGAGTTATAGTACAAAATGCTACAATTGTGGTAATCAGGGACACATTGCTAGAAAATGTAAACTAGTAACTCCTATGGATAACACCTCAAAATTTCAATACAAATGGATATCTTGGAAAATGAAGGGTGATGTGGAATGTTCATTAGCTCTATGTGCTACAGAAAAACAAAATCTATGGCATATGCATAGTGGATGCTCAAAACACATGACAGGTGACCCAACTAAATTCCTAAACCTAAAAGGGAAGCTAAAAGGAAAGGTCACTTTGGAGATAATCTATCTAAAATAATCGGGAATGGTACAATGGTTATTAGAGATAATATGAAAGATGAACATGTTCTACTTGTAGAAAAATTAAAACCCAATATTTTGAGTGTGATTCAAAAGTGTGATCAAGGACACATATGTATATTTGATTTCAAAAAGTGTGAAATCAAAAGAAAATATTCATGAAAACTTGTTGGAACTACTATGAGAACTCCAAGCAATGTGTATATTCTAGAAAATGAAGAACAATGTTATATGAGCCAAGTTGATGAATTTTGCTATGGCATAGAAGGATGGGGAACCTGAACTTTGACAATCTTGTAAGAATTAGTCAGAAGAGAGCTATAAGAAATCTGCAAAAATCATAAAAGCACCAAATCATGTGTGTAAACATTGTCTTCATGGAAAGAAAACAAGAACAAACTTCAAGGTAAAAGAACATACAACCTCCCATCCATTAGAATTAATTACACTTATCTTTGTAGACCAACAAGGACTAAAATCCTTTAAGGAGAATATTACTTTATGTTATTAATCAATGACTATACAAGGATGACTTGGGTGATTTTTCTTAAAGAAAAATCAGAAGCCTTTATGAAGTTCAAAGCCTTCAAAGCCCTTGTTGAAAATCGAAGAAATCGTAAAATTAAATGTCTAAGATTAGATAATGGTGGGGAATTCACCTCAAATGAGTTCAATGAGTTTTGTGAAAAACATGGAATTAAGAGACAATTCTCAACAGCAAAACTCCTCAGCAAAATGGAGTAGTTGAGAGAAGGAATGCGATAGTCCAAGAAGCAACTATAACTATGATTAATGAAGCAAAACTTCCCGATGGCTATTGGAGAGAAGAAATATATACAATTGTCTATGTACAAAACATAGGAAAACTTAGAGTGAATAGTGACAAAAATCCTTATGAGCTATGGTTTGGAAGACTGACTTCATTTAAATAATTTAGAGCCTTTGGAAGTAAATGCTACATAAAAGAGATGATGATAATCTAGGGAAGTTTGAATCTAGAACCGATGAAGGAATATTTCTTTGATATTCTTCCACCAAAAAGGAATATAGATGTTATAATCTAAGGTCACACAAGATCATAGAAAATGCAAATGCATCTATTGATGATACTAAACCAAGAAGAATACAAATTCAAGGAAGTGTGGATGATGAATAAATTGATTATGAAAAAGTAGATGATAAAAGAAAGAAAGAAAGTACACGAAAGGAAGATAAATCTGAAGAAGAAGAAGAAGAAAGAGTAGAGGAAGAAGAATCACATGAAAATGAGAATGAAGATTCCATGAGATTAGACAGAAAGTCTCCATCTAGGTGGGTCCAGAAAAATAATCCTGAAAATCAAATAATTGGTGACAAAGAATTAGGAGTTAAAACAAGAAGAAAATTAAATGATGAAGAACAAGCATTACTTTCGATAATAGAACCCAAAAATTTAAAGAAGCTTGCAAAAGTGAGGATTGGGTCAGTGATATGAATGAAGAAATTGATCAAATAGGAAAGAACCAAACTTGGGAACTTGTCCCAAGAACTAAAGATATTAATGCTATTGGAACCAAATGGATATTTTAAAAAAACTTCAATGAGCATCGTCATGTGACAAGAAACAAGGATAGGTTAGTATGTAAATGATATGCTCAAGTAGAAGGCATTGATTTTGAAGAAACTTTTGCACCAATGGAAAGACTCGAATCCATCTAGATGTTCTTAGCATTTGCATGCTACACAAAATTTAAGGTATATCAAATGGATGTAAAATCTGCATTCCTTAATGGAGAACTTGAAGAAGAAGTCTATATTGAGAATCCTGGAGGTTTTCTAACTTAGAAAATATAAATTATGTGTGCAAACTTAAGAAAGTGCTCTATGACCTTAAACAAGCTTCGAGGGAATGGTTCTCCAGACTTGACAATTATTTAAAACAACAAGAATACAAAAGAGGGGCCACTGATAGTAATTTGTACATAAAGTTTGAAAATGAAAATATGACCATTTTGGTAGTCTATGTAGATGATATCATATTTGGAAGTGATCTAAAAATTATGAGTGTAAACTTTGCATCAAAAATGAAGAAAGAATTTGAAATCTCAATGTTAGGATAACTAACATTATTTCTAGGCTTACAAGTATCTCTATCAGGAAAAAGGATTTTCATTTCTCAAACTAAGTATATCAAATAAATATTGAAGAAGTTCAAAATGGAAGAATCCAAACCTGTTAGTACTCCTATGGTCACCGGTTGTAAATTAAGCATGAATGATGAATCCTTAGAAGTGGATCATACTGTGTATAGGTCAATGATTGGTAGTTTATTATATGTAACAAATGATAGACCAGATGTAATGCAGGATGTAGGTTTGGTTTCCATATTCCAATCAACCCGAAAAGAAACACATGTGGCTGCATTAAAAAAAATTCTTATATATATAAAATTTATTGTGGATTACGGATTATGGTATCCAAAAAGCAGTAAATTCACTCAAAAGACATTCACTGATGCAGATTGGGCGGGAAGTGGTTAAGAATGAAATAGTACCAATGGAACAACATTCTTTTTGGGAAATTGTTTGGTATCAAGGTTAAGCAAGAAACAATCCTCCATATCACTATCTACAGTAGAGGATGAATATATTGCTGGTACATCATGTTGTACTCAAGTCATTTGGATGAAACAAACATTAGAAGACTTACTAGTAAAATATGAAGATCCAATACTTATAAGTTGTGACAATATGAGTTCCATAAATATATCAAGGAACCATGTCATGCACTCCAAGACAAAGCACATACCAATAAAATATCACTTTATAAGAGATCAAGTGTCACAAAAGGTTGTCAAAGTAGAATATGTTGACACCAAAGAACATATAGCTGATATTTTCACAAAGCCACTACCCAAAGAAGAATTTGAGCATCTTAGGAAAAATATGGGAGTAATATCCTTGCAATGAATAAAAAGGAGAAAAAGGAATCATGTCAGGGGGAGATATGTTGAGAGGGGGATCTATCAGGAAGAATAAAACTTTTCATTAATGTTAAAGGGGAGAAAATTAAGGAGTTTCCATCAATGTTAAAGGGGGAGATTGTTGAAAATAGTTGTCATTGATGTCAAAGAAGTTCAGTAATGACAAAGGAATAACCAAATACAAGATGGTTGACAATGAAATTCTAAATATTAGATTGTAGGTCGATGATAGGGGAAATATACACAAAGAGAGTAGGGGCAAATAACAGTCTAAAGTGCTAAGAAGATTTGGATAGATCTGCAAATCAAGCAGTGGAAGTGCCAAAGAAAATTTGGATGGTCCATATCAATCGAGATAAATTGCAGAGGCTGATTTTGAGAAGATCGAAGGTGGTGAATAATTTCTGCACAAAGAAAAAGTGAAGATCCACAATCCGCATTTGATCGTAGATCGACGGTAAGGAGTGAACCTATAAGGAAATCGACAGTCCAGAAGAAATGTGGAAACAAAGTTGTGGAAGAGAATTCCGGAGGTTAAAAATGGGAAAGTGTGGTTCCGCATTCCATAATCCACAACCCTTAAGATCAACGGTACAGAAGGACAGTTGCGGAAGTAAACGTTTGAGATTTTATGAACCTCCAATATGCAACCCGCAATCCAAAAGATCGACAGCTATGAAAGCGTCTGCAAGAGATCGACGGTGCAGAATAAAGCTTGCGGAAAGGAAATTGCAAAAGCATTTTCAAGAAATTTGGAAAACCTGCAATTCATAATCCGTATTTGATCTAAGATTGATGATCAGGAAAGAGTCCACATGAGATCGACGACGCAAAAGAAATATTGTGGAAGCACTTTTAAGAATGTTGGAAAACCCGCAGTCCACAATCAACATTTGATCTAAGATCAACGATCAGGAAAGAGTCCGCAGGAAATCGATGGTGCAGAAAGTATCTTATGAAAAAGTAGTTGGGGAAAGGAAATCGTAGAAGGACATTTTGAGAAAATTCAAAACGCAAATGTGCAATCCTCAATCCATATATGATCTTTGATCAACGGCCACAGAAGAGTCTGCAAGAAATCAACGGTGAGAAAAGGTTGTTGCAGAAAGACAATTGCAGAAAGCTAAGGAAATTGTGGAAAAGATGATTATGGAGGGAAATCTGTGTGTTAGATCGATTGAAAAGAAAGAGTCTGCAATGGATCAATGGAGCGGGCATGAACTATTTGTAAACACAATTTTGTAGTAATAGAGAGTATTGGTGGTTTACCCAATTGGGCTTCCATGATAAATTTGTATTTTGTGTATTATTGTTGATCATGCGTTTTAACGCATAAGTTAAAAAGTGACTCAAATTGTTAAAATTTAATAATACTGATTCACCCCCCCTCTTAGTATTATCCATATTCCAACAGAAACCACTGCAAATATGTCTGGAGAGCCATAATAAATCATCCATAGAAATTCCCTTTCCATTTCCTTGACCACACAAGCCAAATCTCTTTCTTCAAGTGATTTCCTAGTTCATTTTTTTGGTGGTACATCCTCTGAAAAATAATAACAATCATCATAACTTTGTTCAGGATGAGAACTAGGGAAAAATGTCTACACAAAAGTGTCCAGAGATATACTATAAGGGTACAAGTGGATCTCATACACATTGAGCCACTAAAATTCCATAAATATCATCATCTGATAATAAAAATAATGGCTAGAGTCAATAAAAAAATATCCAGAACTCAATAATTGTGACCATCTGGTTAAAACTAAGACTACAGTATTGGTCCTCGACATGTTTAGAGAAAATATAAGAAATGCTAATTTTTTTAGCCACTGCCTTGGGAACCATGTTTGACTTGGTCAACTGGGTTGACTAGGTCAAAATGCCCAAACTGGAATTGAGATATTGAACCGAGATAAACTTGCATGCATCCAAGGTAAGAACCGCTCCAATATGTATATTAAACCCCAACCTAAGTTATTCCATTCAGAATGATAGTGACAATAATACATAATAATAATTATCAATAAAATATACCAGTGTCTTTGAGTAATCATTGAATCCTATGGAAGTCTCTTGTATATTCCATACTTACAAAGTTTAAGCAATTTACTAATACTAGGTGAGGATGGAAAACTAGGCTAAAGTGAAAGGGTGATGACCTCTAGTTGATTTTAACCATTTGATCTCTCTGAATGATGACAAGTACACACAACCATAATTACAGATGAATAACATATAACAATAGGGGATGGTGGTGTCTCACAAATGCATAAAGTACTTGGGCTTGTTTCCTTCAGGCTCTAACAAGTTTTCCATTTAAGAATATTTAACAATTTGCAATACTAGTCAACCTTCAAAAAACGTTTCCCTGGAAATCCTTCTGGGCTTCCAGAAAATGACAAAGGCATAACCTTGATATGTTAGCCCCACCCCATTTCCTTGTAGGGGAAAATGAGCCGTACATTATACAATGAATGAGTGTTCATCCTTTGACCATTTAATTTTCAGAAAAAATTTAATTTTAAGGAATTTAACACAAGATAATAGCTAGCCTACAAAGGCAGGTTACCTGGAAATCCTTTTGGGCTCCATAAAATTACTGAGGCCTAACCTTGTTTTTAGTGAGCATCCATAGCCCCGATGGGTTTGCCTCACCCTATTTCCCATGTGGGGGAAAATGAGCCTTAGATCATACAATGGATGAGTGCTCATCCTTTTGTAACTGACTAGTTTATAACAATTATATATAGCCATTAACGCTTTAAAGCACTAATAACCGCAACATGCCTCTTGCATCATTTAGATATATCATTTATGTGTTCTGATGCTTTATTTTCTAAATACACTGTTGATTGGAGAACTTGTTTTGAGCACCAAAGGAAAACCACCTGGTGAACTTGGCCATACTAACCAAGCCACATACTTCATAGCTGGAGACACAAAAAAACATGGAGTCTATCATGCACAGGGGTCAATATGGAGAAAAGGATCTTCAATCTCATAGGTCTCAACCAAACATAAGTCATGGAAAAAAGTCAATTCTGGATGATTTGGATGGATGGGGACAAGTGATACATGGAACCAACATAGCACTAAAGTTTGAAAATTGTCTAAAGAATGGCATACACAACATTATTCAACATCAGATTCTTTAAGCATTCTCAACATAAGTTTAAGCATCAGTACAACATGTAACATAAACATAGGTCACCATAATCATCATAACATAACAATTCCAAGGTGTTAGTATACATCAGAGAACAAAATCCTACCAAAGATCCATATACTTGATCTCACCATATACATGCCTCTACCCGATACGCCCATCTGTAAATTGTGTACCATATCTACTGCTCTTCTCAAATGAACTAGGTCACCCATGAATTCATCTCAAAAGACAAGGAGATCTCCATCTTTGGAAGGAAATACTCTACATCTACTACTAAATAAAGGCTGTGAATGACTCATGCTAGAAATGATGATCCATATTGTAATCCCATCTGAATGTCTGGCTCAGAAAAATAAAGAGATCAATCTGTATGTTGCATGTTGCATCATGGTAGCAAAGCTAGAACATATATGTGATAACAGGTCCCAGCCACAAACTGCCAAAATTTCCATGCTTTCCAGGGTCTTAATGACACTTGTCCAACATAAGAACCAAATCTCCTTCAATAAATTCTCTATATTTTTCCTTATCGAATGAGATCTTCATCTTATCTTGATATGTTTTAAAACTTGTAATTCTATCAATTGATTTATCCTTGTCTTGATCTTGTCGAGATCTCCTACCAAATCTTGTAGTCTTTTCATGGTTGCAGGTTCTAATTGTATGGGGAGGACCACCTCCAACCCATAGAGTAGATGGAAATTTGATTTTCCTGTATCTCTTTTTGTAGATATTTGATCATCCCAAAGAGCGTACCTGAGTTGAATATTCAATGATTTCTTTTTCTCAGAAAGGTCATTTTTATAATTTTCATGATATTTTTATTGGAATATTCAACTTGAACATTTCCCTGGGGATAATAATTGGAGGAGTGATCAAGAGTATATTATATTTATGGAAAATGGTGACCATTCTAAGGGAACTGAAGGCCTTATCATTGTCAATCACCATTTTCTTGGGGCATCCGAACTTAGACATGATATTTTCTTCAAGAAATTCGAGTACTACAAGGTCATTTTCTTTTTATTAGGTATATCATCTACCAATTTAGTGAAGTAACCTTTGGCAGTTAGAATCCACCTGTGTTGGTTACTATATGGAGGATGTATTTCCCCAATGAAATCTATGCCCTACTACTCAAAAGGTGATTGAAATTGGACATGATTCAAAGGTAATGTTGACAAATTTTTTTTCCTAGAGAAGGTTTTACAGGGAACATAGGTTCTTACAAGTTTGTGCGTGTTGAAGAAAAGTATAGGCCAAAAGTATCCTAACCTGAGTAATTTATGGGATATTTCCCTTGCAACAAAATGTCTCCCACATATCCGTTGATGCATTTCTTTCATTACTGTTTCAACCTCCTCTTCCAACATACATCTGAGTGATAAGACTTCATGATCTCTTCAATGTATATCTCTATATATGGTATGGTATATGATTGCTTTTAGCTTCAGAGATATTCTACATGACTTTTTCAGTTTCAAAGGACAAGAGCCTAGCGCCAGTAAGTACATAATGAAACTATACCATTCAGATAAAAAATAATAATCGTGAACATAGTCATCCACTTCTTTCTTGTAGCTTTCTTCTTCATCCACACATATTGAATTCATTCCAATTTCCTCTAAATTTTCTTTTGCCATCAACTTAGATAATCCTTGACATTTTACTAACTTGGTGGGTGTTAGGTGGGTGTGGGTGTAAGAGTCCCACATGGGACAAATATATATTTCTAGTGACACAAGGGTCCAAATATATCCTAAGAGCATGTAGCATGAAATACCAACATACAGAGTAACCAACACGTAGATATGGGACACCATGAATTAGGGGTTTTCAAGTATGATAGCATGCAAATAGAAAAATAGGGTGTGCAAGTTACAATTCTGAAGTACACAATGAATATGTTGATATTAGAACTTTGAAAAGGCATAGAGAATAGAAGCGGATAGGAATAACAAAGCACAACCACAGGCTCAAAGAATCTATGATACCACTGTTAGGTTTCCCACTTGGGAAAATAGGCAGATTCACTTACACACAACCAAATACAAAGTGAAGGAAAAACACACAAATAAGATGATAGGTGTCAACGTACACTATATTTTCTCATTAGGAAAACATACACATATATACAAGAGAAAGGACCCTTGCGTTCAGAATTCCCAAGGTGTCTCTTGGACTTCTCCTTGACTTTTCACATTCACCTAAATTTTACTCTTCATTTCACGTGAATATAATTAGCAATCCATTTACCCCACCTTCCATCTGCTTGCGGTTGACATAAAAAATGCTTAACATCAACATGTGGTACAAATGAAATTATATGTGATTGCACTACATATTCCCGGAAGAATTTAAGGGCCTTGACCAATGCATATGCTTGTTTCTGCATAATTTTATATTTGATTTCACCATATTTGATGCATTCAACAAAGAACATGATTGGATGTTCAAACTACTCATCATTCGTTTGCAACAAGACTACAACTATATCGCAGTATGAAGAAAGTGAGAAAATCATGAAATAAATTTCATAATTATAGATAATCAATACTGGAGCTTCCCTAAGTGCCATTTTAATGGAATAAAATGCTTCTCTTGATCCATAATCCCATATCTTCCACTATGTTAGGATCAATATTCACTCCTGATTCTAACACTATGTGACCTATCAATTTGTCTTCTACCATCTGAAAGAATGATTTATTCAAGTTAAGAGATATCTCAAATTGACTATATCTTTCAAATACGTCTTTCAGATGTTGGATATTATCTCTATATTTCTTTGACTATATTGTGATGTCATCCAAGTAAATAAAAATATACCTACCCTTTATATTAGAAAATGTAAAATCCATGGCCCTCTAAAATCTAGCATTGGAATTGATTAACCCAAAAGGAATTCTTTGGAAAAGGTCCCCACATGGTGGGGAATGTGGTCTTCAGAACATCATCAATATCCATTCTCACTTGATTGTAACATAAAAATCCATCTAGCACGGACATTTTCTTCGAGACTACCACATTTTTTAATATCTGGTCCATCTTAGGAAAATGATAATTATCTTCCAAAGAATCGCTATTCATATTTCTAAATCCGCATAGGGCCTTATATCTCCATTCTTTTTCTTTACTGGTACCATCTTTTCCACCCATTATGAGTACAAAACTGAAATTCTAATATTTGCTCGGAGGAACTTTCTTACCTCTTTTTGAATGAGTGGATGCAACATAGGATTTACTTGGTATTGATTTTTCCTGGAAGGATTTCCATATTCTCTAAACGAGATTTGATTATGAAAAATATCAGAATTGTAGGTTTTGAGGTCTTCATATTCCCATGCAAAAACATCCTCAAAATTCTTGAATAAGTTATAAATTTATCTTTTTATTTCTTTGTTAAAATCTTGGATAGGTTAACAATTTTGGGATGTGATTCATCCTTCAAGTTTAATTCTCTACTTTAGCCGCATCCACTTTGATAGCAGGTTTAATTGACACTTCATTAGAACCAAACAACCTTTTCAAAAGAACCAATCCCTTTGGTAAGTAATTGGTATTCATTTGTATAACCCTTTGTCCTCCTATCATTTTGGAGAATCTCCCTGATCAACCTCTTCTCCATTCTATTATTCCTCCAAATCAATATGCATTTCTGTGTATTCCTCAACCAAATTTATGATTTTTTTAACATGTTCATCATCTTTGAATACTTTCCATTACCTAATCACCGTTAGGAATTGCATATATGTGCATCTTTTTGAAAAAATAAGTAAGACATATGACCTATCTTAGGAAGTATAAAACCCATTGTTGATTTAGCCAAATTATTATCCTAGTGATTAACTTCTCTTGATATATCTGTGACATCACACAATGAATACAACCACAAAGTGAATAATTCCACAACTAATAATTATCAGAGCTAATAATACCACAACAAATAATTACACAGAGTGAATATAAATTACACAACAAATAATTATCTTTAGAGATAATAATATCGCCAGAGTGAATAATGGTACAATGAATAATTACCAGAACCAATAATACCCACCGATTGAATAATACACCCATAGCGAATAATACCGCATAGAAAAAATAATTACACAAAATGAATAACCACACATCGAATAATTGCAGAGTGAATAATTACCAAAGCAAACAATTACATAAAACAGAGAAAAATAATCAACTAATACCCAATAATCAAATTGAATAGAGCGACCGGACTCAATAATCAATTTGAATAGAGCGAACCCAATTTTTAGGAAAACAACAAACACTAAATAAAAAAACATTTCACAAATAAATGAAGGTGAATTTCCAAGGTCCTAACTGTTGGAGTATTGAGAATAAAAATGTGGACGTTTCTACATAGAGAATTCCCAAATGTTCCTTCAGACTTTCTTTTAGATGGTTCATTTCCATTGAATGTTATATACATCATATCTCACTTTTTGGACGTTCATATCAATTTTTTTCTCTAATGAATTTTCTCCAATATGGCACTTTTCGAATGTTCATATCAGATGTTTTCTCTAACTTCCGTTATGTTAGATCTAGTTCCATATGGTTTTCATTCTCCATCGACACTTCTTCATGCGCTTTTAGCTTGTTAGATCTAGTTCCATATGGTTTTCATTCTCCATCGACACTTCTTCATGCGCTTTTAGCTATTATCCTATATGTTGAACCTCTGATGAGGTATTACCAATGGTCTTGTTTTGATTCTCTTGCATCAGTTCTCCCTAGGTAAATAATAAAAATGAGCCCTTGTTCATGAATTCGTTAAGGGATCCAATATGGTCCAACTCTTCTTGTAAAACCCAAGTGGCCTCTTCAATGCCTTTGTGTTATTGTTCAGGTCGACTCTTTTTTTGTATTGCTGACTTCTTCTCTACAACTTCTTCCTAACATGTTCACGGTCCTCCTTCATGTGTTTGATAAACAACTATGCATATGTACTCTTCTAAACCCTTTTTGGCAATGCTTCCAGATCAACAAATCCTCTAGGTGACGCCCCATTAACAATATTGAATGGGATGAATGGGATCTTCCCAATGAACTTGTTCACTTAATTATTATATGCAAACTCTACCCGTGGTAATAAATTCTTTCACTATCCTAGAATTTTTACAACTCAACATATTAACATATTCTCAAGGCTTCTATTATGGTCATCAGTCTACATAATGTAGAACTAAATTGCAACTTGGAAGTTGCATCTAAGTTTTTCCACATTGTGCTACATAAATGTATGATAAACTTAATATCCCTATAAGAAGTAATACTTCTAGGTGACCCATGCAATCTAACAAATTCCTTAAAGAATAAAAAAACTATGCGGGTTGCATCACAGGTCTTTTTACATGAAATAAAATGTGTCATCTTGGAAAATATGTCAACAACAAAAATGTAATTATTACCTCATTGGGTTCGTAGCAATCCCAACAAAAAAAACATGTAGATATCCTCCCTTGGTGCTTCAGGTACATGCAATGGTGTATACAATCTCGTATTTTGGCTTCTACCTTTTACATGTTAGCATAGTCTGCAATGTTCGACCCTTATCTTACCTCTTTAACTTCTCATGGACAATAATATTTTTCCTCTACCAATTCTTTTATATTATCAACAAAAAATTGTTCACTTAAGCCTCCATTGTGGATTTATTGGATCAAAATATCTCGCATTGATCCTTGTGGTATTCATAATTGATGATTCTTGGAAAATGATTCCTTCCTCGATAATATAATCTAAGTATGGATTTCTTTCACCAGTCTATGGCTCCTTGCTCATTCTCCATGCTTGAACAAAATATGGGTCTTCTTCATATAATTTCTTCATTTCTTCTAGTCCAAGTACCTCCACTGTCATCATAGAAAACATCACGGTTCTTATGCTCAGTGCATTAGCTACCTTGTTTGATTTTACTTATCTGTGTTTCAACACAAATGTAGGAACTCAACCCATTTCACATGTCTCTAATTCAATATTGAGTAACTATTTGAATATTTCAATGCTTGATGATTTTTATATAAAATAATTCATTAGGAAGCAAGTAATGCATCCAATTATTTATTAGGATTATTAATCCTCCCATTTCCAATTTGGTCATATGTCTAAATCAGGAGTCCATCCAGTCTATTTTTAGTCAGTAGCACCATTGGGTCCACTTGGCCTAATTGGGGCACATGTTTCAGTTATTAAAGTGTGGGGAACACTAATTGAGGCCTACTACCACTGATTGCAATTACATGCATCAGTTTAGGAGCCTCCTAGACCAATCCCTACAATTTAGGAGCCACTAGGAGTGTAGATACCAACCAAGGTCAGTTGCATTGAGTTGGTGACTAGTTAAGCTAAGTTAGGAGTCAGTTACATTCAGTTCTAGTCCTCTACATTCAGTTAGCGCTAGGTTTGCATGGTTTCATGCAGGAGAGGCACATTTATCACCTACCTTAGTCATTTAGCCTCAGTCAACACTGAATTAGACACTTGAGTTGTATTTTAGATCTCCGATGAACTCCGGTGATGATTTAGACAAGGCCAGTTAACCATTGAGTCCTCCGATAATGATTTAGACAAGGTCTTAGTTACCTATAGTCAAGTAGATCATAATCAATTCAAATTTCCTCATGTGGATTCGAATTACTTGTGGCTATTTAGCCATTGTACTTCATTGTAATTATTATCTAATTACTTTTTTAATTAATGAAAGCATTCACAGTTGCAAGCCATTTTTACACTGTTTCATTCTTCAATTCTGAGTAAATTGTGTGATCTATTTTGTGAGTTGTGTGTTTGTCCACAGATCTATGTGTTCAATTTATATGGTATCAGAGCCTTGGCAGACAAGGCACCTCTCCTCCTTAGATCTCCAACTGGATCATTTTCTTTTAGAAAAATTGCTCCTTCCAGCATTGCACCAGAAGCAGAGAATTTACCACTTAATATCCCAAGTTAGGAAATTGTTGATCAAGATTTCTTGATCAACTATGCTGGGTGTGAAGGAAATTCCAAAAGGGCATACCGTCGACCTTAATTTGAATGTTTGATTGTGTGATAGGTTATTAGCTCTTCTCACATCATTTGCTACAAGAATCCCTTTATTCTCACTGCATTCGCTACAGCAGATCAGTCCTACTTACTATATTCAAAATGGATCATTTAGTTGAGCCTCTCACTCTCTTCAACTATCACCAGTGGAAGGAAGACATGGAGGTACCACTCCACACCAAGAAGCTCTTCAGACTCACAGAAGAAACAGAGGAAGTGCCAATTCTGAATCATGACAAAGAAAAGTACTTGAACAAGCTTGATGAAGCTCATGGATACTTATTCTCCTCAGTCTCTCGAGATATTCGATTCCACATCCAAGGATTGAAGACTCCTAAGGAGATTTGGGACAAACTTGCTTCCTTATTTGATAAGCAAGATGAGATGAGGGTCCATCGGCTAGAAAATGAACTAATATCTCTTAATCCATCCAACTTCGAATCACTGAATGATTTTTTCACAAAATTCAAGAACCTGATATACCAGTTGAAGCAATGCAAGGTGGAGAAGGAGGATGATCAACTCATTCTTGCCATTCTCTCAAAACTTAGTGCAAACTACTCAGTATTTGTGTCAACTTTTCAATCGGTGAGGATCACTACTCCAAATTGGAAGATGCCCACTCTTGATGCTTTCATTGCATCTATCACTTGTGAGCATGACAAGTTGATCCAAATGGGGATCATTCAATCTTCCAAAGATCAAGCACTGGTTGCAGGAGGAACTAAGGGAGGGAATGATAAAGAAAAGAAAAGAGATAAGTCTCCCGTGAATAAAGAGTAGTAAAATGAGCCTTCAGGTTCGAAGAGAAGAAAGAAGAATGGCAAAGGAAAGTTCCTCTGCTCTTATTGTGGAAGGGGATTTCATTCAGAAAGCTCCTGTATGACAAGACAACTTGATGAAATGGCTCTTCTTTTGAAGAAACATAACATCTCTGCACCTGCTAGTGTAAGGAAGGATGACTCTGAAGAAGAAGATGATGAATACCAAAGGAAAGGCCATGCACTGAATGCTTGTTGCTCATCAGCACATGTCTTCCTCATTGATTCTAGAGCTTTCAAACATATGGATGCATCCAGAGAATCATTCTCTTATTTTCAGTCCTTTGATGGTCCTAGTATTCAGATGGGAAATAACAGTAAATTCCAAACAAAAGGGAAGGGATCTATCAAGCTTGAACATGGAAGATTCAAAGATGTGCTATTTGTTCCCTCCCTAGCTTCAAACCTGTTATCTGTCTACCAGATGACCCATACTGGCTCTCCAAAGCGAGTGATATTTGGTCCTGACTCAGTAGAGATCACAGATATCTCTACCGGGAACATCATAGAGAAAGGTGTTGAAAATCATGCCTCAAAACCATATGAGTTATCACATTTCATGCCTCCTTTAGAACCAATGCACTCCCAGCAGCCACTTGCAAGTAAAGGTAAAATCATTTCATCTGCTTCTTTTGCAGCTTCTACTAGTATTGCAGATCCATATTTATCAGTTTATACGATTTAGATTCATGGTGATTTAGATCTAGATTCAGTCCCTACTTCCAAATTGGAAGCTAGGAAGATGACTGGAAAATCATCTGACACTCAAAAAGGAAAGACCCTTGCGCTATGCCATGAATCTTACCTCCTTCAGAGAGATGCAATAGACTCCCCGTAAGATGCTACATGGAAAGGGATCAGTATCACTACATTCAGAAGAATAGATGTGATCATACACCTCTTCATCCAACAAGATACAAAGCTTACATTCCTCCTTCCTTCCATCATCAATTTTGGAGAAGAAGGAGAAGTCCACATGCCAGGCCCCAGAATACCTGTGCATAGCACACCATGCATGCTCCTTCACTACCTCACAGAGATGAAGATTGCAGCAACATATTTTCAAGTTTTTCAAACTTGAATCCTGATTCTACCTACTTAGATAGAGGGGTGTTTTTTCCCCATGTGGTTTTTTCCCCAGCTCCTTGTATTAGCAATTACTTTATTTTACTTGATGTAATGGGTGAACTATGGTCTTATTTACCAAGGGCCACAGATTGTCCAAGTTAGCATTCAAGGGGGGCATTAGGATTATTAATACTCCCTTGTCCAATTTGTTCATATGTCTAAATAAGGAGTCACGTCTAACTTAGGAGTCCATCTAATCTATTTTTAGTCACTAGCACCATTGGGTCCACTTGGCCTAATTGGGGCTCATGTTTTAGTTAATAAAGTGTGGGGAACACTAATTGAGGCCTATTGCAACTGATTTCACTTGAATGCATCAATTTAGGAGCCTCATATACCAATCCCCACAATTTAGGAGCCATTGGGAGTGCCGATACCAACCAAGGTCAGTTGCGTTGAGTTGGTGACTAGTCAAGCTAAGTTAGGAGTCAGTTAAATTTAGTTCTAGTCCTCTACATTCAGTTACTCTAGGTTTGCATGGCTGCATGCAGGAGAGGTGGATTTCTCACCTACCTCAGTCAATTAGCCTTAGTCAACACTGAATTAGACACTTGAGTTGTGTTTTAGAACTTCGATGAACTCCAGTGATGATTTAGACAAGGTCAATTAACCATTGAGTCCTCTGATAATGATTTAGACAAGGTCTTAGTTACCTATAGTCAAGTAGAGTGTAATCAATTCAATTTTCCTCATGTGGATTCGAATTGCTTTTGGATATTTAGCCATTGTACTTCATTGTAATTATTATCTAATTAATTTTTTGATTAATGAAAGCATTCACAGTTGCAAGCCATTTTTTCACTGTTTCATTCTTCAATAGCTGAGTAAATTGTGTGATCTATTTTGTGAGTTGTGTGTTTGTTGACAGATCTATGTGCTCAATTTATATTCTTCAATGATTGCAAAATTGCATAAAACTCTTGGTCATAGACTGAATACTTACACTTGGATTCATTCAACTTCTCACTGAAGTAAGCAATAGGATTCTAAGTATTAAAGAGCCTTCCTTTTTGGCTCATCACTATTCCTATGGTTGTTTCACTCACATCACAATCAACCTAGAAAAAATTATCAAAGGATTCTAATTTTATTCATAATTCCAAGGATTCTAAGCTTATTCATAATTTCTATAGCACATCATGTTGGATTTTCTTGGATTGAACATCTAGATGGCACACCTTCATTCATATATCTTCAAAATTTGATTTTAAAAATCACTCATTCATATATTTGGATTTCTGGATCCTTCAAGAACTTGCAAAAACCTTAACATTTGCTTGCAATAAAACAAGAGAT
Source organism: Pseudotsuga menziesii (assembly GCA_001517045.1). Taxonomy (NCBI): domain Eukaryota; kingdom Viridiplantae; phylum Streptophyta; class Pinopsida; order Pinales; family Pinaceae; genus Pseudotsuga; species Pseudotsuga menziesii. Next base: position 157,896 of record LPNX010046017.1, read on the forward strand.
GATGGAGGAAGAAAGTTGATCAGTATTCCTTCTTCCAATAAATACACAAAATTTTGTTGATAACTTACACTACCCAACAATATTTTGTTAAATTATTTGTTTTATGTTTTATTTTAGTGATTTCAAAGCCATTTTGAGGTGGATTCATAAGGATATCTTTAGTATACACAAGTTTGAAAAATGAGTTGAAATGATATGTCAAACATGTTGTGTGAAAACCTTCTAAGCTACAATCACTATTTTGAGCATTAGATTTTCCTTGAAGGTTGGATTGATGTGATTACACTTGGATATGAAAATATATCCATTTATATATGTTAGGATTATTGTAATCCTCCCTTGTCCATTTATAGTCTACTGATAATTTTGTCTAGAATAGGGAGACATATTTACTGTACTAGAGTATGGGGAACACATATAGAGGTTAACTGCCACTTACTGCATGTTCATGCATGAGTTTAATGTTAGATTTTTATCATTTAAGCAATATGATCTTAGGATTTTATTTGAGAGAACAACATGCAAATCAATAATCACAAGAGAAAAGAGACACAAATATTTTCCTTGGGGAAACCATAAAGGAGAAAACCCCACAACTTCCTCAGAGATAGAATGAGCAGCAATGGCAATAGTAAAACCCAAATACATAAAATATGATCTCCCACAACTGTTCTCTCTCACTCACTTGAGAGAGCTTCTCCTCTCTCACTCATACGCCCCAGTGAGTGAGTGAGTGTGTGATAAATAGAGAGGCTCACTCTCTATTTATATTCTTTCGTTCACTTAAATTCTACTTCAACAAGTCGGCCTCACTTAACAATTACTTACGAGAGCCGACATATCTATGAGAGTCTAACAATCCTAGTGCCACAAAATTCTGGGTACTTTTCCCTTCGATCAACAAGGAGGGTTAACCTTAACTCAATTGTGGGGACTATTTCCCAGACTTACAATGAAGGGTTAACCTCAATGACTTTACATGACTTGTTTACATTATTGAATCTCCCGATCGAAACATTGGGGAATGACATGACTCAATTACATTACATATACTTCCCGGAATAAACATCGGGGTACAATACATAAGATATACAAGTGAATACATTCTGAAGTTACAAATACATCAGCACTCCCTCTTAACTAGGAAGGTATTCTCTTGACACAATTTATCAGCACAAGTCTTCTTCTCTATATCATATGGATCATCATCATGTCATATTCATATTCAAGTCATCTTCACCTTCAAGTCATCTTCATCATCTTCATCATCTTCATCAAGTCTGGATTATCACTGGATCATCATTGAGTTTGGATCATCACTTGATTTGGAGCATCACTAGATCATCATCAATTCTGGATCATCACTTGATTTGGATCATCACTAGATCATCATCAAGTCTGGATCATCACTTGATATGCATCATCACTAGATCATCGTCAACATCACTGCTTCCGCTATCTCAATCAAATGGTGCTATCTCTTCATTATTCTCGTCATAGGAAGTTCTACAGAGCGAGACCTTTTTCATGCTGGTTGTATGCCTAGCCTCTAGGTAGGTCTTCAATGTCTTCAACACTTATATCTAACCAGCATAGATCCAAATCCTAGGCTCTATCAAGCGCCAAGAGGGATCAAATCTTTGGAGGTGCAGACCTCTTCTTAAGTATTGCACTCAACTATCAACTTTAATGTGATTCAGAACAAAAGGCACATTTTTTTATTTAAGGTCCACAAATAATATTTTTATTATTAATATTTAATACTATTTATGGCTGTATATAATATTTTTTATTTTGTTAAGAAAAAACATTAAAACATCTCCCCCATACATAGTTTTAAAACCATGTGCAAGGCCCTCCTAAAATCATGGGTTGTTTAGGAGGCCTTGCATATGGTATTAAAACCATTTGCAACTACGTCCTAAACCATGTACAACAAAACCATGGGCTATTTAGGAGGCCTTGCACATGGCTTTAAAACCATTTGTAAGGCCCTCCTAAACCATGTATAATAAAACCATGGGTTTTTAAGAGGCCTTGCACATGGTTTTAAAACCATGTGCATGACCAACATTTTTTTTGTGGATATTTCAATTTTTTATTTTTATTATTTTTTATTATTTTGTTAAGTAGAAACATTACAACATCTCCCATATATTGTGTTGTTTTTCTCACGGACAATTTTTTATGGCAGATAATTAAATTATTTATTTATTTATTTATTATTATTTTGTTAGGTAGAAACATTACAACATCTCACCCATATTAGATTGTTTTTGTGGCCAACATTTATTTTGGAAGATAATTAGAAGTTTTGTTTTTTATAGCCGACATCTATGTAACGTTACGTAACATTACAATGTTACGTAACGTTGTAACGTTACGTAACGCTACAACGTTACGTAACGTTACAAGATCTCCCCCATACTGGGCTGTAGAGCGCCTCTCGGTGCAACCATGGAATGAGAAATGTCAGAAAGGCCCACCCAGCACTCACATCTGGACATGGTAGGAACACATCCAAAACCCATGTTAGAAAGGCCCAGCACTCACATCCAACCTCATCTTGTTGGAAAGGCTATGCACTTACATCCGACCTCATCTTTTTAGAAAGGTGTTGCACTTACATCTAACCTCATCTTGTTAGAAAGGCTCTGCACTTACATCCGACCTCATCTTCTCAGAAAGGCTCTGCACTTACATCTGATCATGTGGGAACACATCCTGCAATCACATCAAAATGGATCTGCACTAATCATGTGGGAACACATCCCACAATCACATCAAAATGGCTCTGCACTGATCATGTGGGACACATCCCACAATCACATCAGAATGCCTCTACACTGATCATGTGGGAACACATCCCAAAATCACATCAAAATATCTCTTTCCTTACATCTAACCATGTGAAGCTCAGGCTTCCACCATGTCAGAAATGCCAACGAACACATCAATTCCCTTTGGAGGGAACCTCGATATGGAGAACACCAAGCTTCTCCCTGAAGTAATCAAACTTCAATCTGGCCATTTCTAGCATAGAATCACATCAGGGTTGATTACGTCCAAGGATAAACTACAAGCTTTTCTAGGACCTATTACATCCGAGGACAACCTATAGGACCGTTTACATTTGAGCACCTACGAGCTTCGCTAGGATTTTATGTTCAGAAAACTTATCTCACCGGATGTTCCAGAACTCCCTCTTTCGAGAGATCTCGATTTGGATCACATATTGGAGCTCCAATACTCCTCTCTGCATCATACAAAAATGCAAGTAAGATCAACCAAATCAAATAGTAGTTTTCAAAAGAAACATACTACCTCCCAAATATAAAGTGGCAACACATTTTGCCTCGGCTGTACTCAGTACCACGCAGGATTGACTCCTGCTACACCAAGAAGTGCTCTTCCTATCAATGGTACTTCCTGCCCAATACGAATCCACATAACCCTCCAGGTTAATCTTCTGATTCGCCTCATACTTGAGCCCATAATCAACTGTACCATTCAGGTACCTCACTGTATGCTTTGCAACCATCAGGTGAACATGTCTCAATGTGTTCACAGCAAAGAAAATATCTGGTTTTGTATTCGTCAAGTACATCAAGGAACAAATCATCCGACAATACATCATGGCATCAACCAACTCTGATGAAGCAACACTTAATAGCTTCATGTTCGATGCCATAGGTGTGGTCATGGCTTTGCAGTCCATCATCCTGAACCACTTCAGGATCTCTACTGCATACTTCACTTGTCCCAAGGATATTCCACTCGTATTCTGCCACACCTCCATGCCTAGAAGGTAGTCCATCATCACCAATTTCTTCATCTTGAACTCGACAACAAGTATCCTTCTTGCATCTCTAATGAGTTCCTCTTTTCCTACCAGGAACAAGTTATCGACATATAATAGGAGCATCACTGGTCTTCCGCCTTCAACCTTGAAGTAAAGATAAATCCTAGAGTCATCAGTAATTTGTCCATCCTTTTCATACCATGTCGAACCTTAGGATTTTCTGTAGTCACTCCCTCTGAAGCAGAGCATTATTCTCCCTCTGTCTTTCGTACTCTATGTATCCTGTACTGGAGTGACAAGTAGCTTCCTCTGCGAATATTATTCTATGTATCCATCTAGGTCACTAGATACCAAGATCCTCTATCTTGAAAACATTCTTCTCTCACCCATCTGTGAGCTTGTCATCCTCTATAGTCTTTCATATTCAACCTTGTAGCAAAGGTTAAGATCTTCATCAAGCTCCTCGTGTATGTGTTATCCCAAGGGTGTCTTCTGAACTCCTATAAGGTCTTCTTTAATTTACACACATGAGTCTTCCTGTCATGTGCCTCAACTCCTACTGGATGCAAATGTCTCTTCGTAGTCTATGACTTCTTTCCATCAGAAGCCTCGTGCTACAAATCCTGCCTTGTATCCCACGATGTTGTCATCTATTGCATGCTGGATCTTGTAGATCCATATGGAAGATACTACAAACTTCCCTTTAGGTCTCGATGCTGCATCCTAGACATCATTCTTCTTGAACTAGTACTCTCCTTCCCTTTCTTCTTGGCTACTTCTTCATAGCTGGAAGGCTTTGCATCATCGGATGTCACTCAACAGTGTCACATAACTGCACTATGTCTGAGGTTTCTTCTTTCTTTGAAAGTATCATCATATTATTCTTCATCTTGGATTCTTTCTTGAACTGTCGTCACTTGTTCTTCAGAACAAGTCTCATCCTTCTTTTCTTGTAGGTGATTGTACGTGATCTTTCCTACAAGTCAAATGCATTAGTTGTATGGTTAGAAACATTTCATAAGGCATATTCATAATGGCAAATTCTTATGCATAAACATATGTTCATGCAACTATTTTAGCCAATACAACATTCATCCATATCTCACAGAAACTTTCTAGATGCCTTCCATCTCTACCAGTACAACATTGATATTGTGTGCTAATCCAATATGCTAGCAAAGAGGTTTCATTCTAGATAAGTAGCAATGGAGAGCTGTATAGAACCATGAGCTACTTACCCATCACATGCATATTAGTAGTATATTTTCATTAATGCAAACATTCTATCATGCATAACACATCAACTGAATATAAACAAGTGCATAACAAACAAATATCATGAAATGACAATTGAATACTTATCTCTATTTGTTTCGTGGGTAGACTCCTTCTTTCAGCTTCATCATCTTCTTCATTCATAACAACATCATTTCTTATCCAAATGCTAAGATGGATAATAGGTTCTTCAAGAGTTGAGTCCTTCGTATTCCTCATCGCTTAAGGGATCTTCTTTGGATGGTGAGAGCTTGATCTTCAGTTTCTCCCATCTTCTTTTCTCTTATTATGAGTCGAGTTTCTTCTTGTGTGTGCTCTTCCCAGATTTTGTTGAAATTAATCACTTCCTTTTGGCACACATTCCTCAAATGAATGAATCCCATGATCCTGGGAGGTCATTCAAGGTGGTTATCAAAACTTCTACATTCTCCACTTATTCTTCTACCACTTCAAGTTGTTCTTTTATTTGAGAGACCCTTATAAAGTATGACTGTATGGTCTTTGCATTCTAGATCTTCACATTCTTCAACTGTTTTCTCAAAGTAATCTTCTGATTTATGTTCTTTCCTTCAAATAGCTTGGTCAAGGAATCAAACATATCTTTTGGTGTCTTTAGGGAAGATGCTTGTGGTATAAGGTGATCCGTGATTGAATCAACAATGATATTCTTAGCCTTGACCAAGTTCTTCTTGTGTAAGGCTTTTAGCCTCATCTCCCTCTGGAACTGGAACCTCTCACTTATGTAGGTGTTCAATTCATTTTCTTCAAGAACCAGTGAGATCCAATACTTTCATGCTTGGAATTTGTTAGTTTAACCAATCTTGTCATCAATCTGGTGTGATTAGTCATCTTGAAATGAGAACCTCAACTGTAAATAGCAAAAGATTAGATCTTATCGATTTGAGGTGTCCATCCTGGTTCTGGAGCTGGTTGATCTAGGGTTTTTTAGAGAAACCCTAATTATCAAAACTTGGAATCTTTCATATCTGAATGGATAAAAATATAGACCTATTTAAGGTGAGCTGTCCAATGTACTCCTTTTCTGAAAACAGTGGAGGGAAGCTCCCAGAACAAAAAGCCCTAGTTTACCAATTTCTTCTGCAGAAATTCCTCATACTGTTTCTTCGTTATCTCCTAAAGTACTACTCCTCTATGTCTAAAATTTCGTATTGAGGTATCCTCATTTGTCCCTGTTCCAACACCATAGGTTTAATTAGAATTTGTTTCACCAATTGGGACTTATGAGCGTTTTCCTATGGTGACCATTTGTTCAGGAATGTTCAATATAACAAAGTTGTACGAACTTCCATGTGTCACTGTTTCATCTTCAAGGTCTAAAACTATTACCACAGATAGTACATTTCGTGAAATTTCTGGAACATCTTGAGAAATTTCATTTGGATTTTTGTAGCTTGAGATATAGCAATTCGCCCCAGGTGTCCTATTTGGGGAGGAATCCTAGGAGAGGATGAAACCCTAACCTGGAGGAATCATATCTCCTATAATATAGCGAATCTAAAGCTGCAACTTGGACACAGTGTACATCAGGGATTTATCTTCGATCTGTGAACGTTTCAGCACTTGTGCCTTCTCCAATATCGAGATATAGAGAATCTACCAAAACTATCAAATGAAATAAACTATATGTAAAAAAAAAATTCTTAAAAATTGGCTCTAAGAAAATAGAGGACAATCTTTTCAATACCAATTCAAAAACAATTATTTGTTAAAATTTTATGCTACATATTTGTCATTTCCTTTAGCATTTCTCCGATAAAGACACAAAAAATGTCAATAGATTTATACGTCTAAATCATGTTACATTTTAATTATTAGTCTCAAGTATTAAACATGTAAATTGCAAACACAATATGTGCATAATTAGGTTATTTACAGTATGATTACATAATATGCTTATGGAAAATAAATGAAGATAAATGAATTTAATTATGGAAATTATTTTATTGAAAGGAAAAGAAACAAAGAAAAACACATGAATAAATTGTGTCGCAGTATATCCAATAGTGATGTAAATAAGGTTGTAGTTAAGTGTTCAATTTTTAAGTTCTAAAAATTTCTACAACAATGCTCCATTTTTTAATATACTTGACACAATTCAATGAATGAATATAAATGGAGTCAAATGCAGAAATGAAACAAACCACACTTCATCAATTGAAAGAAAATTTAATCAATTTAAGTGATGACGATGTACTTGAACACCATCATTCTATTAGGAAACCACACTTGAATAAAATGAACCTCTTCTTTCCATTAACTAATGATTTAATAAAATAAAACCACACTTACTTTAAACAAAAAAAATTTGCATGAAACAAAATAAAAAACCACCATGACCAATTTGGTGTTAGAAAAACAAGATCGTAGAGCAATAAAAATAAACACTAAACAAGATGAAAATATGAAAACACATTACAACAGAGACACAAATGTAATGTGGTTCACCCAAGATGGGATACATTCACATAGAAATTGCAATTCCTTTAGTATTATATCGTCCAACAAATTGAATGGATACAACTTGCAACAACCCCATTGCACTTCTTCTTCACTCTCTCATAATCTCTCTCTCACAATCATAGAGACCTCTTTTACAATGATACAATACAATACACAACCATATTACAATTCTTTCATTTTATAGGGAAATTGCCTCGAGAAAATACCACAGTTCACATAATACCATGGGATCGTAAACTGTTGGCCAATAAACATCCAAAAAAATTATTTCAAGGGATTTTCCCGCAAAACCCTGCTGGCCCTTGCACTCCCATGCTGGGATGAGTGTATAGTAAAACTAGAGTACAAACATGATTGAACAATAACATCTCTGAATAAAAAATATCATGCTCCACAACCAACGTATGGGGTGTGCTCAATTCTACCAAGAACATGGTAGCAAACTAAACTACAACATCATAAAACTTAAATAAAAGCATTATATTTATAGAACTAAAGAATAACAATCTGTATGAAACGAAATATTAATAAGTTCTATTCACTCCATCATATGTTGGAAATTTGCTCTATTTTGCTTGGAATGGACAACGAAATATTATTTATACATAAATTTCCTTTGAAACTAAAATAGAACATAATAAATATAGATCCACAATCTCTCGAGTGGTTCAACAACTTGCTAAAAACTAGAAACTAAAAATTAGCTCATAATATCTCCAATATCTTTACTAATTAATCTTTCTTGAAGCTCCATGGTTCTTATCCATCCAAGATACTTAATGCTCATCCCAAATCTAACTCAAATATTCCATGGTTGAATGAGGAAATTTGAATTTGACCCACAAATTGCACAGTTGCAATAATTTCTTGTGATATAATAACTAGTATAGTTTTTGTAATCATTACCAAAATAACAAAACTTTCAAATATAAGTGAAAGCATGCTATTTTTCAAACATTTAATCATAAATTCACTTAAAATACTAAAATAAATGCGTTGGAACATAGTGAGGCTAATCCCACATATAAATATTAAAAATGAATTAAAACAAGGTTATGAGAAAGAAGATGAGGATTAATGTCAAGGGAAAATGATATGAAAATATGGTAAAAGGATGTGAAAATATAAAAAATTGTCAGACTCAACACTTCTCTCTCTCATCTCACAACCCATTCTCCTCTTAATGTTGAGCCAAATGCTCATCTATTAGAAAAAATGCGTAAAAAAATTATGAATGAATCGACTGATTCACTGACTAGATCCCTAACACAAATAGGTCTTCAAATTGGTTTGATCAACCAGTTTGGTACCAAAGAAGTCATATCAATCGATCCATGTAAAAAATCATCCTATATTTTCCTTACTAGCAGATGGGGTACTGTTGTAGAGGAAAGTGTTCCTATGGCTATGGTTTAAGAGGAAATCAACATACTAGGGTTGAAAGATAGATGTACAATGTTCAACAAGCATATATAAGCAATATTTAGAGATTAGATAAGTTCATACCTTAACAAATGAAGGTTGATCCAAGTAGCCCTCCAATTCTCCTCTTGCCCCTCTTGCTCCAAGAGACCTGCAAAACAAATTATACCTTCCTCAAACCAATATGACCACATGTAAACAATAATAAATATGAAATCCTAATCTGATAAACAACATCATATGATCATAATTAGAGATTTAATATACAAGACATATTGATTGGAAGAGGAAGTACATCATATCTTTATTAATATTGAGAAAAGTAAAAATATTACCTTCTCTTCAAGTCAAGCACCTCACGAAACCTTGATCTGGTTTTGTTGCTTCTCTTCTCCAAGGAACTCAACCTCCAATCTCTACAACACAAGCAGATATATTCTAGGGAAAAGGTGGGGGGAACGAGAGTCTTAATTCCTCCAGCATAACAATGCAAAAGTCCATGTCCCTCTCATGGACCTCTATTCCTCTATTTATACATTTATGAAGAGATAGGGTCGAATACAAAGTAGTTACAACCAAAGGAGTCAGTTGCATAACCACCAAAACTACCCGAAATTCGAGAAACCTTCAGTTTTGGACATGTACAAGACGAATTCGTGGGTTGTAGTGACAACAGTTTTGAATGCAAGTCGAAATCGTAGGTTGCAGTAACAAAATTCGTGAATACAGGAGTAAATGCGGGTAGCATGAAGGAAAAGCGCAAATATGTCAAATATACTCATTTTTGGGGTACTTCTGGGATTTTTAGAATTTGGTGTCTTCTAGAAAGCTTTTACTGACTCAGATGCCTTTCTAATGGCCTAGAGAAGAGGTCAAAAATATTTATAGAACTCCATATATGGCTCCTCCAAGTTAATTGTTTTTTTAGTGACTTTCGGAAAGTGTCGTCATGGAAGTGTCGACATGTAACAAAATCATGGGAAAGTGGTCACATGAATAGATGAGTCATTTTGGGCTATAACAGATCCCCCTAATGTGTGAGGTTAGAGGGGAAGCCGATAGCTGAAATACATTATAAAAGGAAATAGCTGAGTGATGGAAAGAGCAGAGAATCAAAGATCGAAAGGCTCGAATAGAGGTACCTGAAAGAGAGATAAATATCAGACAAAACTTATCTCTGGGACATATGGGTCCATATACAAATCATCGCCATAAAGATAAATGTGGATACATCATGCATATGACTAATGTAACTATCATGGTTGCACAATATGCAAAAAGGTTCCATATAAAATCTAAAGGAGTCATGGCCACAAGTGAACAAGGTGGATTCATGCTCAATAATCGATCATAGCCACAAAAATACAAGGTGGAGCTATGTCTTAGAAAAATTTCATATGAAGTGTGACAAGGTCTTGTGCAACTCGGGCAATAGAAAAAATGATGATGTTATTGTTGGCCCGAGGTCTTCAATCCAAACTTCCCAAAAGGTATGAATCCTGACCATGCGAATAAAGGAGCTGAAGTCGAACATGGAGGAAACTGTTTGATTACCGGGCATTGATGGGGACCATTAATAAACATGTGTGTGTCGGCCATTAATGAAAATGGTCCCCAAGGTAACTATTACATTCGAACAAGTGTGAATAGAAGGACTTGAAGTTGAACACCTGCAGAATCCATCGAGTAAGATACATTAAGGTATTCCCACTAACCAATAGAGAGGGAAATTTCCACTGATGATTGGAATCCCAAAGGTACTGTTATAAACTCTAAATCTCATTCCCAGAGCAAGATGTGTTGCAGTCGATAGGAAGAGATTCGTTGGAAGGAAGGAATTAAGGCATCCTTCATCCTCCAACACGAGGTAAGTCAAAGAATGATTGGAATTGGAACTGGAACAAAGTTTTGGAGCAAGGAACACCGAAGACATGAATGTAAGGAACTGACACCAGGGAATGGCTGACACAAAAGGTCAAGGAAATTGCAGAATAGATGGAAAAGGTTTAATCCTTGAACAGTGAGCATGGCACAAAAGTGACTTAGGCATATTTTGACACAAAGAGACTAACGACAAAAATATACAATGTAGGGACATTGAAATTTTCCCCATATAATTGGAAAAGAGACCAACTAGAGGACTAAAAAATATGAATCAAGATAAGATCAAAAAATGAGACCCAACTGTTGATAGACTAAAAAATGGTGCTTTGTTCAAGGAGACAAGACTTGCTGCCCTGATGTAAAAAACATGTGAATGAAATTCCCTTCCCTCTTTCTTGTAAAGGTTTAACGAGTCCAAGAAAGAAAAATCAGGACCTTCTTCATTTTGACAAGATCTAAGAAGAAACAAAAGAATGCTTGATAAAGCACCGTTTCGTGGATTTTACGAGTCCAAATTAGTAAATGCTCAGTGGTGTTTTCATAGTTTTGAGAGTCTAAAAACTCCAAAGGTTTTTGTGAATTTAGTCTCCTAAGTATGAAAAAGGATAAAACAATCCAAAGGAGAACTCTGTTAGCTTGGCGAACAAAGGTATTCCTTTTTCATAGTTAGTCAACAAGGTCCGAAAAAGGATTAAACTATCACTAGATCGACGCCCCTTCATAAGCAAACAAAATGCTCTAGTTTTAACGAGTGTGAAGGAAAGAAATATCACTCAAAAATTTATATTTATTTATGAGAATGGTATGAACAACAGTAAACTTGATGCTTTGTTTTAGGGTTTAGCGAGCATGGCAAAGAAATAAAGTACGCTCGAAATTTTTTCATGTTTAGGTCCAGAGCACAAAAAAGAGAAAACTAAGCTTGAAAATGTTTTTTCTGTAAGTTTAGTCCTCCAGGTTTGGAAAAGAAATAAAACTATACCTGAAGATAATCTTCTCAATTCCACAAAAAAGAGAGTGTTCCTTTCTCGTAAATAATATACATGGTTCGAGAAAGATATAACCTACCACCAATGTAGATGATCGTTCAATATACCTTAACCTTGATATACCTTAACCTTGATCTATTAGTCTAGTCAAAATTTGTGAAATGGATCATTATGAGGGTTCGCTAGTGGTGTTAATAGGATATTAATGGTCATTAATGCACAATATTGAACAAAACCTTAAGATATCGCACCCAGTCTCCTTAAAAAGAGGAAACGATCCCTTATCTCCTAGAAACATGCAAATGGGGTGAAATAATTCCTAAGATGTAGGAAATGAGTGGATCTAGGGTTCAAACATGGCTTTGTGGACAAACTACTAGTCAAAGGTGGTTAAGTGTGGACAAACACCCTAGACAAGGTACTAGGAACCCTTTTCACATGGAACAAATTACACTAAATGATTGGAAACTTATGCAAAGAGTATTAACCAAGGTCTAGATGGGAATTTTGTTCCAACATTATGCATATGAGCTACCCGAACTAGTCTTACGGGGGATAACATCTCATACAACAACAAGGGAAGAAACCCAAGGGTTGGTGGGACTATCTATATGACCATCGAGGGGAAAGATGTGAGATGATGATCAAGGTGGTGAACAATGCCATTAACTGTGGATGACCAAGTGGGGTACATTTCCATATACAAATGTAGAGTGATAGTGAGATGGTCATTTGCATGTTATGGATTATGCATGAAATTATGAGTTAGGGATCTGGTGGTTGAGTTAGGATTTTTATGATGACAATTCATAGACATAGGTGTATGACGAGGTTGGGAATTACATGTGTAAGAAGGGAAATAATGAACAAGGGATTAATGGATGGGATGACTCATTTGTGAATATGCTGCAAAGATGAACTAACATATTTTTCCAAGATTGACACATTGATTGAGTTTATAGTGGATTTGGTTTCACACAAATGATCATCCTTTGATCGCTAAAATCAATTATACCATCATAGGGAAGTGCAAAGGCCATATTACATGAATGGAATAGATCCATCATTAGAATATTTCATGCTTCAATCATAACCATTAATAGTAAAAAATCTCTTTTGTTCATGCCTAACATTGCAATCCTATCTATGGTATGGATTCATTTTGAAAGGTGGCATGATCCAATTCTGGCCATTGACGCGAAGAACCCCTTTGCATATATGACTTGCGTCATGATACCGCCAACGATTCATATCTAGTTAGAAGGATAATAAGATACAATTTTGGTCATTGATGGGAAACCTATTTTTTCTTCATGCCTTACACTTGAATATTGTTGATGGTCACAATTTGTTTTGGAAAAAAGACTCGATCTAATCTTGGCCATTGATGGGTAGAGTCCGTTTCCTTTTTTTTTGCACAATCTTTGGCCGTTAATGGTCCGTATTTGAATTTGAAAAGGGGATTAACTCAATTTGATCCATTGATGGGTAAACCCATGCTATAATATTGGTTCATGCTCTAATGCCATCAAAAGTTTTGATTTTCCTTTCAAATAGGTCTTGATCAATTGATCTACTCTGATAAGTTGTGGGACACAATCCAACATGTCAACATGAAGAAATAATCTCGTCATTATTTTTCCATGATTCAGACTCCATGACTTGTAGTATTTTTCTTAATATTCTTCCACTTCTCATGCCATCTGAATTTACTTTGTGCAGATGAAAAGGGGAAAACAACATCGACTCCTTCTATGGGATGACTCCTCCTTGCAAGGTATCAAGAATCCATATAGAATATTTGCGTCGAATATACCAATGCTTCTCCTTATTGGGATATGGATTCATCTTGAGATCATATATTGAGAACCTATAGAGTATTATTCAAAAGAAAAAAAAATGTTGATTGTAAACTTTGATTATTGGCTCGATGGAGCTGATGGAAATGATTGCAATGATTTTAGGGAAACAAAAGATATAAACAAGAAAATTATAGAAAAATAAACAAGGAATCTATAATATAAAACTGGATTTTCCTTCCACTTATGTAGAGAAAAATGGTTTCAAGTACTTTCCATTGACATGATATTCCAACCACTGTCCATCCATATTTGTAAGCTTGAAAATATTCGAAGATGAACCTATGGTTTCCTTAACCAAAAAATGTCATGTTATCATGAATCTTGTAGTCTCCCATTAGAGTGATCCTATTCAGGATGACAGAGGAGGAAGTAAACTAAAGTTGTGTCCTACGGATACCCCAAACCCCAGATAATGGAAAAGTTGTTATGCTGGTTGAGATATCCTTCACTTTGTTCCACTAAATCCAAAGTGAAAAAGGGGGATATCCACCCATACCTATCCTATAAGGAAATACCTAAATCTAAATCACTAGATCAAACTAAAATCCTAGGATACGTAAGATGAAAGCTATAAACCTCAGGTCTAAGGATAAAGCCACAATTTTAGGAATACTTGAGTAGAGGTTAATTACAAGTGTTTGAAATGTTACTCAATTCGATTTACTTAGTGACTTATTAATTTAATTACTCGATCTATAATTTTTGTGTTAATTCAAATGATCAAATTTGAAACCCTGGGGGGATTTGAATGTAAAATTAGGGAAATACCCTAGGTTAGGTTTGATAATGAATTAGGGATTCTAACACACTTTATTTTCTTCTTAGATGATAGTTATGATAGTACATGATATCCAAACAAAACCAGAAACAATTAAAACAAAGAAAATCACTAGTAAGACAAAGGGAGGTGATTTTCCTAGGGGGTCAATGCCGCAGAAGAATGCGAAAATGGAGTCCAAGGGTGAAGTCTAGGAGGGATTATAGGTTTTTTATTATGGTTTTCAAAACTCAAATCACCAAATTTTGAATTTCTAAGTGAAATATGCCTTGGTGAATTTTCCTACTTTCTACGAAGGGGTTTTCAGTAAAAATAGATGATGGGAAATGCATGAAAAAATTAAACAGAGAGAAAGAAGATGATGAAATCAGTTGGAATCTGTAGATAAATTCCTGGATGATGAGTATTTCTTACTCATATATCAAATGAGAAATTCAGAAAAGATCTTGATGCAAACGTTTTTCTAAGTGACCCTAATGCCCTCTCTACCTGTCACATGAAGGGAAAACCAATAAGTAATGAAAAGAAAATTGGGATCTTACAAAGTAGAAGATTATAATCAAGAATCAAAGAGTCAGAAACAAATAATCATTCCCCATTGAAAAACTAATTTGAATACAGACGTCAGGGTGAAGCTTCACCAATGTTCCCCCTCTTCAAATCGTCTTCTTTGCCCGCAAATTAAAATGGATCTAAGAAATACAAGAAATATATGATGGAATAATTCAGTGAAAGAGATAAATAGTTTCAATCATCATCACATTCATTCATCTACAGATACACAGGTGTTGAATCCCAAAAAATCTCTTTATTCAGAAGTTCCAATGCCAGAGCTCATGGTTTACAATAGGGGAGTCTCTTCTTTATATAGATTTTGAGAGACACAAAGGATAACTTATGTTTTCATCCAAAAATTGAGATTAAAACTTCATCAATAGTGGAGATCACTTTTACACAGATCAATACATGGATGAATATGACC
Source organism: Pseudotsuga menziesii (assembly GCA_001517045.1). Taxonomy (NCBI): domain Eukaryota; kingdom Viridiplantae; phylum Streptophyta; class Pinopsida; order Pinales; family Pinaceae; genus Pseudotsuga; species Pseudotsuga menziesii. The sequence continues at coordinate 173,371 of LPNX010046017.1, forward strand.
AAGGCAAAGGGGGCACACTTTTTTTTAACGACACCTTTCTAAGTCAAAATACATCATAGCAATAAGATATAACATTATAATACATCAAGGGGGTCACCTTAGGGGATAAATTATCCCTAGGAACCAATATAACATCATAACATAAGATATATCAATGTAATACATCACATAGCCAAGGTGAGGGGAGCCCCATGGGGGACGTCCTCACTGGGAGAGCCAAATAAATAATTTGGGACATCAAACTAAATGAATCTGTTGAAAATAGTTGTCATTTATGTCAAACAAGTTTAGTAATGACAAAGGAATAACTAAAGACAAGATGGTTGACAAAGAAATTCCAAATATCATATTGTAGGTCGATGACAGGGGAAAGAACCGCAGAGTGAGTAGCGGCAGATAACAGTCCAAAGCGCCAAGAATATTTGGATAGATATACAAATGAAGCAGTGGAAGCGCCAAAGAAAAATTGGACAATCTAGATCAATCGAGAGAAATTGCAGAGGCTGAGTTTGAGAAGATCGATGGTCATGAATAATTTTCGCACAAAGAAAAGTGAAGATTCACAATACGCATTTGATAATAGATCGATGGTTAGGAGTGAACTTGGAAGGAAATCGATGGTTCATAAGAAATCCGGAAACAAAGTTGCGAAAGAGAATTGCGGAGGTAAAAAATGGGAAAGTGTGGTTTCACATTCTGCAATTTTTCAATCCGTAAGATCGATGGTCGTAAACTATTACGCAAGAGATCGATGGCATGGAAGCACAATTATGGAACTAAACACTTGAGATTTCACAATCCACAATATGAAACCCGCAATATCGAAGATCAATGGTCAGGAAAGCATCTGCAAGAGATCGACAGTGCAGAAGAAAGATTGCGGAAAGGAAATTGCCTAAGCATTTTCAAGAAATTTGGAAAACCCGTTGTCCACAATCCACATCTGATCTAAGATCGACGATTAGGAAAGAGTCCACATGAGATCAATGAAACAAAATAAATATTGTGGAAAGAAAATTGTGGAAGAACTTTTAAGAATTTTGGAAAACTTGCAATCCGTAATCCGCATATGATCTAAGAACGAAGATTGGGAAAGAGTCCACAAGAAATCAACAGTGCAGAAAGTATGTTGCAGAAAGGTAGTTGCAGAAAGGAAATTGTGGAAGGACATTTTGAGAAAAGTAAAAATGAAAATCCACAATCCTTAATCCGAATCTAATATTAGATCAATGGTCAGGGAAGAGTCCGCAAGAAATCAACAGTGTGGAAATGTTGTTGCAGAAAGACAATTGCAGAAAGCTAAGGAAATTGCAAAAATATTATTATGGTCAGAAATATGTGTGTTAGATCGATAGACAGGAAAGAGTCCACAATGGATCAATGACTCAAGATGGTTGTGGAAAGGATATATTGTGGAAATATCATTGCAGAAAAAAGGAAAATCCAGATGAATTTTTGGTGAAGAATTATCATTGCGGAGAGGAAATTCTGCTAAGATTTTTTTGTGGAAAGGTATGACTGATAAACCTAAATAGTGTTAAATAATTTTTAAAATGAAGAATTGAATTTTCATGAAGAGGCACGATCTAAGAATGAGAAGGAACAACAATTAAGAGATGCATTCATATAAAACATGTTAGAGGGTATTTATAGACAGAATGATGAGTGAGAGAAATTGTCTTTGCACTTTCAATTGAGAGATCAATTGAAGTACAACCAGAGATCAAATTATCATATCATGGAGGTTGGGATGTGCTAGGGTATGCAACAGGTTTGGTAGGGGGTCCTAGCCTCCTTCCAGTGGTAGCTGGTAAATAGGGTGTTGTAGCATCCTTTTAGTAGCAATTGATAACACCATTGGGATGAAGCCTCCTTCCAATAGTTACTGGTAAATAAACGTGTAATACCATCCTTGTTTGTAAAAGCGGGCATAAACTATTTGTAAATGTAATTTTTCAGTAATACAAAGTATTGGTGGTTTACCCAATTGGGATTCCACGGTAAATTTGTGTTATGTGTGTTATTGTTGATCATGTGTTTTAATGCATAAATTAAAAAGTGATTTAAATTGTTAAAATTTAACAATATTGATTCACCCCCCCTCTCACTATTATTCATATTCCAACAATTGGTATCAGAGTTGGATCCTTCAGTATAACTTAATCAATGGAAGGAATATCCTATTGAAAATAATTATGAATAAACAAGGGTTAGCCACCAACATACTTCCTTTATTTACTGGTGATAATTATGCATATTAGAGTGTAAGAATGAAGTGCCATCTAATGGCCCTTAGATACAAGGTTTGGAGTACTGTTGAAACATAATATAAAGTACCAGATGACGTACCTATAGGCAAAGGAGAGTTAAGCCTATATGAGGCCAATGCAAAATATCTAAATGCAATTTTGAGTGGGTTAACATAATCGGTACTTGTAAAAGTCATGCAATGCAAAACGCCCAAACATGCATGGGAAAAACTAAAATATATCTAGGAAAGAACTTCCAAAGTCAAGGAATCCAAACTCCAGACCTACAAAGGTCAGTTTGAATACCTAAAATTGAAAGAGGAAGAAAATATTGCAGAATATCTTCTAAGAGTAGATGAAATTTTTAATGCCATTAGAGGAATTGGAGGAGATATTAAAGAAAAAGAAGTAGTCAACAAGGTACTAAGAACCCTGTCAATGAAGTATGAATCAAACGTGTGTTCTTTAGAAGAAATAGATAATCTTAAACTTATGAAAGTAGATGAAATACATGGGATATTCATTTCCTATGAGATGAGAACAAGACAAAATGGCTCATCTCATAAGGAAGCAACTTTTAAGGTCGTATCCAAGATCCAATTCGAGGACCTAGATGACGAGAAATATCTCTTCATCAAGAAAATTGAGAGAGGCCCTAGAAAGTACAAAGGGAATCTACCTTTGAAATGTTTTAAGTCTGGAAGGATTGTACATTTTTCCAAAAAGTTTCCTTACCCAAAACAAGAGGATAGCGATGATGAAGAACCTTGTTGTCATAAGAAATATCAAAAGAATAAGATCATATACAAGAATAAGTTTCAGAAAAATAAGAAAAACCTTTACTCCAAAGAATAAAGTGAAGATGATGAAGTCCTATTCATGGGTTTCAAAAGTGAAATATCTGGAGAAGAAATAGAAGATGTGACAGATTGTTGGGCTAGGAAAGAGCAGTATAAATAAAGTGCAGAAGAAGCGGAGGAGGAAAGTGAAGTGCAAGCACAGGAAGGAAAAGAAAGCTCATGATGCAAAGGAAAGAGAAGGAAGGAAATTAAATTCAAAATAGAGAAAGTTACGGAAGGAGTAGTGCGACGGAGGCAAGGAGTAGTGCGATGTTCTTGTTTTAACTCCTAATTATTTGTCACCAATTATTTGATTTTTAGGATGATTTTTATGGACCCACCTAGATGGTGTCTTTCTATCTAATCTCGGGGAATCTTAATTCTCATTTTCATGTGATTCTTCTTCCTCTATTCTTTCTTCTTCTTCTTCTTCTTCAGAATTATCTTCCTTTTGTGTACTTTCTTTCTTTCTTTTATCATCTACTTTTTCATCATCAATTTCTTCAACGTACTAAGCCGAAAGCTTTCACCACTAATTCCTAACATCTACTCGTTGAAGATCCTATAGAGGTATTCAAATTTCCTACGAAAAGGTTGTCGAATTTCCTATGACAAGTTTGTCAAATTTCCTACGACAAGGTTGTCGAATTTACTATGATAATGTTGTCGAATTTCCTACGACAAGGTTATCGGACGAGGGCCCCAGGATGTCAAAAATGCGATGACAATCTACCATCAGAGCCACAACAACATCATTGGATTTACATGAAATCCCACAACAACTGCTAGGCATTGAACATCAGTTAACTGATTGGGTACTATATATTAATAAAACAAAATTGAAAATTCAAATGATTTTCAGAATTGTAAACATTAACAACTCTTTTTAGGAAATTGTTACACCTGTAACAATTTTGGACATATGGATATAAATTGTAAACTAAAGACTCCTGTGGAGAAAGAGATTACATCACATACTTCTATCTATAAAAAAAATATTGCCAGAAACAATCCAAAAGGAAGAAACTACGATTATTTTGCTCCTCTACAGAGTTATAGTACAAAATGCTACAATTGTGGTAATCAGGGACACATTGCTAGAAAATGTAAACTAGTACCTCCTATGGATAACACCTCAAAATTTCAATACAAAGGGATATCTTGGAAAAGGAAGGGTGATGTGGAATGTTCATTAGCTCTATGTGCTACAGAAAAACAAAATCTATGGCATATGCATAGTGGATGCTCAAAACACATGACATGTGACCCAACTAAATTCCTAAGCCTAAAAAGGAAGCAAAAAGGAAAGGTCACTTTGGAGATAATCTATCTAAAATAATCGGGAAGGGTACAATGGTTATTAGAGATAATATGAAAGCTGAACATGTTCTACTTGTAGAAAAATTAAAACCTAATATCTTGAGTGTGATTCAAAAGTGTGATCAAGGACACACATGTATATTTGATTCCAAAAAGTGTGAAATCAAAAGAAAATATTTATGAAAACTTGTTGGAACTGCTATGAGAACTCCAAGCAATGTGTATATTCTAGAAAATGAAGAACAATGTTATATTAGCCAAGTTGATGAATGTTTGCTATGGCATAGAAGGATGGGGAACCTGAACTTTGACAATCTTGTAAGAATTAGTCAGAAGAGAGCTGTAAGAAATATACGAAAATAATAAAACCACCAAATCATGTGTGTAAACATTGTCTTCATGGAAATAAAACAAGAACAAACTTCAAGGTAAAAGAACATACAACCTCCCATCCATTAGAATTAATTACACTCATCTTTGTAGACCAACAAGGACTAAAATCCTTTAAGGAGAATATTACTTTATGTTATTAATCACTGACTATACAAGGATGACTTGGGTGATTTTTCTTAAAGAAAAATCAAAAGCCTTTATGAAGTTCAAAGCCTTCAAAACCCTTGTTGAAAATGAAAGAAATAGTAAAATTAAATGTCTAATATTAGATAATGGTGGGGAATTCACCTCAAATGAGTTCAATGAGTTTTGTGAAAAACATGGAATTAAGAGACAATTCTCAACAACAAAACTCCTCAGCAAAATGGAGTAGTTGAGAGAAGGAATGAGATAGTCCAAGAAGCAACTATAACTATGATTAATGAAGCAAAACTTCCTGATGGCTATTGGAGAGAAGAAATATATACAATTGTCTATGTACAAAACATAGGACAACTTAGAGTGAATAGTGACAAAAATCCTTATGATCTATGGTTTGGAAGACTGACTTCATTTAAATATTTTAGAGCCTTTGGAAGTAAATGCTACACAAAATAGATGATGATAATCTAGGGAAGTTTGAATCTAGAACTGATGAAGGAATATTTCTGGGATATTCTTCCACCAAAAAGGAATATAGATGTTATAATCTAAGGTCACACAAGATCATAGAAAATGCAAATGCATCTATTGATGATACTAAACCAAGAAGAATACAAATTCAAGGAAGTGTGGATGATGAATAAATTGATGATGAAAAAGTAGATGATAAAAGAAAGAAAGAAAGTACACAAAAGGAAGATAATTCTGAAGAAGAAGAAGAATAAAGAGTAGAGGAAGAAGAATCACATGAAAATGAGAATGAAGATTCCATGAGATCAGACAGAAAGACTCCATCTAGGTGGGTCCAGAAAAATAATCCTGAAAATCAAATAATTGGTGACAAAGAATTAGGAGTTAAAACAAGAAGAAAATTAAATGATGAAGAACAAGCATTACTTTTGATAATAGAACCCAAAAATTTAAAGAAGCTTGCAAAAGTGAGGATTGGGTCAGTGATATGAATGAAGAACTTGATCAAATAGGAAAGAACCAAAATTGGAAACTTGTCCCAAGAACTAAAGATATTAATGCTATTGGAACCAAATGGATATTTAAAAAAAACTTCAATGAGCATGGTCATGTGACAAGAAACAAGGATAGGTTAGTATATAAAGGATATGCTCAAGTAGAAGGCATTGATTTTGAAGAAACTTTTGCACCGATGGAAAGACTCGAATCCATCTAGATGTTCTTAGCATTTGCATGCTACACAAAATTTAAGGTATATCAAATGGATGTAAAATCTTCATTCCTTAATGGAGAACTTGAAGAAGAAGTCTATATTGAGAATCGTGGAGGTTTTATAACGTCAGAAAACATAAATTATGTGTGCAAACTTAAGAAAGTGCTCTATGACATTAAACAAGCTTTGAGGGAATGGTTCTCCAGACTTGACAATTATTTAAAACAACAAGAATACAAAAGAGGGGCCATTGATAGTAATTTGTACATAAAGTTTGAAAATGAAAATATGACCATTGTGGTAGTCTATGTAGATGATATCATATTTGGAAGTGATCTAAAAATTATGAGTGTAAACTTTGCATCAGAAATGAAGAAAGAATTTGAAATGTCAATGTTAGGATAACTAACATTATTTCTAGGCTTACAAGTATCTCAATCAGAAAAAAGGATTTTCATTTCTCAAACTAAGTATATGAAAGAAATATTGAAGAAGTTCAAAATGGAAAAATCCGAACCTGTTAGTACTCCTATGGTCACCGATTGTAAATTAAGCAAGAATGATGAATCCTTAGAAGTGGATCATACTGTGTATAGGTCAATGATTGGTAGTTTATTATATGTAACAAATGATAGACTAGATGTAATGCAGGATGTAGGTTTGGTTTCCATATTCCAATCAACCCGAAAAGACACACATGTGGCTGCATTAAAAAAGATTCTTATATATATAAAAGTTATTGTGGATTACGGATTATGGTATCCAAAATGCAGTAAATTCACTCAAAAGAAATTCACTGATGCAGATTGGGCGGGAAGTGTTGATGAACGAAATAGTACCAATGGAACAACATTCTTTTTGGGAAATTGTTTGGTATCAAGGTTAAGCAAGAAACAATCCTCCATATCAATATCTACAGGAGAGGATGAATATATTGCTGCTGCATCATGTTGTACTCAAGTCATTTGGATGAAACAAACATTAGAAGACTTACTAGTAAAATATGAAGATCCAATACTTATAAGTTGTGAAAATATGAGTTCCATAAATATATCAAGGAACCATGTCATGCACTCCAAGACAAAGCACATACCAATAAAATATCACTTTATAAGAGATCAAGTGTCACAAAATGTTGTCAAAGTAGAATATGTTGACACCAAAGAACATATAGCTGATATTTTCACAAAGCCACTACCCAAAGAAGAATTTGAGCATCCGAAGGAAAAATATGGGAGTAATATCCTTGCAATGAATAAAAAGGAGAAAAAGGAATCATGTCAGGGGGAGATATGTTGAGAGGGGGATCTATCAGGAAGAAGAAAACTTTGTCATTAATGTTAAAGGGGAGAAAATTAAGGAGTTTCCATCAATGTTAAAGGGGGAGATTGTTGAAAATAGTTGTCATTGATGTCAAAGAAGTTCAGTAATGACAAAGGAATAACCAAATACAAGATGGTTGACAAAGAAATTCTAAAGATTAGATTGTAGGTCGATGACAGGGGAAATATACACAAAGAGAGTAGTGGCAGATAACAGTCTAAAGTGCTAAGAAGATTTGGATGGATCTGCAAATCAAGCAGTGGAATTGCCAAAGAAAAATTGGATGGTCCATATCAATCGAGATAAATTGCAGAGGCTGATTTTGAGAAGATCGAAGGTGGTGAATAATTTCTGCACAAAGAAAAGTGAAGATCCACAATCCGCATTTGATCGTAGATCGACGGTAAGGAGTGAACCTGTAAGGAAATCGACGATCCAAAAGAAATGTAGAAACAAAGTTGTGGAAGAGAATTGTGGAGGTCAAAAATGGGAAAGTGTGGTTCCGCATTCCGTAATCCACAACCCTTAAGATTAACGGTACAAAAGGACATTTGCGGAAGTAAATGTTTGAGATTTTATGAGCCTCCAATATCCAACCTGCAATCCAAAAGATCGACGGCTAGGAAAGCATCTGCAAGAGATCGACGGTGCAGAATAAAGCTTGCAGAAAGGAAATTGCAAAAGCATTTTCAAGAAATTTGGAAAACCCGCAATTCATAATCCATATTTGATCTAAGATCGACGATTAGGAAAGAGCCCGCATGAGATCGACGACGCGAAAGAAATATTGGTGAAGCACTTTTAAGAATGTTGGAAAACCCACAGTCCACAATCGACATCTGATCTAAGATCAACGATCAAGAAAGAGTCTACAGGAAATCGATGGTGCAGAAAGTATCTTACGAAAAAGTAGTTGGGGAAAGGAAATCACAGAAGGACATTTTGAGAAAAGTCAAAATGCAAATGTGCAATCCTCAATCCATATATGTTCTTTGATCAACGGCCACATAAGAGTCTGCAAGAAATCAACGGTGAAAAAAGGTTGTTGCAGAAAGACAATTGCAGAAAGCTAAGGAAATTGTGGAAAAGATGATTATGGAGGGAAATCTGTGTGTTAGATCGATGGAAAAGAAAGAGTCTACAATGGATCAATGGAGCGGGCATGAACTATTTGTAAACACAATTTTGCACTAATAGAGAGTATTGGTGGTTTACCCAATTGGGCTTCCATGATAAATTTGTATTTTGTGTGTTATTGTTGATCATGCGTTTTAACGCATAAGTTAAAAAGTGACTCAAATTGTTAAAATTTAATAATACTGATTCACCCCCCCTCTCAGTATTATCCATATTCCAATAGAAACCACTGCAAATATGTTTGGAGAGCCATAATAAATCATCCATAGAAATTCCCTTGCCATTTCCTCAACCACACAAGCCAAATCTCTTTCTTCAAGTGATTTCATAGTTCATTTTTTTGGTGGTACATCCTCTGAAAAATAATAACAATCATCATAACTTTGTTCAGGATGAGAACTAGGGAAAAATGTATGCACAAAAGTGTCCAGAGATATACTATAAGGGTACAAGTGGATCTCATACACATTGATCCACTAAAATTCCATAAATATCATCATTTAATAATAAAAATAATGGCTAGAGTCAATAAAAAAATCTCCAGAACTCAATAATTGTGACCATATGGTTAAAACTAAGACTACAGTATTGGTCCTCGGCATGTTTAGAGAAAATATGAGCAATGCTAATTTTTCTAGTCACTGCCTTGGGAACCATGTTTGACTTGGTCAAAATGCCCAAACTGGAATTGAGATATTGAACCGAGATAAACTTGCATGCATCCAAGGTAAGAACCGCTCCAATATGTATATTAAACCCCAACCTAAGTTATTCCATTCAGAATGATAGTGACAATAATACATAATAATAATTATCAATAAAATATACCAGTGTCTTTGAGTAATCATTTAATCCTATGGAAGTCTCTTGTATATGCCATACTTACAAAGTTTAAGCAATTTACTAATACTAGGTGAGGATGGAAAACTAGGATAAAGTGAAAGGGTGATGACCTCTAGTTGATTTTAACCATTTGATCTCTCTAAATGTTGACAAGTACACACAACCATAATGACAGATGAATACCGTATAACAATAGGGGATGGTGGTGTCTCACAAATGGATAAAGTACTTGGGCTTGTTTCCTTCAGGCTCTAACAAGTTTTCCATTTAAGAATATTTAACAATTTGCAATACTAGTCAACCTTCAAAAAACGTTTCCCTGGAAATCCTTCTGGGCTTCCAGAAAATGACAAAGGCATAACCCTGATATGTTAGCCCCACCCCATTCCCCTATAGGGGAAAATGAGCCGTACATTATACAATGAATGAGTGTTCATCCTTTGACCATTGAATTTTCAAACAAAATTTAATTTTAAGGAATTTAACACAATATAATAGCTAGCCTACAAAGGCAGGTTACCTGGAAATCCTTTTGGGCTCCATAAAATTACTGAGGCCTAACCTCGTTGTTAGTGAGCATCCATAGCCCCGATGGGTTTACCTCACCCTATTTCCCCTGTGGGGGAAAATGAGCCTTACATCATACAATGGATGAGTGCTCATCCTTTTGCAACTGACTAGTTTATAACAATTATATATAGCCATTAACGCTTTAAAGCACTAATAACCGCAACATGCCTCTTGCATCATTTAGATATATCATTTATGTGTTCTGATGCTTTATTTTCTAAATACACTGTTGATTGGAGAACTTGTTTCGAGCACTAAAGGAAAACCATCCGGTGAACTTGGCCATACTAACCAAGCCACATACTTCATAGCTGGAGACAAAAAAAAACATGGAGTCTATCATGCACAGGGGTCAATATGGAGAAAAGGATCTTCAATCTCACAGGTCTCAACCAAACATAAGTCATGGAAAAAATTCAATTCTGGATGATTTGGATGGATGGGGACAAGTGATACATGGAACCAACATAGCACTAAAGTTTGAAAATTGTCTAAAGAATGGCATACACAACATTATTCAACATCAAATTCTTTAAGCATTCTCAACATTAGTTTAAGCATCAGTACAACATGTAACATAAACATAGGTCACCATAATCATCATAACACAACAATTATAAGGTGTTAGTATACATCAAAGAACAAAATCCTACCAAAGATCCATATACTTGATCTCAGCATATACATGCCTCTACCTGATACGCCCATCTATAAATTGTGTACCATATCTATTGCTCTTCTAAAATGAACTAGGTCACCCATGAATTCATCTCAAAGGACAAGGAGATCTCCATCTTTGGAAGGAAATACTCTACATCTACTACTGAATAAAGGCTGTGAATGACTCATGCTAGAAATGATGATCCATATTGTAATCCCATCTGAATGTTTGGCTCAGAAAAATAAAGAGATCAATCTATATGTTGCATGTTGCATCATGGTAGCAAAGCTAGAACATATATGTGATAACAGGTCCCAGCCACAAACTGCCAAAATTTCCATGCTTTCCAGGGTCTTAATGACACTTGTCCCACATAAGAACCAAATCTCCTTCAATAAATTCTCTATATTTTTCCTTATCGAATGAGATCTTCATCTTAACTTGATATGTTTTAAAACTTGTAATTCTATCAATTGATTTATCCTTGTCTTGATCCTTTCAAGATCTCCTACCAAATCTTGTAGTCTTTTCATGGTTGGAGGTTCTAATTGTATGGGGAGGACCACCTCCAACCCATAGAGTAGATGGAAATTTGATTTTCCTGTATCTCTTTTTGTAGATATTTGATCATCCCAAAGAGCTTACCTGAGTTGAATATTCAACGATTTCTTTTTCTCAGAAAGGTCATTTTTATAATTTTCATGATATTTTTATTGGAATATTCAACTTGAACATTTCCCCGGGGATAATAATTGGAGGAGTGATCAAGAGGATATTATATTTATGGAAAATGATGACCATTCTAAGGGAACTGAAGGCCTTATCATTGTCAATCACCATTTTCTTGGGGCATCCGAACTTAGACATGATATTTTGTTCAAGAAATTCGAGTACTACAAGGTCATTTTCTTTTTATTAGGTATATCATCTACCAATTTAGTGAAGTAACCTTTGGCGGTTAGAATCCACCTGTGTTGGTTACTATATGGAGGATGTATTTCCCCAATGAAATATATGCCCTACTACTCAAAAGGTGATTGAAATTGGACATGATTAAAAGGTAATGTTGACAAATTTTTTTTCCTAGAGAAGGTTTGACAGGGCACATAGGTTCTTACAAGTTTGTGCATGTTGAAAAAAAGTATAGGCCAAAAGTATCCTAACCTGAGTAATTTATGGGATATTTCCCTTGCAACAAAATGTCTCCCACATATCCCTTGATGCATTTCTTTCATAACTGTTTCAACCTCCTCTTCCAACATACATCTGAGTGATACGACTTCATGATCTCTCTAATGTATATCTCTATATATGGTATGGTATATGATTACTTTTAGCTTTAGAGATATTCTACATGACTTTTTTAGTTTCAAAGGACAAGAGCCTAGTGCCAGCAAGTACATAATGAAACTATACCAATCAGATAAAAAATAATAATCTTGAACATAGTCATCCACTTCTTTCTTGTAGCTTTCTTCTTCATCCACACATATTGAATTCATTCCAATTTCCTCTAAATTTTCTTTTGCCATCAAGTTAGATAATCGCTAACATTTTACTAACTTGGTGGGTGTTAGGTGGGTGTGGGTGTAAGAGTCCCACATGGGAAAAATATATATTTCTAGTGAGATAAGGGTTCAAATATATCCTAAGAGCATGTAGCATGAAACACCAACATGCAGAGTAACCAACACACAGATATGGGACACCATGAATTAGGGGTTTTCAAGTATGATAGCATGCAAATAGAAAAATAGGGTGTGCAAGTTACAATTCTGAAGTACACAATGAATATGTTGATATTAGAACTTAAAAAAGGCATAGAGAATAGAAGCGGATAGGAATAACAAAGCACAACCACAGGCTCAAAGAATCTACGATACCACTGTTAGGTTTCCCACTTGGGAAAATAGGCAGATTCAATTACACACAACCAAATACAAAGTGAAGGAAAAACACACAAATAAGATGATAGGTGTCAACGTACACTATATTTTCTCATTAGGAAAACATACACATATATACAAGAGAAAGGACCCTTGTGTTCCAAATTCGCAAGGTGTCTCTTGGACTTCTCCTTGACTTTTCACATTCACCTAAATTTTACTCTTCATTTCACGTGAATATAATTATCCCTGAGGATTAGGTTCCCAATAGTGGGCTTCATAACCAAGTCAAATTCTTGAATATTAGTAATCCATTTACCCCACCTTCCATCTGCTTGCGGTTGACATAAAAAATGCTTAACATCAACATGTGGTACAAATGAAATTATATGTGATTGCACTACATATTCCTGGAAGAATTTAAGGGCCTTGACCAATGCATATGCTTGTTTCTGCATAATGTTATATTTGATTTCACCATATTTGATGCATTCAACAAAGAACATGATTGGATGTTCAAACTACTCATCATTCTTTTGCAACAAGACTGCAACTATATCGCAGTATGAAGAAAGTGAGAAAATCATGAAATGATTTTCATAATTACAGATAATCAGTACTGGAGCTTCCCTAAGTGCCATTTTAATGGAATACAATGCTTCTATTGATCCATAATCCCATATCTTCCACTATGTTAGGATCAATATTCACTCCTGATTCTAACACTATGTTACCTAGCAATTTGTCTTCTACTATCTAAAAGAATGATTTATTCAAGTTCAGAGATATCTCAAATTGACTATATCTTTCAAATACGTCTTTCAGATGTTGGATATTATCTCTATATTTCTTTGACTATATTGTGATGTCATCCAAGTAAATAAAAATATACCTACCCTTTATATTAGAAAATGTAAAATCCACGGCCCTCTAAAATCTAGCATTGGAATTGATTAACCCAAAAGGAATTCTTTGGAAAAGGTCCCCACATGGTGGGGAATGTGGTATTCAGAACATCATCAATATCCATTCTCACTTGATTGTAACATAAAAATCCATCTAGCATGGACATTTTCTTCGAGACTACCACATTTTTTAATATCTGGTCCATCTTAGGAAAATGATAATTATCTTCCAAAGAATCGCTATTCATATTTCTAAATCCACATAGGGCCTTATATCTCCATTCTTTTTCTTTACTGGTACCATCTTTTCCACCCATTATGAGTACAAAACTGAAATTCTAATATTTGCTCGGAGGAACTTTCTTACCTCTTTTTGAATGAGTGGATGCAACATAGGATTTACTTGGTATTGATTTTTCCTGAAAGGATTTCCATATTCTCTAAACGAGATTTGATTATGAAAAATATCAGAATTATAGGTTTTGAGGTCTTCATATTCCCATGCAAAAACATCCTCAAAATTCCTGAATAAGTTATAAATTTATCTTTTTATTTCTTTGTTAAAATCTTGGATAGGTTAACAATTTTTGGACGTGATTCATCCTTCAAGTTGAATCCTCTACTTTAGCCGCATCTAGTTTGATAGCAGGTTTAATTGACACTTCATTAGAACCAAACAACCTTTTCAAAAGCACCAATCCCTTTGGTAAGTAATTGGTATTCATTTGTATAACCCTTTGTCCTTCTATCATTTTGGAGAATCTCCCTGATCAACCTCTTCTCCATTCTATTATTCCTCCAAATCAATATGCATTTTTGTGTATTCCTCAACCAAATTTATGATTTTTTTAACATATTCATCATCTTTGAATACTTTCCATTACCTAATCACAGTCAGGAATTGCATATATGTGCATCTTTTTGAAAACATAAGTAAGACATATGACCAATATTAGGAAGTATAAAACCCATTGTTGATTTAGCCAAATTATTATCCTAGTGATTAACTTCTCTTGATATATTTGTGACATTACACAATGAATACTACCACAAAGTGAATAATTCCACAACTAATAATTATCAGAGCTAATAATACCACAACAAATAATTACACAGAGTGAATATAAATTGCACAACAAATAATTATCTTTAGAGATAATAATATCGCCAGAGTGAATAATGGCACAATGAATAATTACCAGAACCAATAATACCCACCGATTGAATAATATACCCATAGCGAATAATACCGCATAGAAAAAATAATTACACAAAATGAATAACCACACATCGAATAATTGCAGAGTGAATAATTACCCAAGCAAACAATTACATAAAACAAATAATACCTAGAGATAAATAATCAACTAATACCCAATAATCAAATTGAATAGAGCGACCGGACTCAATAATCAATTTGAATAGAGCGAACCCAATTTTTAGGAAAACAACAAACACTAAATAAAAAAACATTTCACAAATAAATGAAGGTGAATTTCCAAGGTCCTAACTGTTGGAGTATTGAGAATAAAAATGTGGACTAATGGCCACCCAATAATAATATATTGGGATTGCTTTCATATGTTTAACAATATATGTAGGTTTTGGTGTAACTAAAAACTTTACATTGACCTATGTCATGATATTCACTTCTTCTCTCAAACTGCAGTGTAGCAACCTGACTCTGAAAACAACATAATTATAGAGGAGTGAGGGTTGAAATTGATGTAAGGCATGGGTTTAATCATGAAAACGCATGTGAAAATGCCAGGAATGATAAAATATGAAGGATTGGAGTAGTTTTCCACCTAGACGAAACATTTCGATGAAAAAGGAAATGGACTTGAAAGAGAAAAACCATGCTAAATGTTTGTGTTTTATTAATCAATGATGGGTGAAATGAGTCTCCAAGGTGGCCAATAATTACTATTAATCACTATAATCAGTTCCATTAGTGAGTAACGACCAATCTCATAAATGGATAGAAGCTAATAAGTTAAATCATTGCTTTCTATTTAAGAGACACTACAGAGAAAATTCCAAGTTTAAGACTTTCGTTCATTAGGATGCTTTGTTCATCGACTTCATGATCCGTCGACATTTCTACATAGAGAATTCCCAAATGTTCCTTCAGACTTTCTTTTAGATTTTTCATTTCCATTGAATCTTATATACATCATATCTCACTTTTTGGACGTTCATATCAAATGTTTTCTCTAATGACTTTTCTCCAATATGCGGCACTTTTCGGATGTTCATATCAGATGTTTTCTCTAACTTCTGTTATGTTAGATCTAGTTCCATATGGTTTTCATTCTCCATCGACACTTCTTCATGTGCTTTTAGCTATTATCCTATATGTTGAACCTTTGATGAGGTATTACCAATGGTCTTGTTTTGATTCTCTTGCATCAGTTCTCCCTAGGTAAATAATAAAAATGAGCCCTTGTCCATGAATTCGTTAAGGGATCCAATATGGTCCAACTCTTCCTATAAAACCCAAGTGGCCTCTTCAACGCCTTTGTGTTATTGTTCAGGTCGACTCTTTTTTTGTATTACTGGCTTCTTCTCTACAACTTCTTCCTAACCTGTTCACGGTCCTCCTTCATGTGTTTGATAAACAACTATGCATATGTACTCTTCTAAACCCTTTTTGGCAATGTTTCCAGATCAACAAATCCTCTAGGTGATGCCCCATTAACAATATTGAATGGGATGAATGGGATCTTCCCAATGAACCTGTTCACTTAATTATTATATGCAAACTCTACCCGTGGTAATAAATTCTTTCACTATCCTAGAATTTTTACAACTCAACATATTAACATATTATCAAGGCTTCTATTATGGTCATCAATCTACATAATGTAGAACTAAATTGCAACTTGGAAGTTGCATCTAAGTTTTTCCACATTGTGCTACAAAAATGTATGATAAACTTAATATCCCTATAAGAAGTAATACTTCTAGGTGACCCATGCAATCTAACAAATTCCTTAAAGAATAAAAAAATTATGCTGGTTGGATCATAGGTCTTTTTACATGAAATAAAATGTGTCATCTTGGAAAATATGTCAACAACAAAAATGTAATTATTACCTCATTAGGTTTGTAGCAATCCCAACAAAAAATACATGTAGATATCCTCCCTTGGTGCTTCAGGTACATGCAATGGTGTATACAATCTCGTATTTTGGCTTCTACCTTTTACATGTTAGCATAGTCTGTAATGTTCAACCCATATCTTACCTCTTTAACTTCTCATGGACAATAATATCTTTCCTCTACCAATTCTTTTATATTATCAACAAAAAATTGTCCACTTAAGCCTCCATTGTGGATTTATTGGATCAAAATATCTCGCATTGATCCTTGTGGTATTCATAATTGACGATTCTTGGAAAATGATTCCTTCCTCGATAATATAATCTAAGTATGGATTTCTTTCACCAGTCTATGGCTCCTTGCTCATTCTCCATGCTTCAACAAAATATGGGTCTTCTTCATTTCTTCTAGTCCAAGTACCTCCACTGTCATCATAGAAAACATCATGATTCTTATGCTCAGTGCATTAGCTACCTTGTCTGATTTTCCTTATCTGTGTTTCAACACAAATCTAGGTACTCGACCCATTTCACATGTCTCTAATTCAATATTGACTAACTATTTGAATATTTCAATGCTTGATGATTTTTATATAAAATAATTCATTAGGAAGCAAGTAATGCATCCTATTATTTATTAGGATTATTAATCCTCCCATTTCCAATTTGGTCATATGTCTAAATCAGGAGTCCATCCAGCCTATTTTTAGTCAGTAGCACCATTGGGTCCACTTGGCCTAATTGGGGCACATGTTTCAGTTATTAAAGTGTGGGGAACACTAATTGAGGCCTACTACCACTGATTTCACTTGCATGCATCATTTTAGGAGCCTCCTAGACCAATCCCTACAATTTAGGAGCCACTGGGAGTGTAGATACCAACCAAGGTCAATTGCGTTGAGTTGGTGACTAGTTAAGCTAAGTTAGGAGTCAGTTACATTCAGTTCTAGTCCTCTACATTCAGTTAGCGCTAGGTTTGCATGGTTTCATGCAAGAGATGCACATTTCTCACCTACCTTAGTCAGTTAGCCTCAGTCAACACTGAATTAGACACTTGAGTTGTGTTTTAGATCTCCGATGAACTCCAGTGATGATTTAGACAAGGTCAGTTAACCATTGAGTCCTCCGATAATGATTTAGACAAGGTCTTAGTTACCTACAGTCAAGTAGAGAATAATCAATTCAAATTTCCTCATGTGGATTCGAATTGCTTATGGCTATTTATCCATTATACTTCATTGTAATTATTATCTAATTACTTTTTTAATTAATGAAAGCATTCACAATTGCAAGCCATTTTTGCACTATTTCATTCTTCAATTCTGAGTAAATTGTGTGATCTATTTTGTGAGTTGTGTGTTTGTCCATAGATCTATGTCTTTAATTTATATGGTATCCGATCCTTGGCAGACAAGGCACCTCTCCTCCTCAGATCTCCAACTGGATCATTTTTTTTAGCAAAATTGCTCCTTCCAGTACTGCACCAGAAGCAGAGAATTTACCACTTAATATCCCAAGTTAGGAAATTGTTGATCAAGATTTATTGATCAACTATGCTTGGTGTGAAGGAAATTCCAAAAGGGCATACTGTCGACCTTACTTTGAATGTTTGATTGTGTGATAGGTTATCAACTCTTCTCACATCATTCGCTACAAGAAGCCCTTTCTTCTCACTGCATTCGCTACAGCAGGTCAGTCCTCCTTACTGCATTCAAAATGGATCATTTAGTTGAGCCTCTCACTCCCTTCAACTATCACCAGTGGAAGGAAGACATGGAGGTACCGCTCCACACCAAGAAGCTCTTTAGACTCACAGAAGAAACAGAGGCAGTGCCAATTCTGAATCATGACAAAGAAAAGTACTTGAACAAGCTTGATGAAGCTCATGGATACTTATTCTCCTCAGTCTCTTGAGATATTCAATTCCACATCCAAGGATTGAAGACTCCTAAGGATATTTGGGAAAAACTTGCTTCCTTATTTGATAAGCAAGATGAGATGAGGGTCCATCGGCTAGAAAATGAACTAATCTCTCTTAATCCATCCAACTTCGAATCACTGAATGAATTTTTCACAAAATTCAAGAACCTGATATACCAGTTGAAGCAATGCAAGGTGGAGAAGGAGGATGATCAACTCATTCTTTCCATTCTCTCAAAACTCAGTGCAGACTACTCAGTATTTGTGTCAACTTTTCAATCGGTGAGGATCACTACTCCAAATTGGAAGATGCCCACTCTTGATTCTTTCATTACATCTCTCACTTGTGAGCATGACAAGTTGATCCAAATGGGGATCATTCGATCTTCAAAAGATCAAGCATTGGTTGCAGGAGGACCTAAGGGAGTGAATGATAAAGGAAAGAAAAGAGATAAGCCTCCCATGAATAAAGAGTAGTAAAATGAGCCTTCAGGTTCGAAGAGAAGCAAGAAGAATGGAAAAGGAAAGGTCCTCTGCTCTTATTGTGGAAGGGAATTTCATTCAGAAAGCTCCTGTATGACAAGAAAACTTGATGAAATGGCTCTTCTCTTGAAGAAACATAACATCTCTGCACCTGCTAGTGTAAGGAAGGATGACTCTGAAGAAGAAGATGAAGAATACCAAAGGAAAGGCCATGCACTGAAGGCTTGTTTCTCATCAGCACATGTCTTCCTCATTTATTCTGGAGCTTTCAAACATATGGATGCATCCAGAGAATCATTCTCTTATTTTCAGTCCTTTAATGCTCCTAGTATTCAGATGGGAAATAATAGTAAAGTCCAAACAAAAGGGAGGGGATCTATCAAGATTGAACAAGGAAGATTCAAAGATGTGCTATTTGTTCCTTCCCTAGCTTCAAACCTGTTATTTGTCTACCAGATGACCCATACTGGCTCTCCAAAGCGAGTGATATTTGGTCCTGACTTAGTAGAGATCACAAATATCTCTACTGGGAACATCATAGAGAAAGGTGTTGAAAATCATGCCTCAAAAGCATATGAGTTATCACATTTCATGCCTCCTTCAGAACCAATGCACTCCCAGTAGCCACTTGCAAGTAAAGGTAAAATCATTTCATCTGCTTCTTTTGCAGCTTCTACTAGTGTTGCAGATCCATATTTATCAGTTTATGAGATTTAGATTCATGGTGATTTAGATCTAGATTCAGTCCCTACTTCCAAACTGGAAGCTAGGAAGATGACTGGAAAATCACCTGACACTTAGAGAGGAAAGACCCTTGCGCTATACCATGAATCTTACCTCCTTCAGAGAGATGCAATAGACTCCCTGTAAGATGCTACATGGAAACAGATCAGTATCACTACATTCAGAAGAATAGATGTGATCATACACCTCTTCATCCAGCAAGATACAAAGGTACATTCCTCCTTCCTTCCATCATCAATTGTGGAGAAGAAGGAGAAGTCCACATGCCAGGCCCCAGAATACCTGTGCACAGCACACCATGCATGCTCCTTCACTACCTCACAGAGATGAATATTGCAGCAACATATTTTCAAATTTTTCAAACTTGAATCCTGATTCTACCTGCTTAGATAGAGGGGGGTTTTTTTCCCCATGTGGTTTTTTCCCCAGCTCCTTGTATTAGCAATTACTTTATTTTACTTGATGTAATGGGTGAACTATGGTCTTAGTTACCAGGGCCCACAGATTGTCCAAGTTATCATTCAAGGGGGGCATTAGGATTATTAATCCGCCCTTGTCCAATTTTTTCATATGTCTAAATAAGGAGTCATGTCTAGATCAGGAGTCCATCTAATCTATTTTTAGTCACTAGCACCATTGGGTCCACTTGGCCTAATTAGGGCACATGTTTTAGTTACTAAAGTGTGGGGAACACTAATTGAGGCCTACTGCCACTGATTTCACTTGCATGCATCAATTTAGGAGCCTCATAGACCAATCCCTACAATTTAAGAGCCACTGGGTGTGCTAATACCAACCAAGGTCAGTTGCGTTGAGTTGGTGACTAGTCAAGCTAAGTTAGGAGTCAGTTAAATTTAGTTCTAGTCCTCTACATTCAGTTACTCTAGGTTTGCATGGCTGCATGCAGGAGAGGTGCATTTCTCACCTACCTCAGTCAATTAGCCTTAGTCAACACTAAATTAGACACTTGAGTTGTGTTTTAGAACTCCGATGAACTCCAGTGATGATTTAGACAAGGTCAGTTAACCATTCAGTCCTCCGATAATGATTTAGACAAGGTCTTAGTTACCTACATTCAATTAGAGTGTAATCAATTCAAATTTCCTCATGTGGATTCGAATTGCTTTTGGCTATTTAGCCATTGTACTTCATTGTGATTATTATCTACTTAATTTTTTGATTAATGAAAGCATTCACAGTTGCAAGCCATTTTTTCACTATTTCATTCTTCAATAGCTGAGTAAACTGTGTGATCTACTTTGTGAGTTGTGTGTTTGTTGACAGATATATGTGCTCAATTTATATTCTTCAATGCTTGCAAAATTGCATAAAACTCTTGGTCATAGACTGAATACTTACACTTGGATTCATTCAACTTCTCACTAAAGTAAGCAATAGGATTCTAAGTATTAAAGAGCCTTCCTTTTTGGCTCATCACTATTCCTATGGTTGTGTCACTCACATCACAATCAACCTAGAAAAAATTATCGAAGGATTCTAATTTTATTCTTAATTCCAAGGATTCTAAGCTTATTCATAATTTCTACAGCACATCATGTTGGATTTTCTTAGCTTGAACATCTAGATGGCACACCTTCATTCATATATCTTCAAAATTTGATTTTAAAAATCACTCATCCATATATTTGGATTTCTGGATCCTTCAAGAACTTGCAAAAACCTTAACATTTGCTTGCAATAAAACAAGAGATGATGGAGGAAGAAAGGTGATCAGTATTCCTTCTTCCAATAAATACGCAAAATTTTGTTGATAACTTACACTACCCAACAATATTTTGTTAAATTATTTGTTTTATGTTTTATTTTAGTGATTTCAAAGCCATTTTGAGGTGGATTCATAAGGATATCTTTAGTATACACAAGTTTGAAAAATGAGTTGAAATGATATGTCAAACATGTTGTGTGAAAACCTTCTAAGCTACAATCACTATTTTGAGCATTAGATTTTCCTTGAAGGTTGGATTGATGTGATTCCACTTGGATATGAAAATATATCCATTTATATATGTCAGGCTTATTATAATCCTCCCTTGTCCATTTATATTCTACTGATAATTTTGTCTAGAATAGGGAGACATATTTACTGTACTGGAGTATGGGGAACACATATAGAGGTTAACTGCCACTTACTGCATGCTCATGCATGAGTTTAATGTTAGATTTTTATCATTTAAGCAATATGATCTTAGGATTTTATTTGAGAGAACAACATGCAAATCAATAATCACAAGAGAAAAGAGACACAAATATTTTCCTTGGGGAAACCATAAAGGAGAAAACCCCACAACTTCCTCAGAGATAGAATGAGCACCAATGGCAGTAGTACAACCCAAATACATAAAATATGATCTCCCACAACTGTTCTCTCTCACTCACTTGACAGAGCTTCTCCTCTCTCACTCATATGCCCCAGTGAGTGAGTGAGTGTGTGATAAATAGAGAGGCTCACTCTCTATTTATATTCTTTCGTTCACTTAAAGTCTACTCCAACAAGTCGGCCTCACTTAAAAATTACTTACCAGAGCCGACATATCTATGAGAGTCTAATAATCCTAGTGCCACAAAACTGTGGGGACTTTTCCCTTCGATCAACAAGGAGGGTTAACCTTAACTCAATTGTGGGGACTATTGCCCAGACTTACAATGAAGGGTTAACCTCAATGACTTTACATGACTTGTTTACATTATTGAATCTCCCGATCGAAACATTGGGGAATGACATGACTCAATTACATTACATATACTTCCTGGAATAAAGATCGGGGTACAATACATAATATATACAAGTGAATGCATTCTGAAGTTACAAATACATCAACACTCCCTCTTAACTAGGAAGGTATTCTCTCGACACAATTTATCAGCACAAGTCTT
This sequence comes from Pseudotsuga menziesii, assembly GCA_001517045.1. Classification (NCBI taxonomy): domain Eukaryota; kingdom Viridiplantae; phylum Streptophyta; class Pinopsida; order Pinales; family Pinaceae; genus Pseudotsuga; species Pseudotsuga menziesii. The sequence goes on from LPNX010046017.1 coordinate 195,967, forward strand.
CTTCTCTGTATCATATGGATCATCATCATGTCATATTCATCTTCAAGTCATCTTCATCTTCAAGTCATCTTCATCATCTTCATCATCTTCATCGTCAAGTCATCTTCATCAAGTCTGTATCATCACTGGATCATCATCGAGTCTGGATCATCACTTGATCTGGAGCATCACTAGATGATCATCAAGTCTGGATCATCACTAGATCATCATCAAGTCTGGATCATCACTATATCATTGTCAACATCACAGCTTCCACTATCTCAATCAAATGGTGCTATCTCTTCATTATTCTTGTCAGAGGAAGTTCTACAGAGCGAGCCCTTTTTCATGCTGGCTGTAGACCTAGCCTCTAGGTAGGTCTTCAATGTCTTCAACACTTATATTTGACCATGGAATGAGAAATTTCAGAAAGGCCCACCCAACACTCACATTTGGACATGGTAGGAACACATCCAAAACCCATGTTAGAAAGGCCCAACACTCACATCCAAACTCATCTTGTTGGAAAGGCTATGCACTTACATCTGACCTCATCTTTTCAGAAAGGTGCTGCACTTACATCTAACCTCATGTTGTCAGAAAGGCTCTGCACTTACATCTGACCTCATCTTCTCAGAAAGTATCTGCAATTACATCTGATCATGTGGGAACACATCTCGCAATCACATCAAAATGGCTCTGCACTAATCATGTGGGAACACATCCCACAATCACATCAAAATGGCTCTGCACTGATCATGTGGGACACATCCCACAATCACATCAGAATGTCTCTGCACTAATCATGTGGGAACACATCCCAAAATCACATCAAAATATCTCTGCCCTTACATCTAACCATGTGAATCTCAGGCTTCCACCATGTCAGAAATGCCAACAGACACATCAATTCCCTTCGGAGGGAACCTCGATATGGAGAACACCAAGCTTCTCCCTAAAGTAATCAAACTTCAATCTGGCCTTCTAGCATAGAATCACATCAGGGTTGATTACGTCCAAGGATAAACGACAAGCTTTGCTAAGACCTATTACATCCGAGGACAACCTACAGGACCGTTTACGTCTGAGCACCTACGAGCTTTGCTAGGATTTTATGTTCAGACAACTTGTCTCACCGGATGTGCCAGAACTCCCTCTTTTGAGAGATCTTGATCTAGATCACATATTGGAGCTTCAATCCTCCACTCTGCATCATACAAAAATGCAAGTCAGATCAACCAAATCAAATAGTAGTTTTCAAAAGAAATATACTACCTCCCAAATAGAAAGTGGCAACATATTTTGCCTCGCCTGTACTCAGTACCATGCAGGATTGATTCCTGCTACACCAAGAAGTGCTCTTCCTATCAATGGCACTTCCTGCCCAATACAAATCCACATAACCCTCCAGGTTAATCTTCTGATTCGCCTCATACTTGAGCCCATAATAAACTGTACCATTCAGGTACCTCACTGCATGCTTTGCAACCATCAGGTGAACATGTCTCAATGTGTTCATAGCAAAGAAAATATCTGGTTGTGTATTCGTCAGGTACATCAAGGAACAAATCATCAAACGATACATCATGGCATCAACCAACTCTGATGAAGCAACACTTAATAGCTTCATGTTCGATGCCGTAGGTGTGGTCATGGCTTTGCAGTCCATCATCCTGAACCACTTCAGGATCTCTACTACATACTTCACTTGTCCCAGGGAGATTCCATTCACATTCTGCCACACCTCCATGCCTAGAAGGTAGTCCATCATCACCAAGTTCTTCATCTTGAACTCAACAGCAAGTCTCCTTCTTACATCTCTAATGAGTTCCTCTTTTCCTACCAGGAACAAGTTATCAACATATAACAGGAGCATCACTGGTCTTCCGCCTTCAACCTTGAAGCAAAGATAAATCCTAGAGTCATTAGTAATCTGTCCATCCTTTCATACCATGTCGAACCTTAGGATTTTCTATAGTCACTCCCTCTGAAGCAGAGCATTATTCTCCCTCTGTCTTTCATACTCTATGTATCCTGTACTGGAGTGACAAGTAGCTTCCTCTGCTACTATTATTCTATGTATCCATCTAGGTCACTAGATACCAAGATCCTTTATCTTGAAAACATTCTTCTCTCACCCATCTGTGAGCTTGTCATCCTCTATAGTCTTTCATCTTCAACCTTGTAGCAAAGGTTAAGATCTTCATCAAGCTCCTCATGTACGTGTTATCCCAAGGGTGTCTTCTGAACTCCTACAAGGTCTTCTTTAATTTGCACACATGAGTCTTCATGTCATGTGCCTCAACTCCCACTGGATGTAAATGTCTCTTCGTAGTCTATGACTTCTTTCCATTAGAAGCCTCATGCTACAAATACTGCCTTGTATCCCACGATGTTGTCATCTATTGCATGCTGGCTCTTGTAGATCATATGGAAGATACTACAGACTTCCCTTTAGGTCTCGATGCTGCATCCTAGACATCATTCTTCTTGAACTAGTACTCTCCTTCCCTTTCTTCTTGGCTACTTATTCATAGCTGGAAGGCTTTGCATCATCGGATGTCACTCAACAGTGTCACATAACTACACTATGTCTGAGGTTTCTTCTTTCTTTGAAAGTATCATCATATTATTCTTCATCTTGGATTCTTTCTTGAACTGTCGTCACTTGTTCTTCAGAAGAAGTCTCATCCTTCTTTTCTTGTAGGTGATCTTTCCTACAAGTCAAATGCATTAGTTGCATGGTTAGAAAAATTTCATAAGGCATATTCATAATGGCGAATTCTTATGCATAAACATATGATCATGCAACTATTTTAGCCAATACAACATTCATCCATATCTCACAGAAAAATTTCTAGATGCCTTCCATCTCTACCAGTACAACATTGAGATTGTGTGCTAATCCAATATGCTAGCAAAGAGGTTTCATTCTAGATAAGTAGCAACAAAGAGTTGTATAGAACCATGAGCTACTTACCCATCACGTGCATATTAGTAGTATATTTTCATTAATGCAAACATTTTATCATGCATAACACATAAACTGAATATAAACAAGTGCATAACAAACAAATATCATGAAATGACAATTGAATACTTATCTCTATTTGTTTCGTGGGTAGACGCCTTCTTTCAGCTTCATCATATTATTCATTCATAACAACATCATTTCTTATTCAAATGCTAAGATGGATAAGAGGTTCTTCAAGAGTTGAGTCCTTTGTATTCCTCATCGCTTGAGGGATCTTCTTTGGATGGTGAGAGCTTGATCTTTAGTTTCTCCCATCTTCTTTTCTCTTATTATGAGTTGAGTTTCTTCTTGTGTGTGCTCTTCCCAGAGTTTGTTGAAAGTAATCACTTCCTTTTGGCACACATTCCTCAAATGAATGAATCCCATGATCTTGGGAGGTCATTCAAGGTGGTTATCAAAACTTCTGCATTCTCCACTTATTCTTCTACCGCTTCAAGTTGTTCTTTTATTTGAGAGACCCTTGTAAAGTATGACTGTATGGTATTTGCATTCTAGATCTTCACATTCTTCGACTGTTTTCTCAAAGTAATCTTCTGATTTATGTTCTTTCCTTTAAATAGCTTGGTCAAGGAATCAAACATCTCTTTTGGTGTCTTTAGGGAAGACGCTTGTGGTATAAGGTGATTCATGATTGAATCAACAATGATATTATTGGCCTTGACCAAGTTCTTCTTGTGTAAGGCTTTTAGCCTCATCTCCCTCTGGAATTGGAACCTCTCCACTTATGTAGGTGTCCAATTCATTTTCTTCAAGAACCAGTGAGATCCAATACTTCCATGCTTGGAATTTGTTAGTTTAACCAAGCTTGTCATCAATCTGGTGTGATTAGTCATGTTGAAATGAGAACCTCAACTGTAAATAGCAAAAGATTATATCTTATCAATTTGAGGTGTCCATCCTGGTTCCGGAGCTCGTTGATCTAGGGTTTTTTAGAGAAACCCTAATTTTCAAAACTTGGAATCTTTCATATCTGAATGGATAAAAAGATAGACCTCTTCAAGGTGAGCTGTCCAATGTACTCCTTTTCTGAAAACAGTGGAGGGAAGCTCCCAGAACACAAAGCCGTAGTTTACCAATTTCTTCTGCAGAAATTCCTGATACTGTTTCTTCGGTATCTACTAAAGTACTACTCCTCTATTCCTAAAATTTAGTAGTGAGGTATCCTCATTTGTCCTTGTTCCAACACCATAGGTTTCATCAGAATTCATTTCACCAATTGGGACTTATGAGCATTTTCCTATGGTGACCATTTTTTCAGGAATGTTCAGCATAACAAAGTTGTACGGACTTCCATGTGTCACTGTTTCATCTTCAAGGTCTAAAACTATTACCACAGATAGTGCATTTCGTGAAATTTCTGGAACATCTTGAGAAATTTCATTTGGATTTTCGTAGCTCAAGATATAGCAATTTGCCCCAGGTGTCCTGTTTGGGGAGGAATCCTAGGAGAGGATGAAACCCTAACCTGGAGGAATCATATCTCCTATAATATAGTGAATCTAAAGCTGCAACTTGGACACAGTGTACATCAAGGATTTATCTTTGACCTGTGAACGTTTTAGCACCTGATCCTTCTCCAATATCGAGATATAGAGAATCTACCAAAACTATCAGTTTCTGTATTTTAGGATTTTTCAGGCCCGAGGTCAAACTTGGGTTTGACTTTATCGGAGTTTCACCCAACCAAAAATCTCAACCTAGATCTCTAAACTTTGATTTTGATGAGGAGATAAATCCTATGCTGGGCTCACTCAAAAATTTCTCTTCTATAAAAAGCCCTAATTCTCACACCAAAAACTGAAAATGCCCAGAATCAAATTTTGCTTCGACAGAAAGATGCGCTTTTCAATGGAGAGTTATCCTAGCCTTCTTTTGCTGATGGATTATGGAGAGAGACCCAAAAAGTAAGAAGCCCTAGATTCCGCAGCTACGCAGTGTCTTCTTCTCAAATTAGATTTGATACCATGTTAGATTTTTATCATTTAAGCAATATGATCTTAGGATATTATTTGAGAGAACAACATGCACATAAATAATCACAAGAGAGAAGAGACACAAAGATTTTCCTCGAGGAAACCATAAAGGAGAAAACCCTACAACTTCCTCAGAGATAGAATGAGCACCAATGGTAGCAGTAAAACCTAAATACAGAATAGATGATCTCCCACAACTTTTCTCTCTCTCACTTGAGAGAGCTTCTCCTCTCTCACTCAGTGTGCCCCAGTGAGTGAGTGTGTGTGTGATAAATAGAGAGGCTCATTCTATATTTATATTCTTTCATTCACTCCAACAAGTCGACCTCACTTAACAATTACTTACCAGGTCCAACATATCTATGAGAGTCTAATAACGCTAGTGCCCCACAATTGCGGGGACTTTTCCCTCCAATCAACAAGGAGGGTTAACCTTAACTCAATTGTGGGGACTATTTCCCAGACTTACAATGGAGGGTTAACCTCAATGAATTTACATGACTTGTTTACATTATTGAATCTCCTTATTGAAACATCGGGGCATGACATGACTCAATTACATTACATATACTTCCAGGAATAAACATCGGGGTACAATACATAAGATATACAAGTGAATACATTTCGAAGTTACAAATACATCAAAATTTAAGTTCCTTTGAGACCATTCCCTACATTTTAGGATCCACTATGAGTGCCACCAGCAGCATCCATCAGTTGGTTGTGGTAGGTAACCTGTTATGCTGAGTCTTTCTTCAGTTACATTCAGTTAGATCACTCTCAGTCAATCTAGCACCAATTTTGTGTGGCTACATGGGGAAGTGGTGCCTTTTTCCACCTACCTTGTCAGTTTAACTGGTTTAACTGATTATTGGACTGATTTAGTTATCACAAGTTAGACTAGTGGCTTCCATGCAGTGATTTAGACACTCCTAGTTAGCCAGTTAGTCAGGTTTAGTTGGTAGACTTGAATCTTATCCACATGATTCAAACACTACTTATTATAACACCAGTGTATACTGCTGGAATTAATGAAGATTAATGTTGTAATTTAATGATCAATTCTTATCAGTTTTCTCTGAAATTTGCCTTGTTCAGTGTACATTGTTCTTACTATTCCACTGCACAATTATACCTTTCAATTGCTCTCATTTCCTATATATCAATGGTTCAATAATTCAAACAATATATTTGGAGTAGAATATGTTTTAAAAATTATTTGATTTTCTATCTCAAACATCTAATGAACAATCACAAAGATATAGTTTTCTTTGTTCTTTTTAAACATACAATCACTAATTTAGGCACCATCATAGAATCACCTTCAACTTGGATCTATCAAAAACTGAGAGTGATCCAATTTCTTGATGTGTAACTTTTTTTATCTTACTATTTTTTTACACATACTGAAAAATTATTTTTTATTTTATGAGCAGACATTAATTTTTTAATTGCTTTTCATTTGGTTTTTATTTTATTTTAATTATATGAGTTGCCATGAATTTTTAAATACTTTTATTTTTGTCAATGTAATGTTACATTATTGAACATCTCTTTGATACTGGGTTGTAGACCACCTCACTCCTCTTGATGCAATAGCGTTTTCTTTTGAAATCTAAATGAAGCTATTAAAATTGTGTCTTATACTAGACTCCAAGGCATATATACCTTAGAAACATGTTTTGAATACATGATGATTTGATGTATGAAATGTGCTAGTGAACAGTCATGATGTAGAATTGTCACAATTCTTATTTCATGACCAACAACTACTAATTTGAGCATAAATTTTTCATCTGAAATTGAAATGAGGTGATACAGACTGGTATGTAAACTATATTCCAAGGGATATTTCCAATAGTCATAGGTTTTAAAAATTCCCTCTTTTGGTCCCTCAAATATTTACTATCCAAACGTTATTATGAAAAGGTTTTCAAGGTCAACTTGCTACAAAAATCTAAAAATGACCATTTCCCCCCCAAAAAAAATATTATATAAGTACATGATAGTGTTGCGAGTATATTTAGGATGATAAAGATTCCATTAACCCAAAAATTCCCCAGTACCCATCTCATAGATTTTAAATATGGCCTTTAAAAAACCGTTGGTAATTTCATGGATTTGTAGCAAATATTATACATTTCCACTTTATTTATGAAAGAAAGGAATTATTGATGACTTAGATAACTTAACATCACCTCTTAAGCTCATGAAAATCTACTTGTTTTTCCTCCTTAATATCCATTCCTTCTCCTTTATATATTCTTACAAAATGGATTAGTGGATGGAGTGGTTCTTACTGCACCATGAGTGGGAATGATTTGAAAACATAATTTTACAAAAAAAATCTATCTATTCATGCAGTACAAACATGGTTTATCTTTGTAAAGACTAACTAAAGTGTATGCATTGGGATATTACACTACAAGAATCATGTAATGAGGTTGTCTTTTCATCTTAATGTCTTCACTCCCACAAACTTACAATGCTAGTAGTAAAAGGAGTCAAATGAAATAAACTATATGTAAAAAAAAAATTCTTAAAAATTGGCTCTAAGAAAATAGAGGACAATCTTTTCAATACCAATTCAAAAACAGTTATTTTTTAAAATGTTATGCTACATATTTGTCGTTTCCTTTAGCATTTCTCCGATAAAGACACAAAAAATGTCAATAGATTTATACGTCTAAATCCTGTTACATTTTAATTATTAGTCTCAAGTATTAAACATGTAAATTGCAAACACAATATGTGCATAACTAGGTTATTTACAGTATGATTACATAATATGCTTATGGAAAATAAATGAAGATAAATGAATTTAACTATGGAAATTATTTTATTGAAAGGAAAAGAAGCAAATAAAAACACATGAATAAATTGTGTCGCAGTATATCCAATAGTGATGTAAATAAGGTTGTAGTTAAGTGTTCAATTTTTAAGTTCTAAAAATTTCTAGAACAATGCTCCATTTTTTAATATACTTGACACAATTCAATGAATGAAGATAAATGGAGTCAAATGCAGAAATGAAACACACCACACTTCATCAATTGAAAGAAAATTTAATCAATTTAAGTGATGACGATGTACTTGAACATCATCATTCTATTAGGAAACCACACTTTAATAAAATGAACCTCTTCTTTCCATTAACTAATGATTTAATAAAATAAAACCACACTTACATAAAACAAAAAAAAATTGCGTGAAACAAAATAAAAAACCACCATGACCAATTTGGTGTTAGAAAAACAAGATCGTAGAGCAATAACAATAAACACTAAACAAGATGAAAATATTAAAACACATACAAGAGAGACACAAATGTAATGTGGTTCACCCAAGATGGGATACATCCACATAGAAATTGCAATTCCTTTAGTATTATATGGTCCAACAAATTGAATGGATACAACTTGCAACAACCCCATTGCACTTCTTCTTCACTCTCTCATAATCTCTCTCTCATAATCATAGAGACCTCTTTTACAATGATACAATACAATACACAATCATATTACAATGATTCCGTTTTATAGGGAAATTGTTTTGAGAAAATACCACAGGTCACATAATACCATGGGACCGTAAACTGTTGGCCAATAAACATCCAAAAAATTTCTTTCAAGGGATTTTCCCGCAAAACCCTGCTGGCCCCTGCACTCCCATGCTGGGATGAGTGTATAGTAAAACTAGAGTACAAACATGACTGAACAATAACATCTCTAAATAAAAAATATCATGCTCCACAACCAACATATGGGGTGTGCTCAATTCTACCAAGAACATGGTAGCAAACTAAACTACAACATCATAAAACTTAAATAAAAGCATTATATTTATAGAACTAAAGAATAACAATCTGTATGAAACGAAATATTAATAAGTTCTATTCACTCCATCATATGTTGGAAATTTGCTCTATTTTGCTTGGAATGGACAACGAAATATTATTTATACATAAATTTCCTTTGAAACTAAAATAGAACATAATAAATATAGATCCACAATCTCTCGAGTGGTTCAACAACTTGCTAAAAACTAGAAACTAAAAATTAGCTCATAATATCTCCAATATCTTTACTAATTAATCTTTCTTGAAGCTCCATGGTTCTTCTCCATCCAAGATACTTAATGCTGATCCCAAATCTAACTCAAATATTCCATGGTTGAATGAGGAAATTTGAATTTGACCCACGAATTGCACAGTTGCAATAATTTCTTGTGATATAATAACTAGTATAGTTTTTGTAATCATTACCAAAATAACAAAACTTTCGAATATAAGTGAAAGCATGCTATTTTTCAAACATTTAATCATAAATTCACTTAAAGTACTAAAATGAATGCATTGGAACATAGTGAGGCTAATCCCACATATAAATATTAAAAATGAATTAAAACAAGGTTATGAGAAAGAAGATGAGGATTAAATGTCAAGGGAAAATGATATGAAAATATGGTAAAAGGATGTGAAAATATGAAAATTGTCAGACTCAACACTTCTCTCTCTCATCTCACAACCCATTCTCCTCTCAATGTTGAGCCAAATGCTCATCTATTAGAAAAAATGCGTCAAAAAATTATGAATGAATCCACTGATTCACTGACTAGATCCCTAACACAAATAGGTCTTCAAATTGGTTTGATCAACCAGTTTGGTACCAAAGAAGTCATATCAATCGATCCATGTAAAAAATCATCCTATATTTTCCTTACTGGCAGATGGGGTACTGTTGTAGAGGAAAGTGTTCCTATGGCTATGGTTTAAGAGGAAATCAACATATTAGGGTTGAAAGATAGATGTACAATGTTCAACAAGCATATATAAGCAATATTTAGAGATTAGATAAGTTCATACCTTAACAAATGAAGGTTGATCCAAGTAGCCCTCCAATTCTCCTCTTGCCCCTCTTGCTCCAAGAGACCTGCAAAACAAATTATACCTTCCTCAAACCAATATGACCACATGTAAAGAATAATAATCAGAGCAACATGAAATCCTAATCTGATAAACAACATCATATGATCATAATTAGATATTTAATATACAAGACATATTGATTGGAAGAGGAAGTACATCATATCCTTATTAATATTGAGAAAAGTAAAAATATTACCTTCTCTTCAAGTCAAGCACCTCACGAAACCTTGATCTGGTTCTGTTGCTTCTCTTCTCCAAGGAACTCAACCTCCAATCTCTACAACAAAAGGAGATAGATTCTAGGGAAAAGGTGGGGGGAACGAGAATCCAAATTCCTCCAGCATAACAATGCAAAAGTCCAAGTCCCTCTCATGGACCTCTATTCCTCTATTTATACATTTCTGAAGAGATAGGGTCGAATACAAAGTAGTTACAACCAAAGGAGTCAGTTGCATAACCACCAAAACTACCCAAAATTTGAGAAACCTTCAGTTTTGGACATGTACAAGACAAATTCGTGGGTTGTAGTGACAACAGTTTCGAATGCAAGTTGAAATCGTAGGTTGCAGTAACAAAATTCGTGAATACATGAGTAAATGTGGGTAGCATGAAGGCAAAGCGCAAATATGTCAAATATACTCATTTTGGGGGTACTTCTGGGCATTTTTAGAATTTGGTGTCTTCTAGAAAGTTTTTACTGACTCAGATGCCTTTCTAATGGCCTAGAGAAGAGGTCAAACATATTGATAGAACTCCATATATGGCTCCTCCAAGTTAATTGTTTTTTCAGTGACTTTCGTGAAGTGTCATCATGGAAGTGTTGACATGTAACAAAATCATGGGAAAGTGGTCACATGAATAGATGAGTCATTTTGGGCTATAACAGATCCCCCTAATGTGTGAGGTTAGAGGGGAAGCCGATAGCCGAAATACATTATAAAAGGAAATAGCTGAGTGATGGAGAGAACAGAGAATCAAAGATCGAAAGGCTCGAATAGAGGTACCTGAAAGAGAGATAAATATCAGACAAAACTTATCTCTGGGACATACGGGTCCATATACAAATCATCGCCATAAATATAAATGTGGATACATCATGCATATAACTAATGTAACTATCATGGTTGCACAATATGCAAAAAGGTTCCATATAAAATCTAAAGGAGTCATGGCCACAAGTGAACAAGGTGGATTCATGCTCAATAGTCGATCATAGCCACAAGAATACAAGGTGGATCTATGTCTTAGAAAAATTTCATATGAAGTGTGACAAGGTCTTGTGCAACTCAGGCAATAGAAAAAATGATGATGTTATTGTCGGCCCGAGGTCTTCAATCCAAACTTCCCAAAAGGTATGAATCCTAACCATCCGAATAAAGGAGTTGAAGTCGAACATGGAGGAAAATGTTTGATTACCGGGCATTGATGAGGACCATTAATAAACATGTGTGTGTCGGTCGTTAATGAAAATGGTCCCCAAGGTAACTATTACATTCTAACAAGAATGAATAGAAGGACTTGAAGTTGAACACCTGCAGAATCCATCGAGTAGGATACATTAAGCTATTCCCACTAACCAATAGAGAGGGAAATTTCCACTGATGATTGGAATCCCAAAGGTACTATTATAAACTCTAAATCTCATTCCCAGAGCAATATGTGTTGCAGTCGATAGGAAGAGATTCATTGGAATGAAGGAATTAAGGCATCCTTCATCCTCCAACACGAGGTAAGTCAAAGAATGATTGGAATTGGAACTGGAACAAAGTTTTGGAGCAAGGACCTCCGAAGACATGAATGTAAGGAACTGACACCAGGGAATGGCTGACACAAAAGGTCAAGGAAACTGCAGAATAGATGGAAAAGGTTTAATCCTTGAATAGTGAGCACGACACAAAAGTGACTTAGGCAGATTTTGACACAAAGAGACTAACGACAAAAATATACAATGTAGGGACATTGAAATTTTCCCCATATAATTGGAAAAGAGACCAACTAGAGGACTAAAAATTATGAATCGAGATAAGGTCAAAAAATGAGACCCAACTGTTGATAGACTAAAAAATGGTGCTTTGTTCAAGGAGACAAGACTTGCTGCCCCGATGTAAAAAACATGTGAATGAAATTCCCTTCCCTCTTTCTTGTAAAGGTTTAACGAGTCCAAGAAAGAAAAATCAGGACCTTCTTCATTTTCACAAGCTCGAAGAAGAAACAAAAGAATGCTTGATAAAGCACCGTTTCATGGATTTTACGAGTCCAAATTAGTAAATGCTCGGTGGTGTTTTCATAGTTTTGAGAGTCTAAAAACTCCAAAGAAGACTCTAGGGGGGTTTTTTTCGTGAATTTAGTCTCCTAAGTATGAAAAAGGATAAAACAATCCAAAGGAGAACTCTGTTAGCTTGGCGAACTAAGGTATTCCTTTTTCGTAGTTAGTCAGCAAGGTCTGAAAAAGGATTAAACTATCACTAGACCGACGCCCCTTCATAAGCAAACAAAACGCTCTAGTTTTAACGAGTGTGAAGGAAAGCAAGATCACTCAAAAATTTATATTTATTTACGAGAATGGTATGAACAACAGTAAACTTGATGCTTTGTTCTAGGGTTTAGCGAGCATGGCAAAGAAATAAAGTACGCTCGGAATTTTTTTCATGTTTAGGTCCAGAGCACAAAAAAGAGAAAACTAAGCTTGAAAATGTTTTTTCTGTAAGTTTAGTCCTCCAGGTTTGGAAAAGAAATAAAACTATACCTGAAGATAATCTTCTCAATTCCACAAAAAAGAGAGTTTTCCTTTCTCGTAAATAATCTACATGGTTCGAAAAAGATATAACCTACCACCAATGTAGATGATCGTTCAATATACCTTAACGAGTTTGAACAAACAAGTTTACTCGACAATCTAGTCAATTTTAAGGATTCAGACCAGAGAATAAAGATAATTCCGTATCTTTCTCGTGAAGTTTTAACGAGTCCGAAAAAGTCAACTTGGCCCTCCTTACCATTTTTAGCGAGCTCGAAGGAGAGAATAAAGAATGCTATAAATGTGAGAATATGGGTGTCATAGGTAGGAGAAACTAGTTCCAAGCGCAAGGAACAGACCTGAGCTTAATGCAAGGAACATGAGAAAGATAAAGAAACTCGGGGAATGTCTCCTCAAGGAAAATGGTGTCAAGTTGCAAAGGAAAGATGATACAAAGCTAAGTGATGATGAGAGCAGAGATTAGGGCTTATATAACGAGCTAAAAGCATGGAATCTAGTATCAAGCTCAAAAGCACGAGAAGGGTACATGCAAATACAGTTAAAACTTGAATAAAAAGGTGAGGCCAGTAAAAAGTCATGAATCCAACTAAAAATCCTATCTCTAAGAAACAACAACACTAGGATCATATTCAAAAGAAAAGATCTGGTGGAGGTAAATTTGGCAGAAACACATGCGTTTTTTCAATCTTCTACAAAAGGAAAAGTCAAGGCAGAATCGACCGAAGAAGATTCTATAGTACCAATTCTCGAGGGTTTATAATTAGTAAGATCAACCTCAAAAGAAAATCAAACATCATGAAATATAGAGTCTGTAGGAACAAACTCAGTATCATGTGAATTGAGAAATCTATAAGAAAAATCAAACTCATCAAGATCATTAACTTTTTTTTCAAAGGGAGAGTCAAAGACTCAACAAGACCAACATAAGAAGATTGGTCAATAGAAAGATCAAGTTTATGAAGAAAATTAGGGTTAGACTTAGTCACAACTGAACCAACATCCAAAATAAGGTAAGATTGTATCAAAGACTCCAGGAAGACTTCATGAGATGGAAGGGGATCATCTCAGATAGGACACATGTATAAAATTTCAGTTGGATCAATAGAGTGGAGAGCAGGCTCCATAATTTGTATAAGATGGGTCACATGTTCAATTGTTGGGGCCGAGTCCCGAGAAGGTAAACATGAACATGAAGGCTCCTCCTTAGTGACAATTGAACACAAGGGATATGAGGCCACATAGGTTTCTCGTGGCAGGGTAGTGTCTATCGAGACACTGGGAATCAATAAAGGAAAAACTTGGTCTCTAGTTGGGTCAAGAGAGGGATCAAGAAAATCCAACTGATCAATAGTGACAATTTATTTTCCATGATTAAAGTACATCACACGGACGAACGTTGACACCAAAACCTACATGGAATAAACATAATCACACCCGAGGAGGATATTGAATTCCAAGGGGTCTTCTATCATCATGAAATCAACTAAGACGGTCTTCCCACCCAAAGTAATAGGTGTTTGAGCAAGAATTCCCAAGGCTGTACTAGTTCTTCTATCAAAATACAATAGCTAACTTGTAGTTGACACAAGGATGGGAGATCCCATTGCTCACCAAGCACGTGCAAACAAAATGCTAACCGAGGCTCCTTCATCAACAATACAACAAGAAAGCATGTATTGTCCAACTTTGACCTTTATCTGGAAAGGTGCATCAGACAAAAGGCACAAATCAACTAGGATATCCTAATAAAAGGAATCAATCCAACAACTTGGTGGGGGTTCATCCGAAGCGAGTTTAGTGCCCCCTTGTTCAGGAAGTTCTGAACTAGCAGTGAAAAAAATGTGACTAGCTGACATTTCACTCTCCAAAAGAAGAGTGGGATTGATCAACGATGGAATATATTCAACCGATTCGTGAAAGTCACTCTTCGAAGGGATAGTGGGATTGACCAAAGATGACATTGGTTCAATCACATAAGGGGAAGGGTGACACCAAAGACTGGGAAGGTTTGACCACTTGATCAACCAAAGGTTGAGTAGGTTATTAAGAAACTACAGGTTGTTCAGGAGCAGAATATACTTGAGTCTTAGACCACACTCTTCGCACCTTTGCGATAGCAGGGCACTGGTGAGTAAGATGATCCCCCTCACATAGCTTACAAGGGAACTTAAGTTTGTACTTTGAATGGCCAATTTTCTCAACAATGTCAACATGACTAGTAGTGGCTGACTGTTTATCCCCAGCATGACCATCAAAAGATGGGTAATTGGGTCCAACCTGAATAAGAGAGGTTGGTTTTTGAGAAACTTTAGGATGTTAAAAAATGGGATGACCTTGGAACCAAACTCTTCATACATTTACAATGGCAGGTCATTGATAAGTAAGTTGGTCTCCCTCACAAAGCTTACAAGGAATTGTGGGCTTGTGTTTTGGACGTTTAGTATTTTAAAAAATGTTAACATGACTCATAGTGGCTGATTGTTTTCCCTCAACATGACCTACAGAGGCTGAGAGTTTCCCCCAGCATGACTTGTAGAGGTAGAGAGACTGGGTCCAACATGACCTATATAGGTTGGATGGGTAGGATCAACATGCTTTGCAGAGTTTGATTGTGTGCCCCCAGCATGACCTATAGAGGCTCGGTGGTTGGGTCCAGCATGACCTACAGAAGTTGGACGAGGTTTCCCAACATGACCTGTAGAGGCTAGGTAAGTGGACCCAACATGACATGCAGAGGTTGGATGGGGAGGTTCAACTTGACCTGCAGAGAATGAATAGGTGCCCTCAGCATGAACTACAAAGGTTGAGTGACTGGGTCCAACATGACCTGCAGAGTTTGGAAGGATTCCACCAGCATGATCAACAGAGGCTGGATGGTAAAGATCAACTTGACTTGCAGAGTTTGAGTGCTTATATCCAACATGACCTGCAGAGGTTGGATGGGTGCCCCCATCATAAATTGTAGATTTTAGGTGGTGAGGTTCATCTTGACCTGCAGAGGTTGAACAGGTGCCCCCTTTCTTTCGAGTGTTCTTCCTATTCTTTCTTCTTTTACTCCTTTTATACTGCTGGTTACTAGTATTAGAATTTTTACCGCATGAGGTAGAACAGGGAGGAGAGGAAGCTACAGGTGAAGGGGAAGTAGTGTTTTGATTCCCTTGATATAAGGAGCTTACTTGAGAATCATTAGGATAATTCAATACAGTTGGAGTGGAGAACAACCACACCGGTATCCCTAGGGTGAATCCAGGAAGATTCAAGGTGGCCATCAAAGGAACACCAACATTCCCTATGAGAGGAAGAGTACAAGGAGTCCCTAGAAAGGGGGTATCTTGGTTGGTATTCATAGGGGTGTTAGCCATAGTTTCAAATAAGAAGACAAGGTCTAAGGCCAACAAGAAACCAGCAGTACAAAGAACAAACCACTAGCAAAAAATACCTAAGTATGAAGCCAAGCAAATAAAGATTCCTTCCAAAGGAAAGTTTGGGATGATGAGGGCCCATGACTAACCAGTGAAGGAAGGAGAGAAGTTACTTGGTGTCTGATGAAGAGTTACCTGGGTGTAAGTGTTGGAATCACCCAACCTCTCTCCCAAATTGTCAACCGAGGTTACCTTCTAATTCTACCCTAGGAGCAATGGAAATAGCTTTCCAATGCCACCCATGTAAGATCCTAGCAGACAAGATACTAAGGCTACCAAAATCATGGAGAAATTTCGACAGAACAGTCGTCGGTCCAACCGATGCACATGGGCAGGGTAGCTAAGCCCAAAAATCAAGTAGTGCCAGGCACCACATGGAGTTGAGATGAGGTATTAGGTGAGTACACAAACGTGCAACAACTTTGGTGTATTCTTTATTGAAAAGAGGAGGGGTATCTCCAACAACTCAGTATCGCACGACCTCGTGCTTGAATCCTATGTGAGAGGATATTTCCGTTGTCTTTCTCAACGAAGTTGGATTTCCTAAAAGATAGGCCACTATGTTTGAGTTTAAATTTTTGGGAAGTTAAGGTATCCCTAACCCAAAAAACTGGCCTAGACTAGTGTGTGTTGCCCCTATAAACAAACAATTACTAATAAATTTTAGATATTAAGCATTTATTTTAAAGGGTTTTTGATTACTCAAAGGGGGTGGCGAAGGTGAAACCAATGGTGTTTTGAAACAATGTTAAAACAATATGACTAAGAAAAGAAAATGAAATGCAAAAAGAAAAAACTACTTCTCTTTCTTTTTCAAACATAAACTTGAAAGCCACAAAAGAACACCTTCTTTTTATTTTTTTCAAAAACAATAATATGCCATGCAATTTAGACTAAAACCATAATCTACATGCATATACAACAAATAGATGTTATTTTTCTTTTTCTTTTATAAATGCAAAATAAAAACTAGCCTATCAACTAATGCAAGCAAGCAATACAAAGAACAATATATAGACTACTACTCTACACCCCTCAAACAGGCCCTAGGGGGCCCTAATACCGGATAGAACCTCACTTGGAAGGAAGGCTTACAAAGGTAGGAAAGCCAACCACTTTTCCATGAAGAGACTAAGAAATAAGACTGAGATGAGAGAAGATCAAGAAGGCCCAAGAATCAATCTAAACTTGCAAACAAAGGTTGCTCAACACCTTGTCTAACAAGGTCAAGCCAAAGAAGGAGGTGGGGGGAAAAGCATCAAAACATGTTCAAAGACTTGAAAAAAGCTTACAACTCAGATAAAAATCACTCTAAAGAGATGACAGTAACTCCCTGGATTCATGCACCTACATAGGACCCCAAAAGACCTCCCAAACAACCTTTAAACAACAAAAAAAACCACCAAAAATATTTTAAAAAGCAATTTTCGAGGCACTCGCGAGCTGCAGTACTATCGGGTCGTGAGTCACTCGCAGGATTCCAGTATATTAGGTCGCGAGTACATCGCAGAATTTCTATTGTTAGGTTTGGTACCTATGAATGGGTGGGAAAAGGCCTATAAAAAGGCCAAAAACTACCTTAGGAAGGCAGGGGAGGTGTTCTATCAACCTCTAAGGGTGTTCCTAAGTGGCAATAAGGACTTGAAACCCTACAAAACATTGGAAGAAAGACATAAACACCCCAAATAGATAAGGCTCTCCCCAGCGGAGTCGCCAATTATGTTGTAGAGGAAAGTGTTCCTATGGCTAGGGTTTAGAGATTAGATAAGTTCATACCTTAAAAAATGAAGGTTGATCCAAGCAACCCTTGAATCCTCCTCTTGCCTCTCTTTCTCCAAGAGATCTGCAAAACAAACTATACCTTCCTCAAACCAATATGACAACATGTAAAGCAATAATACCAAAGCAATATGAAATCCTAATTTGATAGACAACATCATATGATCATAATCAAAGATTCAATAAACACGACAAATTGATTGGAAGATGAAGTGCATCATATCTTTATTAATCATGAGACAAGTACAATTATTAGACTCTCTTCAAGTCAAGCACCTCAAAAAAGCTTTATCTGGTTTTGCTGCTTCTCTTCTCCAGGGAACTCAGTATCCAAGCTCTGCAACACAAGGAGATAGCTACTAGGGAAAATTTGGGGGGAATGATAGTCCCAATTACTCCAGCATAACAATGCAAAAGTCCAAGTCCCCTCCCAGGGACCTCTCTCCCTCTATTTATACATTTATGAAGAGATAGGGTCAAAGACAAAGTAGTTACAATCGAAGGAGTAGTTGCGTAACCACCAAAACTACCCAAAATTCAAGAAACATTCAGCTTTGGACATGTACAGGACAAATTTGTAGGTTGTAGTGACAACAATCACGAATGAAAGTTGAAATTCTGGGTTATAGTAACAAAATTCATGAATGCAGGAGTAACCGTGGGTAGCATGAAGGAAAAGTCATGAGTAGAGGTGAAACTCGTAGGTAGCATGAAGGAAAATTCGCGAATAGGTCAACGATACTCATGTTTAGGGTACTTTTGGGAATTTTCATACTTTGTTGTCTTTTGGAAAGTTTTTTTTGACTTAGACACCTTTCCAACGGTCTAGAGAAGAGGTCAAACAGAGTTACAAAACTCCAAATATGGCTCCTCCAAGTTAGGTGTTTTTTCAGTGACTTTCAATTACTTTCTTGAAGTGTTGACATGCAACGAAATCATGGGAAAGTGGTCACATGAAGATATGTGTCATTTTGGGCTATAACAGGTACAAAATCATGAAAATATTCACTATTTTTGTTTTTGTTTTATTTTTGTGTTTTCCTAATCTAACCTAACCCTAGGGATTGAATATATTTAATTCCCCCCTTCTTCTTCTAGTGCTAATAGTGGCGATGGGTTTGATCATTGATACTGTATGGAAATTGACTATCTAGTATGTAGTATGATCATTGATGTATGATCTATGGCCATGATGTAGTGGCATCATGATTCATAACATGTTGTTTTTTGGATTCTACATTCCATATAACCTATAGGATATATATTAAGTATTTTGTTCCAATCCTAGTCTCCTAGATATGTATTACATAGTACAGTTTGTGCCATTTTGATCTATTCACTCTTATATGGTATATTCATGAGAAAAATTTGGATATTTTGTCTCTAATGCTTTGGAATCATGGTTTATAATATTGAGAATATTATTTTTCTTTAAAATGTAAATATTTTATGTATTTTTGAGTATCGAGTCACTAAATTCAAATCAATTGAGTCATGACCGATTCATTACTGATTTAGATTCTGATTCTAAATTGACCCTCCACTGATTTTGATATCTAAAACTACGCTTCCAACTACCCCACACAATAAGGACATCATTTTTCTTCACTGATCCACAGTTCCTTTAGGAAATACAACACTTACAATGCTTACAAATGTGTGCAATAAGGGTCCAACTTTTTGTATGTCGTTGGAGGTCCTCTTTTAGTGTTAATTCATGGATTCTAAAGAAACTACGAGTAGAAATATTAATGGATAAAGGTTCTTAACTTGACCAACCTTCATGCTCACCTACAACTATCTCCTTTGCCTCAAATCTACAATTCCTCTTTCAATTCAAAATTTCAATGCATAGTCTTTTAATGATAATCAACAACAATAAAAAAAACTCTACACAGTGTAAATTTGCATGTGGATAATAAGAATGAATGGTTGAACCCAAAGTATATGCGAGAATGGTGGAAAAGCAACTACCATAATTGTCTTAGAATTACATTCACGTCATGCTCCCTTCATATTAAATTTTATCAAAGTTGCATGCCATCCATATTTATAAGTGAAATTAAAAACCGGTATATACAAATAAATCACCCAACGACCGCTAAAAAATAGTATAATCTAATAAACTTCAAAGGAAGTTGCATAAAGGTATTTACCTAATGCAATGATCACATACCCACAAAATATATACAAATAATTAAGACTAGAATTACAACTCAAATTTTTAGAAACAAAGAACTAAATCTACAATTCAAATGTTCGTATACAATTAATTAATATTACAATTGTATCCCACAAAATTAAATTTATAAATCTAGCCAAATTAGAGTGTCATGCTTTAATATTGAAGTTATAAATCTAGAGAAATAAAAGTGTTGTGGAAACATTAGTAGGACACTATAGATCAAGGAATAATAAAAGATCCAATATAAAATCAAGTCTCCTATTTAGTTATATGTATATAAATGAAGGGTACCACTTAGATAAACGAATAATACAAGATTCGATTATAATTCAAGTCGATTGTTTCAGAATGTATTGTGCATATAGTGAAAGGATACCACTAGGATCAAGGAATGATAAAAGACCAAATCAGAAATCAAGTCTACTATTTAGGAATGCTATATGTATAGTTGAAGGAAACTATAGAGATCAAAGAATAATAAAAACCAAATTAGAAAACAAGTAGCAACACTATAACATAAACCATTTCATTATTATGTCAAATCATGCATATAAATCAAAACTATTTTCATAAAGAGAACATGAAATCCAACAATATAGTTTTTTTTGGACATTGCACATCAATTGTGCATCAAAGAAAAAAGTACTATTACCTTAGTTATGTTATCACAATGCCATAAAATTTAAATATTTTAGTACCCAATATTGCAAGAATCATACCTCCTATGTTAAGAAACAAAGAGTAAACCAACATAAATAAAACAAGGAAGAGTTAACGAAAGTAGTTGCAATATTTATCAAAATTTCAAAAACCCAAATACCATTGTAGAAGTTGCTCCCAAATCTTTACAAATTTGTTCAAATAGACAAAACCATAATCCTTGATGTTCAAGGTTGACCATAGCATTTAAAGAAGTTAATGAATCCAAACAACAAAAATATGGATTTCAAAACATATTCAAGATTACAACACAGAAAAACACAGTGGCATAGGCACAACAAAATATATATGTTGTTTTTCCACCACTATACATTAATATCTCTATAATGGAAATGCCCATTGATTTTCGAACTTAACTCTTTCTTCTTCTTCAGGAGTAAAATCATTAGTAAGATTTAAAACTTTCCTTATTTCTTCAGGAGTCCTTTCCAGCATCACAGATGCCACAGTTTTGCATGTCAAACGTAACAGATTTGGTATGTTAAGATAATTTACAGCCTGCACAAACGCAATAATTTAATAAGCAAAATTTTCCATAAAATATAAAAAGTATTTATAACTTAGATTGGACAAGAAAACAGAGATGCTTAACATTAATAAACAAGGTCACAAAAATATTGCACAAACTCAATAACTTAATAAGCAAAATTTTCCATAAAATATAAAAAATATGTATAGCTTAGATTGGACAAGAAAACAGAGATGCCTAACATTAATAAACAACGTCACAAAAATATTGTAGAAATGAGAACACTTCAGTAATTATTCAGTTTAGTTAAATAAAATTCAAAAATATTCAAATACAGGAAATCGATCATTTAACTATGATTTCAAATCTTTAAAAACTTTGTAGAAATGAGAACAATTCAGTAATTATTCAATAATATTCAAATACAGGAAATTCAACAATATTCAAATACAGGAAATCAAACGTTTAACTAAGATTTCAAATCTTTAAAAAGCAATTTAAATTTCGAAAATGTTAATGGGAGAGAGAAGCAGAAACTCGAAGCTATAATTAAATGGGACTTCTGAGAAAACACAGAAACACTAAATCCGTAATTTACTGAAGTCTTTTGACATAGTACGAAACAATCGAAACCCTAACTAAATCGAAACCCTAATTAAATAGGGTTCTCTGAAATAGCAGCTAACGATGAAATTTCCAATAAGGTCGAACAAAGGTCAGTTTTCAGACAATACCTCAATAAGCTCGAACAAAATGGCCCGATCCATTTTAACGAATTCATCATCCCAAGTCTTGATTTCATTGTCGGTAAGGGCTAAATTCTCGTCAACGGGATTCCGAGCCTCGACATGGTACTTGCAGTATTCGAGGACCTTCGAAAGTATCTTGCCAGAAACGTTATGGAGAGGAATGGCGGTGGCGGTGGCGTTGGCGGTGCCAACATCCTCGAGCATGTTCTTGATATGCTCAGATTCGAAGGCAACCTGCACACTCACGTCGAACAATTCGTTATCTGAGCTCTTCAAAGTCACTTTGGATTCCGTGGCCATCGCTACCTGCTGCTCTGAATAAACAGAACTTAGGGCTTTCTACGTGTGTGAGCGAAGAGAAGTCTGAACCAACTTTGCCCGAATGATCTAAAATCGATATGACGAAAGAGCTCCGGGGCTTTATTTATTTATTTATAGAGTTGCTTATTCCCCAAACCGATGCCATTTGTCTTTTTAACGTGTTTTAAATTTTTAACTTTTGTTTACTTTAACTCCAGTTATGCCGTTAGCCTGTTGGTGTATTTTTTATTTTTGTTTACTTTAACTCCAGTTATGCCGTCACTCTTTTGATTTTATTTTTATTTTTGTTTTCTCAACTCTGTTTTTTAACAAAACCATAAACTCGGCTCGATGCTTTTTTTTCCTAAAACTGTAAACTTCAGTTATGTTATTAGTCTTTTGATGTTTCTTAATTTTATTTTTTTTTAAAACCCCGATTAACATAACTATAAACTAACCGTTTAATGTTCTTTAAATTCTTGTTTAGTTTTACATAATTATAATGTAGAGGTTTTCCGGTTTTCTTATTTTATAAATTTTTATCCACTGACCTATTCGTGATTTGCCTCCTTAGGCTCAGTATGGTCGTTATACCACTGTCCGAAATTATCCGTTTGAATATGGAATGAAGAAATGCTCACATTTATATTTTTGGAAAATATAAAATGGAAATAAAAAATAAATTTAAATTATTTTTTATGTCCACTTACTATTTGTTAGTATTGAAAACTCTATTCTTTTTGAAGAGGTTTTGTTTTTGTTTTTAGTAAATTGGTATGTCTAGGTTAATTTTATGGAAGGATATAATCTATCTTATATATATTTATCTTAAACTAGGATCTATGTTGGTTTAAACTAATACAACCATTTAACCACAAATAAGTTATATGTTATTTGTTTTTTTCTTTTTTTAGTTAAATGAGTTGTATATCATGAATTACTTGTTATCCATATGTCAACTAAGCATTATCCATGCATCAACTAAATATATTTTTTTTCCAAGGAAAAAAATAGCTTTATTTTCACTGAATAAACATGATCTGCCCTCTTGAGGCATACATAAAGTTCGCCAAAAAGGCCTTACATAAAGATAACCAAAAAAGCATACTTAAAGATCGCCAAAAAGGCACACATAAGGATTGCCAAAAAAGCCCATGAAGTATCCTTTCAAGGCAAGCATAAAGATCGTTTTAGCTTCTTTCATATGTTTTGTTTGCTTAAAGCCTTACATACTGATTTACCAACATATTATTTTCAAACTCCTTTACCTTCATTATCTGTGGAGGGAGGATTAAAGTCAATTTGGACAACTTGTTTGCTTCAACATTTAGTTCTCTATAGATATGCTGAAAAGTAATTGACTCAAAATTTTCCATTTAGTCTATAATAGCTTTCAACAAATGTAGTAGATGTGGGGCATTAATCTGCAGCTGTCCATTTGCCAAGTCTATTGTCATTTTTGAGTCCCCAAAGAGCTGAAGGTTTTGTACATGATTTTCTGCTATAAAGCTGATAATTCTGCCTTATTGTTTGTGCCTTGTCATGGTGCAAAAGTAATCTCTATCTTTTTTGCTTCATTTAGAAAAAGAATACCTCCAGCTCAAGCTAAGGGAATCCCCTTGGCTTGCTCCGTCAAAGAAACCCCATGGAGTGTTTTTGTCTATGTTTGGCGATTTGAGCACTCTTCTTGTTTTTTTTGGTACCGTTTGATGCTCCATTAACTTCTGCAAAACCACATTAACTATCATTTCTAAGGAAGTCCATATGCTTTTGAAAACTGCTCATTTCTTGTTTCCCATATAGTGAAAGCAAGAGAGCTTGCAGCGCCTCATGTTGACATACCCTTTCATTTCTCCACCATTTGTTCACTATGTGCAATGGAAAAAGAGATGAGAATTTGATTCACTCTCAGCTCTTCACATAACGCAATAGCCAAGCCCATTGAAGCCTCGTTTGAGAAGGACTTCCCAAGTCAACAGTTTGTTGTTTAAAGCCAACCAGAGTGTTAAAATTACTTTTAAAGGAGCATGAATTTTCCAGATTCTTGACCACCACCAATAGTCTGGTGACTGTTTCTCTAACTCAAATGCTACTTCATATCCCAATTTTGCAGAAAACTTCCCATCTTTGTTATTCCAAGTCCATATTAATTTATCTTGTTCCTCTCCTCTAGGTGAATAAAATTCGCCTTGATCTATTTAATGTAGGAGTTCCATAATGTTGCTTCAATTTCCATAATGTTGCTTCAATTTCAGATAGCTCCAATTCTTGCACTGACTTCCATATTGTGCCTCTTTGGTTACGATCTGTATAAGAGCTTGCATCTGCTAAAACTATTATTTCTTTCTCCTTTAAATGTGTTGTGAGTGTATGTGAAGTTATCTCTTGAGCCTACCCAGGGGTCTTGCCTATTCTAATTCTTCTTCTTCTTATATATATATAAGAGTTGTCTAACGAGGACACCATTTGGAATTTTCGGCCACCATATAATGGCCCAACTCTGACAACTCACACGACCCATCATTCTCGCTCTGCAGCTCCGTTCCATCCACCCTTCCTCGTCCATTCCGCTTCGTCCCAACTCCCCAACTCCATCCATATCATCAATGTTAAATGTTCTCTCCGTGTCCATATTTGAATTTATTCTGAAAAACTTTCTATGTCCCCTCTCTGTTTTCTTTCGGCGAGGCAGCTGCTTGAGCTAAACAAAAAAAACAATATCAACCCTCTTGTTCTGTCTTCTATTGTAATGTGGCGGACTCAAAATCTGGTTCTATTAATAACAATGTAGTTGAAAATTGGTTGGATTGGAAGCCACCTGCAGTCACTGCAAAATTAGCCATGGAGAAAGCGTGGGAAATAGATTCATCGCCAATTCCCTTCTCAGGATTTTGTTTTACCTGCACTTTGAGAACACCATTCAAAATACCAGAAGATTACTGTCCATCAACAACAAAAAATCATCACCATTTCCCACCCCATGGATATTGTAACATTCAGATCTCCAAAAGCACAGTGAGGCCAACAATCTTCTCAAATAATATGTTGTTAATGGATGACTTCCAACAAATCGAATAGAAATTACAACACTGGAGATAGGAATCGTCTGGGCATTTGGAGGATCGTTCTCCCTATTATGGAGTGTTTCTAGCAAAGCGCCACATTCTAGCTCCCTTAACCGAGCCATGCGAATGGGGTTTGAATTCTCTCAAACTTCCTTTAGATATTTTTCATGACAGGAGGCCACCCATTAATTAAGGACATCTTCTCCGCTCAAATTAATCTTGAAAATGCACAGAACTTTCACACAAAAAAAAAAATATATATATATATATATATATATATATATATTTAACAGTGTAAGAAGGGAAGGTTCTCGATTACATATCTTTTTAAAAGTTTTTTCACTCCCCAAAATTCGATCTCTGATGGAGTAGAATTACTTTGAATAAAATATGGAATTTGTAAAATTATTATATATTTTTAATTATGTGGCAATTTTCCTTCTCTTTTAGGAATCAAGGCAATATAAAAGATTCGAATTTTGAGCAGAATCCATCCATCCAAAAAGAGTTGGTTTAGATTTTGTACAGCCAAAAAGTAATAATTTCTCACAGTTCTATTCACCTTGAAAGTCACAGTTTTTCATGGTGAATTCATTTTAAGCTTCAATATTTTTGAATCTTTAGTTTTTCTTGGTTTATTTAGAATGAGATAACCTGGACACGTTCCCACACTTTCTCCATGGCTAATTTTGCAGTGACTGCAAGTGACTTTCCATACAACCAATTTTCAGCTACACTATTATCACAAGAACCATAATTCCAGTCCACCACATTTCCATCGCAGACATAATTAGAGGGTTGATATTGTTATTTTGTTTAGCTCCAATTGCCTCATTGAAAGCAAATAGATAGCGACCTTAGAAAGTTTTGAATAAATTCAAATTTTGGGAACATAGGAACATTTAACATTGATGATATGGACGAAGCTCGGGAGTGGAGACGGAGTGGAACATACAATATACGGTGGAGGGAACGAAGCTGCAAACACAAAATCATAGGGCATGTGAGTTAGTGGAGTTTGCCCATTATAGGGTAGTCAGAAAGGCCAAATGGTAGCTTTGTTAGACAACTCATATATATATATATATATATACATATATTTCGAATGACATAGAATCAATATAGACAATACACTTACATCTCATCCTAGTGCAATTGTTGAAAAGCATAGGCAATAGTCCACCCCAAATTCTAAAATAAAACAGTAATTATTTTTTATTTTATAAGTGTATATGGATCTAGGATGGTTAGATTTTATTTTTGGTAATGCCACCTTTTTTTCAGGAAGAAAAAAGCATGTCCTTGTTATTCTTATTAAGAATCAAAGGGCATCGATAGTGCCTTCCCATAAATGGGTTACATCTCAGAAGAGTACAACTCATATTACAATAAGTCTCCTCCAGTCGTTGCCGGGGGAAAAGATAGACAATAGTGTGAAGGATCCCATCAGTAAAACTGTCTCATCATGGAGGGAATCAATCTCATCAGCCCCATCTACCGAGAACCAAAAGGATCAGATCAGCAATCTAAAAGAGTCCACTCAAAGAGCAACAAGTCAACAAATCAATAAGAGGAGTAAGCTCCCTGATCAATACTCAAAAGAGCTGAAAGGTATCATGTGAGACCGAATGGTCTGCCATAATTTCAGAGAAACAGCCATAACCCGGAGAAAATGGGAGAGAAGTTTTAGAGAGATGGTCAGCAATCCAATTCTGTTCTCGGTAGATGTGGTTGAACGACAGATCCAGAAAGCTAGAAATAAGCTTTTGTGTTTCCTGACACTAGTGAAAGAGTTCTGGTGGGGAGAGAGCAGTGGATCTCTTAGCTCAGTTAATGATGACCTGTGAGTCACCAAATATGCGGGATAAGGGGGTCCCCATCATCTCGGAGGAGAGCAGAAGTGCCCATAGGCTAAGTAATTATGTTTTAGTATTGGAGCCATATCCAACCCCTAGCGCGAACTCGAAATGGTGAGAATCATTCAAATATAAGTTGTATCCAACACCGGCAACCTTATTGGTGAATGCACCATCAAAAAAACCGCATGGGAAATACAAACAGGGAGGATGCCTAATCTTCCTGATTTTTTTTTCTTTGACAAGCTGGGAAGAATAGATTTGCACAGAATTAGTAATTTGATGAACAATGCTGAGAACAATCCTCTTCTTTCCTTCAAAAATTGAAAGATTTCGAGCTTTCCATATGGTCCACATCATATGGTATGGAATAGAGCAAAGAGCCGAGTTCTTGGGGAAATTGTCACCCCATTTCTCCACAAATAATGCGGGTGAGTCCACGAGAGGAGGGAGAGGCAGCTGAAACTGATTACAGATGTGGTCGAGTACATTCTTCCAGACAGTGCATTGTAAGAAAATATGAATAACGGTCTCCTCATCAGAAAATCACAGTGCACATATACCTGGACCAGACCGTCCCCTTTTCTGAAGATTATCCCAGGTGAGGATTTTGTTTCTTAATACCAACCATATAAAGCAACCAATTTTACGTGGGAGAGCACTAGAACATAAAAAATAATGAATACGATTGCCAACAAATGGGGAGTAAGAGTTAACAATGCATTCATAAGCCTATTTGTAGTGATGGAGCCATCCTTTTTGTTGAAGTCCCACATTAGGGAATCATCTTGCGGAGTAAGACGAATGCCACATAGAACCAGGCCTGCTGTGTATGCATTCCAGGCTTCTTTCCAAGCCCCATCTAAACCCAACTCCTCGGCAGTGTACCAGTAGTGTTGCGAGTCCGGTAGAATATTGTGTGCCTGTGAGAGAGTACAGATGTCTAGGTCCACCAGGAAGGTTCTCAGCTCCTCTGGAAGGTTTACTGAGGAAGGGGTGCCAATAACTGGATCAACACCAATCAGAATATATTTACCATTACCCACTTGCCAAGCCAGGTGATGACCAAGCCATGGAAGAGTTTGCAAAACAACCCTCCAGATAATGGATACCCCCCAGTACAAAACCTCTTACCTCTGAGCCAATCGACCACCGAGAGGTGGTTCATGTATTTAGTGATAAGAACACGATGCCATAAACCATCCTTCGACAGAACCATCCAGATAATTTTAAGGCGCAGAGAGATGCTAAACCAGTGTAGATTTTTTATCCCCCATCCCTCATATTCCTTTGGCCAAGTGAGACTCTGCCAGTTGACCAGATGATATCTTCGATTATTTTCAGAGGATCCCCATAAGAAGGAAAACATGATTCTCCTGAGCTTGTGCAGAATAGAGACTGGGATAGGAGCTAATCCCAGCCAGTAAACCAGAATACTGGAAAGCACAGATTGGATGAGAATCAACTGGCCACCCAAGGAGAGTAGCTTGTGGGTCCAAAGACAAATCCTCTTTTCAAAATTCTGAACCATCCAATGCCAATCATTGACCCTGTAACCAAGAGGTTTAATGAAGTAACCTAGGTACTTAAACCCAGAAAGGATCAGCTCCATCTTATAAGGTAGAACCCTGGAAAAATCCTTGAGATTAACAGCATCAATATTATTGTACAGGAAGCAAGATTTCTCAAGACTGATACACATTCCGGATGCCTTACAGAAGGACTCAAGGATAACATCAAATGCAACCCATTCCTGTAGTGTGCCCGTACCCATTAAGATCACATTGTCCATGAAAAGAAGATGTGTTAGAGCAAAGGAGGATGAGATTTGGATGCCATGGATTAGTCCATTGTTCCGGGCATCCGAGATCAAAAGGATGAGGCCTTCGATGACAAGGATGAAGAGAAAAGGAGACAAAGGGCATCCTTGTCGAATTCCATGAGAAGCTGTAAAAAAATTCGAGGGGGTCCCATTAATCAGGACAACAAAATTAGCAGAGGTGAGACAGCCCATTATCCAGTTTACTGTCAAGAGTGGAACCCCAATTTGGATCAAGATGAGACGGATAAAGGTCCAATTCACACGATCAAATGCCTTGATCAGGTCCAATTTGAGTATGAAGGCACAAACATTTTTGGTTTTAACAGAGTGGAGAGTCTCTTGTACAATTCTCATAGGCTGAGTGATCTGTCCATTTTTTAGGAAACCAAATTGTTCTCGTGATATACCAGAGTCCAAAAAGGGCTTAATCCTGACAGCTATTACCTTAGATATCAACTTATACAATAGATTACATAATGAGATGGGTTTGTAATCTGCAATGGTCTGAGGATTATCAATTTTGGGTATAAGAGCGAGGAAGGTCAAGTTCAAGGAAGGTGGGATAAAACCCGATACCCTAATCGAGTCCATAGCTGGCAATAAATCACGGCCCAAGAGTTCAAAAAAGTGCAGATAGAACTCGATAGGCCATCCGTATGGGCCAGGGCTCCGATCTTTTTTAAATGATTTCAAAGCAAAATCAATCTCCCCAAGAGAAACAGGACAGGTAAGGTTTGATGCGAGCACATCAGATATCATCTTGGAAAATAGCATGACGACCTTGATTTGTTGCATCAAACAAGTGCCCCCATCATCCTTGTAAATATTTGCAAAATGAGACAGACCGAGATCTTTTAGTGCTGCCTCTTCTTCATAACAATTCCCATCTTCATCAGCCAGTGACCAGATCATGTTTTGGTTCCGCTTGCCAGAGGCTAGTATATGCATTACCTTAAGTGACAACATTTTCCCTAGAACATAATCATATCAGGGCGAGTGCAAGCTAATGAGGGTCACTTTTGGCACATTAGATGCAATAAAAAATTGAAAGATCAAGCATCCCTCAACTTAATTGTATTTTTTGAGATACTTACACAAAATATATTGCTTTGAGTAAAAACAATAAAATGTAGGAAATTGAATCACGTTTCCGAATATATAAGTTTTATGTATTGAATTTTTTTATAACTATGTCAAGTTTCATTTTTTCTAACAGTCACTTTTTATTTTTTAAGCAAATGATAAGGTATATGTTTTTGTGGGTGCAACCTTTGAGGGCCTAAATGATGGTTTCACGATACAAAATTTTGCAGGCATGTGGAGAACATATAGCACCAGCACAACGTTATTTTTCAAAAACAAAATTAATAATTTTTATTTTATTTTTATAATTATTTAAGTGATCATTCCTCGAAAATGGTATGCCTTTTGTGGGTGTAGCGTTTCAAGGTATTAATGAAATAATTATGAAATGAGTTTTTTTATAGAATGTAGAGGTCAATGTTTTCTAGGTGCACCATAGAATTTGTTTTAAAAACATTTAAGATTTGAAAAAGTTATGGAAAAAACACTAACAACATGTTTTTTTGAGTTAAGGAGTAATGACACAATAGAAATTGAAAAGGATAGGAAATATAATATTTTAAAATAAAAATTACATATTTAGAATCTGTAGAAAAAATGCTATTTATGTTTACGATTTCGTAAAAAATGATTGTGTGTAGCATACTGTAACGAGTGCATAAACAACGACTTCTTCAGAAACTGGAAGAAATGACCTATTAGTTATGGTTTATCATATACCATAGCACAAGTTTGGTATTACCGAAGCAAACTCCAAATCACACACATAGGACTATTGGTGACATGCGAGCAAGTGAATTGGCATGTTTAAATTCAAATTACATTTCCCGCCCTTATAGAATTGGAAAATGTCTACGTGTTATAGAACTACAACATGCATGCGCGTTATAGAACTACAAAATGCATGCGCGTTATAGAACTCAAAATACGCGCACGTTATGTAGTTCTATAATGCATGTGCGTTATGTAGAGAAAAAAAATCTAGCACTATATGCAAGATATCAAATGTATGTTAATAGTTGATACAAGTGCAGAAGGGTCAAGGGCCTAGGAGATTGTTGGAAGTTCAAGTGGGGATTGTTAATATTTAAGAGGGAATGGAGAAGGGTTAAGGGCCTAGAAGGATATTGTAAGTTCAAGTGAGTATGATTAATATTTGAGAGGGGGTGGGGAGGGGTCAAGGTCCTAGGAGGATGTTGTAAATTCAAGTGGATAAATATGAATGGAATGGGAACATGCATTAGAGGAAATTTCAACTCAAAATGGGCCTCCTAAAATGAACTAATAAAATAATAGTTAAAATAATAAAATAATATTTATTAATTTTGGAGGAAGAAAAGAAAAAAACTACTTTTTTGTTTGTATTTTTGACATATCTCCCTGTGTTTTTACTCAAAGTTCGATCGGGAGAGCTCGTTGGATGCGGAATTAAATTTCGCATCCAATGAGTATCCACTCGGCATACTTTTGACGGACCCCGCTACCCCAAAAACAAGAAATACATGAAAAAATGGAATGATGATGTCATCATTCCGTAAAAACACAGGGAGACATGTCAAAAATACAAACAAAAGAAGTAGTTTTTTTATGATACCTATCCCCAAATTTATATTAAAAAAGTGTTTAAGACCTATATGGTATTTCAAATTTAAATCAATTTTATTGGCTAACACATGATGACATGGAATTTGAATAAAAGTTAAAAGGCCCATTTTGAGTTGAAATTTCCTCTAATGATGGGTTACAAGGGTGAAGGGGAGTGGGGATTGAGAGAACTATTAGGAGGAGAAGAGGTGTTGAAGATGTATAGGGTTAGAAGCAATACCTGAGACTTGAATGACGAAGGGGGATAAGGTTGAGAAGAGGAAGTGGGTGATGGTTTGATGAGATAAAGGATTGGTGAATGGAAAGGTAGATATGGATTATTAGAGGAGGAATAGGGTGTGTTGGAGGAGAGAGGAAGAAGAAGGGGGAAATTGAAGAGGGAAGAATGAGATGTGATTAAACAGAGAATATGGGTCATAATGAGGTATGGGGTTGAGGAGAAGGGATAAGTTGAAAGCATAGAGTAAGGGAGCATAAAACACACACACACACATATATAATGATGTAGAGAGAGTGTGAGAGATAATAAGATATAGAAGGAGGAGGGGGAGTGAGCGAGGGATGGAGATAGAGTGAAGGAAAGATATAGTGAGGGAGGGATATCAAGTGTGTGTGTGTGAGGAGGAGGATAGACATAAGGAGAAAAAATGGCAAGGGACACACACACACACACACATATAGAGAGAGAGATGGTGTCAAAGACAGAGGGTGGACGGTTGAGTGATGGAGAGAGAGGGGAGAGGGGAGAGGGGTAAAGGTACAGAGGGTTGGTAATTAAGGCACAAGGGAGGGATAAATTGAAAGAGGGAGGAATAGTTATGGAGGTAAATAGAAGGTGGAGAGAGAGGTAGAGACAAAGGGAGTTTGTGATAGAGGGGGGGGACACACACACACACACACACACATAGATATATATCATGTGGGAGAGAGGGGGATGGGTGAGTGACAGAGGGAGAGGGGGAGGAGTGAGAAATAGAGAGAGTGATGGAGGGAAGGATAGTGAGGGAGGTATAGAGAAGGTGGAGAGATGTTATGATAGATGGGAAGTGAGGGAGGGACACACACACACTCATAGAGATAGAGAGAGAGGGAGGGGCGACACGCACACACACACACACACACACACACACACACACACAGAGGAAGGGATAGTGAGGGAGGTATATATAAAGTGGAGAGAGGATATGAGAGAGTGGGGGTGAGGGAGTGACACACACACATAGATATAGATCGAGAGAATGAGGACACACACACACACACACACACACACACACACACAGATTGTGTGGGAGAGAGGGGGGGAGGGGTGAGTGATAGAGATAGAGTGATGGAGGGAAGTATGGTGAGGGAGGTATAAATAAGGTGGAGAGAGGTTATGAGAGAAGGGGAGTGAGGGAGGGACGCACACACAAACACACAGAGATAAAGACATATGGAAATACAAAGGAAGAGAGGGCCAATGAGTAAGGCATAGAGGGATAGTGAGTAAGGAAAATTTGTAGCCATAGATGTCAAAAATATTGTTTAGGTATAGAGTCTTGGATTTCCTCTCTTGGCCACGTTGAGGCCTTACTACCCATATCTAATGCTCAAAACCTCTTAAATGCATGTGCATATTTTCTTGAAGGTGAAGCATACCTTGAGTAGGTCATGTGTGGTGCTTCGAGGAATTTTTCATTAACATGGGTGGTTCAAATATGCCTTTATGGCCTAAGGCATGACCATATTCCCTCAATCATGTCTCGGAGGTCCCATACATGATGCTCAAAACCACCTAATTACACTAACATCCATATTCATAGTCGAAATATACCTATGAGATTCCATGTGTGATTTTTTAAGGAATCCTTCCTATCCTTGGATGCCTAGAAGCTTTAGTTAGGGCCTAAGGCCATAGTTTCCTCCCATGACCATGTCCATGACCTCGAGATGCATACCTAGTGCTCAAAAAATGATGATGGCATGCATATCCCCATTAAGATTCAAAGGATTCGCTTTCAACATCATGTGTGGTGGTTGGAGGCATCAATTTTGGCCCTAAATGGTTATCAACTTGCTTTAAGGCCTAAGGAACAAGTGTTTCCCCCCACCCATGTCAATCGGTCTAATATTTGTACTTAGTGCTAAAAATGTTCTAATGTCACTAGTATCCCCATTTCAAGATAAATTATTCCATGGAAGGATTTATTGAAGTTGTTCAACACATCATTCTTGGATCTAGATGCCTAGAAGCATCTTCTAGGGGCTAATGCCTACGTTTCCTCTCCTTATTATGTATGAGGTCCAAAGATACATACATAGTACTTAGAAACCCCTAATGGTTCCCATATCCCCATTCAAATCAAAATTATCTATTTGAGAGGTAATCTATGGTGATACAAGGTGTCATTTATGGACCTTGAGCCCGAAAAGCTAGTTTAGAACCTAAAATTAACGCTGGAAAAATAAGAGAAACTTTGAATGACTCTTTTTGGTAAGATTTATGTTGTTATAAGATTCCCATGAGCTAAAACCCAACAAAATATATTTACAATGGGATGACCATCACCCTTCCAAATTCAATGCCATAGAATTGATTTTGGAGGTTGAGTAATTTTATTTAGAGAAACTTCATATCCTTATTTAACCACATATTCTCCCCCTTTTTGATCCCATCCTTGACTGTCTCGTTCTATTTTTCATATAAGTGCCATCCCTTTCATTAAGAGGAGCGCACAATGCAATGAGTCGCTCTTTCAAGTGTGATGGGGAAAAGAGGGTTCTCTATAATTTCCACTTTCCTAAACTATGGTTCCATCTAGATTCCATAAAGAGTATTGTAATTGTTTTATTTCATCTAGTTTTTAATACTATCCGAGTCTTTAATAGATGTTAGAGGGGCCTTCTATTTTATTTTATCCTCCCATAAGTCGATCTTTTTTGTAATTTCTTTCCATTCATATTAGATGATAAATTATCACCTAGACAACTTCTTTGTAGAGTTTCAAAATGGTTGATCCACTACCTTACAAATAAAATATTTTAAGTTGAACTACCCTAGTAGAATGGATAATTTTTTTACAAAGCACACTTTCCACCATTTTGAGCCTCTAGAGATCGTTCTCCATATATATGTTTAGCTTCTAGAGCTAGATTCATCTATTAAGGATATTTAATATTGACTCTAACATTCTCTACTTTGGTAATATTAGTATTCCAATTCACTAGATGAAAATTTCTAGTATTTGTCTTCCCCCTTTCCTACAAGATTTATCTTATATCCATGGCTACTGGTTGTGTTATTACCTAGATGGGAAGGTAATGTCAAACCATGATATATTGGAAAACAATGCATAATATATTTATTAAGTGTTTCACTCTTTATAGGTTCTTAGAGAAAGGGGATAAAGGGGTGATTAGCCCCTCAGGTGGGGAGGTGCGTGGGAGGGCGGGAGGCAGCTTGGGTCAATTTTTGGTCCATTTTGAGAATTTTTAGTTGTTAAAGAATTACGGGTGTAATGTAATTGGGTTAATGGATTAGGGTTTTGATGCTATAATATTATATTGTAAACATGAAAAATACTACAATGAGATAGAAAGTGGGAGAAACTGTAAGGTAGGCTAGTTTTCTTGGTTTTGGGTTTTTAGGGGAAATATGTGTATTGTGTGTGTGTGACATTGTTAATTTTTGTGTTCTAGACTTTGTTTGGTATCTATTTTGTTACAAAATTTTATCAAGCTTTCCATTTAGTATCAAAGCAACTTATTGGTTTTTCGGGGATGCATTTATTTCTAGGGTTTAACTCATCTTATGAAGAACAGGGGTATTGCGAGTTTGCAATAAACCTATGTTGGAATGAGATCTTTGTGCAGTGAATCTTGTTTAAAGAAAATGGTGAGCAATTCAAGAATACAAATAAAGAAGTTAAATGGCCATGTATTTGACTTATGTAAGTTGAATATGGAAGTTATTCTTGTAGACGTGGAACAATGGATTGTCCTGGGTCTAGGTACAAAAGCCAATAGTATGTGGCAAATAGAATGCAAATTTCTAGAAAGAAAAACAAGAAGTACAAATTGAATCTACCTCTTAAATTCGATGTTGTTGAATGTTTCTAGAGAAGACAATGCAAAGAAGTTGTGGGATAAGTTGAGGAATTTGTACCAGTCAAAGTCCGAGGTGAACAAATTATTACTTTATAATATTAGGATGGAGGATGGTGGCTCCATGACATATTATCTGAATGTCTTTAATACTCTGGTAAGTCAATTTTTCCCTATTGATATTAAGATGGAGGAAAGAGACAAGTGTATTACCTTGTTATGTTATTTTCTATCTTCTTGGGATAATCTGGTTGTAGCGATTGGTAGTACCACTCTATCCACATTAAAGTTTGAGGATATAGTTGCATTCTTGTTATTAGAGGAGTTGAAGAGAAAATCCATGGAGGGTGTGGACAAGCATGTTTTATTTGTGAGAGGTCATATCACAGAGAGGAAAAATAAGTTTTAGGGAGTATCAAATATTTGCAAAGAAATGCTAGAAATGTAGTAAAAGTAGGAATTATAAGAAATTTTGTATATCTAAGAATGCCCCTTCCATAGAAAATAAAATATCAGTAAAAGGAGATGATGTTTACTTGGCATACATAGGTATGCATGCATATGATAATGCATGTTTGATTGACTTGGGTGCTTCACTTCATATGATTCCTCATAGGAAGTGTTTTTGTGAATATGAAAAGTATACTGAAGGTGATGTTTTCCCAGGAGATGAATTTACACCTATAGTCATAGGACATGGAAGGGTAAGATGATGCTCAAAGAAGGAAGGATTAGAATTTTTCAGGCGGTTTCACACATTCTAAATATAACCTGAAACTTGATGTCTATAAGTAATATGGGTGATGTAGGCATGCATACTATATTTAACAAGGGAAAATTCAAGATGGTTTGAGTATTAATGGTGTTGACATGGGGAGTTCATTTTGGAACTCTATACAAGTTTTTTTGAAGCACTTTAAATGATGGGTGTAACAGTCCTTTAGATACTAAGGATAACAATGTAGAAGATAAGACCCTTATTTTCCCTATAGAGAAGACAATGATATGGCACCAAGAACTAGGAGATATTGGAGAGAAGGAACACATTATACAACTTCACACGAAATTTATACTCAAATCAAAAACTCTTTCCATAAAAAATCATATTTTTTTATTAAAAAAAACCCTCGAATCGAAAAGTGGTGCTACTAATAACACCCATTTATGGGGGGATAAAATTACAATTTTTTGGAAACCTCAGATGGTGTCGATGCAATCAAAACCCTAAAATCAACCCCCAAATCGAAAAGTGGTGCTATCGATAGAAAAAAATTTATTTCTTTTTCGGCGGAAAAATTACCTCTTTTTGGAAACCCCGGTTAGTGTTGATGTAATCATAATCCAAAATCAACGTATGAATTGAAAAGTGGTGCTACCAATGACACCTTTCTCTTATGTTGGGTTAGTATTGCATGCATTTCAAAACCATACATATTGTAAGAAAAATATTTAATTATTTTCTTTTCTTTTAAATCACTTAAAAAAGATGAGAAAGAGCCAAATTTTAATTAAAAGATATAACTTTTTCTTAAAAAATGAAAAAACAAATGAATTTGAAATAAAAGAAGAAAAAAGGCATAAAAATGCCCAATTTTTTTCTAAATATATTTGAAATAAAAAGTAAAATACACAAATATTTAGATTTTTTTTAATAAAAATAAAAAATATGAAATAAAATAATTTTTTTTTAAAGAAAATAAACTAAAAAACCGTTTTTTAAATAAATAAAATAACTAAAAAAAATATTACAAAAAATTAAAATAAAAGTATGGAAGATGGGGCTTGATTCCAGAATTGAGCACCCATCTACCCCCCTCTCCCTTCCCCATTTGGCACTCTCCTTCCTCCATTCACCTCTCCCTCCCCCTCTCCTAAAAACCAACCAACCAACCAAACAAAAATGAAATATATGTGAGGATTTGTTTCCAGAATTGAGTTGCCACCCTTATCTCCCCTCCCCTACCCATGCTCCCTACCTGGCCCTTCACTTGTGGGATCCCCCTGCCCCCTTTTCCCTATAGAGAAGAGAATATTATGGCACAAAAAACTATGAGATATTGGAGAGAATGAACACATTATACAACTTGACGGTAAATTTATACTCAAAACAAGAACTCTTGTCATAAAAACTCATATTTTTTGTCAAAAACATAAAACGACATTCGAATCAAAAAGTGGTGTGACCGATAACTCCAATTTTTTTTCGAGGCTAAAATTATGAATTTTTTGAAACCCCAGCCGTTGTTGGCACAACCGAAACCCAAAATCAACCCCTAAATTGAAAAGTGGTGCTACTAATACCAGTCTTCATTTTTTTGGAGCTAAAATTACGAGCTTTTGGAAACCCTCTTCGGTGTCGATGTAATCAAAACTTAAAATTAACTCATGAATCAAAAATAAAAAAGTGGTGCTATTAGTGACACCCATTTCTTTTGTTGGGTTACTATTAAATGCTTTTTAAAACCAAACATGACACAAGAAAAATATTTTTTTTTTCTTGTAAATCAATGAAAAAAGATGAGATGTCCATTTTTTTAATTATATTTTTTTCTAAAAAATAAAAATAGATGAATTTGAAAAAAATAAAAGAAAGGAAAATGCATGTAAAAAATAAAAATACCCAACTTTTTGAAAATATATTTGAAAAAAAATATTAATTTAAAAAAAAAAAAAAAAAAAAAAAAAAAAAAAACTAAAAATATATAAATGTTTTAAAAAATAAATAAATAAAGCTTGATTCTAGGATCGTGTAGTCACCTTAATCCTCTCCCATACCCACTTCATTCTCCCCCTCCTCTCTTCACTCCACCTTTCCCACCGGCTCGCCCTTCCCCTCCACCAACCCTCCCCCCTTCATCCCCCCAAAAAATGTGAAATATGCTTAGGGAATCATTTCTAGAATTGATCTTCCACCCTTACACCACCCTCCTAGACCCTCCACTATTCGCGCTCCCTCACCTAACCCTTCCCTCGAGGCCCCCTCTTCATTTTCCCTATATAGAAGACAATGATATGACATCAAGAATTAGGAAATATTGGAGAGAATGAACACATTATACAATTTGAAAAGGACTTTATACTCAAAACGAGAACTCTTTCCATAAAAACTCATATTTTTTGTCAAAAAACATAGAAAACAACCTATGATTCGAAAAGTGGTGCTATCAATAGCACACTTTTTTTCTAGGGCTAAAATTACTAACATTTTATGAAACTATGGTTAGTGTTAATGCAATCAAAACCCAAAGTCAACCCCTGAATTCAAAAGTAGTGCTACCAATAACACTTTTTCTTAGAACTAAAATTACAACTTTTAGGAAATTCTAGTGAATGTTAATGTAACCAGAACCCGAAATCAACCCTGAATTTAAAACTGATGCTATTACATTGGATTACTATTACATGTATTTCAAAATGATACATTTAGTCAGATTAAAAAAAAAAAAATATTTTTATTTTCTTTTAAATCATTTAAAATTAAGAAATATATTTTAAAAAAAACAAAAAATAGACGAATTTGAAAAAAAAATTACATATAATAAAAAATTAAAATGTCCATTTTTAAAAATATATTTGAAATTATAAACAAAAATAGATGAATTTGAAAAGAGAAATTACATATAAAAAATAATTAAAATGTCCAATTTTATAAAATATATTTGAAATAAATACCAAAAGATAAATAAATATTAAAAAAAATTATTAAAAAAACAAAAATTTAAATTAAAAAAAAAAAAAAAACTAAATAAACAAATATTAAAAAAAAAAAAAAACTATGGGAGATGAGGCTTTATTCTTGAATCTATCAATTATGCATGTATTTCCCATCAAAATGTGTCTATTGAGGGTAGTTTTCTAGATGGGCATCTCTGTGAGAAAAAATGAAATTCAACCCAAATGACTCTGAGAACTATATGTTGCAAATAAGTATATCCTCATGTCATATTTTCTTATGAAACAACCGGTTCATTCATTAGTCACCTATAGATGTCGATTTTGACATGAATTAAAACCAAGTTTATGTTCTTCAACGGAACTGCATTAATGGCATTTTGGATCGTTGTGAAATGGCCCTTTCCATTCTCCTTGACTACTAATATAACTCTGGCTACATCCTTCATTTTTTGAGACTATCTTGTTGGAATTATTAATTATTCATTGATCCACATAGCAAATCACCCAACTCTGTCAGAGTCTGTAGCAGGTTAGTTTTTGCTAGACAATCTGACAAGATGAAGAGTTCACGTCTCTCATATATATGACAGTCAAATTAAATTGTGGAAGCTAAGCTTCTAGGTATATAGTTATTATAGTCTTTAATGTAAGTCGGTAGAAGTTTTTTTAAAAGAATAAGATTGGAAATCTATAAACGAACAGACACATAGACAGAGATATACATCGAAGAGAAGAAGAGAAGTGTGAAGAAGAAGAAGGAAAAACTCTGTGAAGAGTTCGAAGCTCAAGCTTTTGTGTTTTGTGAATGTGCCAAGAGCCGAAGCTCTGTAAAAGGTGAAACATCCTGGTAAATTTCCAAGTTTGTATTTACAGTGATAGTTCTTTGTATACGATCACAAGATATCTAACTCCATATTTTATGGTTTAATGCAAGTTTTATTAAGCCGCACATCTTCTCGAGATTTACTTGAGTGAGTGTTGTTCACATTAACCGTTTAGTCAAAGACATAAAGAATCCATAATTATTTCACCACGTAAAATTTCTAGTTTTTATCCGCAAAATGTTCGACACAAGCCTTCTTTAATATTTGGATATATGATATTGTGATTTTGTTGCAATATAGTCGTGTTGCAGTTTATCCCAAGAAACCATTGGTGAAAAGTGATTTTCATATCATGAGTCTTTAGACTAAGAAATATCTCTTCTATAAAGTTAGACCAAAATTTGTTTCGTCGAAGTGAAATTTGGTTGCACAGGAGTCAGTCGCAACCTAAATACCGTCACAGTAAAATCCGATCGAAGCCAAGTGAGTCCGTCGAGGTAAAATTGTGTCCAATAAAAAGTATGTCCCAGTAACTCTATCGTAGTAACTCTGTTGCAAGTATTTTTGGTCACAAGACTTTCCGTTAAAGTAAAAAGGGAAAGAGAAGTTTTTTATTACACGGTAACTCAAGTCTACCGCTAAAGCATTTGTCTTTCTCGAGATATGGTATCAGAGCAGGTTTAGTAAAGAAATCTTGTCTTAAAGAGGGAAAAACTAATTTCCTAAGGTAAATTAAAAATGACTTCCAATTTTGGTTCAAACATGTTGAGTTTACAAACTCCAATTTTTACAGGAAAGAATTATGAGTATTGGTCTCTAACAATGAAGGCTTTGTTCAAAGGTCAATATGTTTGGGAGAAATGTTTAGAATGGTGATGTAGAACCAACAGATTAGGCGACATAGAAAAATCTCACACAAGCTAAGAAAGATTCCTTGAGGGAACATAGGAAGAAACATGGAAAAGCTATGTTATATATACACCAAGCCATGCATGAAAGCATACTCCCAAGAGTAGCAGTAGAAATTACCACTAAGGAGGAATGGGACACATTGGAGACCGCATATCAAGGATTGGACAAGGTAAATAATTCCAAGTTGCAAATTCTGAGAAGATATTTTGAATCTTTGTTAATGAAAGAAACATAGTCAATAGACTCATTCTACACTAGAGTTGTTGGTTTGATAAATCAACTAAAATATCATGGAGAAAAAATAGAAGACCAAAGGGTGGTTGAAAAAATTCTCAGAATTCTTCCCCCAAGATTTGAATCCTTTGTTTTGACCTTGGAAGAAAACAAAGACATGTCGGTGTTTACCATTGATGAGTTGCAAGCTTCACTCATCAATCACAAACATAGAATCAATAGATCCAATACACCATTCGAAGGTTCATTCACATCATAGTCATCCATAAGCCGTGGTAGAGCCAAGGGGAGAAACAATTCTAGAGGCATAGGAAGAAACTTCTCAAGAGCAGGATGCAACAACAGTCCCACAGATGTCACCGTTAGAGGAAAGAATCAAAACCCAAATCAGCCAAGTGGTCACAATTTTGATAAATAAAGAATTCAGTGTCATTATTGTAAGAAATTTGGTCATCATTCATATGAATGCAGGAAGAAGCAGTATGGCCAAGGAAAGCAGAGCCAAAATCAGTCAACGAACACCAACAATTCATTGAGCGCAATGTTGATGGCATGCACATCCCCAACTGAATGCAATACCATCCTAGAAAGTCCATGCGACATATGGTACTTAGATTTAGGCTGCTACAATCATATGACTGATAATTTAAATTTGTTTTCCAGTCTAGATAATTCAGTTCAAACTAATGAACTACACTTGGAAATAATGTCCAAGTCACTGTTTTGGGAAAAGGTACTATTGGTATTCTAACCAAACAGGGGGAGCAAAAGTTTATGCCTGATTTCTATCATGTTGAAGGTCTGAACACAATTTACTGAGTATTGGACAACTGATACAAAAAGGGTACAAAGTCTACATGGAGGATAATCACTATGTGATTAAAGACATACACCGAAGAAAACAATTGATAGAAAAAGTGCCAATGACAAGTAATCACTTGTTTCCATTGAGGATAGTTCCAGACATGAAAGGAAATGCAAATACAAGAGTCGCATTCAAGGCAGAAAGCGAAGAATCACTCGTACATTGTGACAAGAAAGAAAATGACAGCACTGGAATTCAAGCAATGTTTTAAACAAAAGTTCAGGATGATTCCTGGTTGTGGCATTTCGGATTTGGACATATGAATTTTGGTGGGATGAAGTTATTACACATGAAGAATATGGTGAAAGGATTTCCATTAATCGATAAACCAGAAAGAGTTTGTGAAGGCTGCATTTTTGAAAAGCAATATAGAGAAAATTTTCTGGTCAAAAAGTCATACAGAGCACACACACCACTTGAGATTGTGCACGATGATATCTGTGGCCCAATGCAAATGTCATCCATTGGTGGCTGCAATTACTTTCTTACTTTTGTTAATGACTACTCAAGAAAAACATGGGTATATTTTCTGAAACATAAATCTGATGCATTTAATTGTTTTCAGCAGTTCAAAGCACTCGTGGAGAACTGGAGTGGACACCGCATCAAAATACTAAGGACATAAAAAGGCGGTGAATATGTTTCAAATGAATTTCTAAATTTATGCAAAACCCATGGCATACATAAGCAATTCACTGTTCGGTATACACCTCAATAGAACGGTATCACAAAAAGAAAGAACATAACCATTATGGAGATGGAACGCAGCATGATGGAAGCCAAGCCAATAAATATTGGGTTGAAGCAGTCACAACTGCTGTATATATTATGAACCAATGTCCAACAAAGAGTGTGAAGAACAAGGTTCCTCAAGAAGCATGGACATGTGTGAATCACGGTGTTTCTCATTTACTTTTTTTTGGTTATGTTGCATATGCTCATGTGCCAGATGAGTTGAGAAAAAACTTAGACAAGAAGGGACATAATTTTGTTTTTGTTGGCTATTTTGAAGACGCAAAAGCATACAAGTTGTATGACCCTGTCGCAAGGAAAGTGATCATCAATCATGACGTTCAATTCATGGAGAATGAATCATGGGATCAAACCATCGAAAATAATGTCAATATTGTGTTGAATGTCAAGCATGATGACATGACAGAGGAAGTGGTTCAAATACCACATGTAAGTCAACCGGTCGTAGCACTGTCGACTCCCGTGAGACTACGACATAGTTCAGCATAAGGAACACCGACACAAGTCATAGATCAAGCTACATCAACAAGCACACCAAGAGGACAACAGAC
Source organism: Pseudotsuga menziesii (assembly GCA_001517045.1). Classification (NCBI taxonomy): domain Eukaryota; kingdom Viridiplantae; phylum Streptophyta; class Pinopsida; order Pinales; family Pinaceae; genus Pseudotsuga; species Pseudotsuga menziesii. Next base: position 239,590 of record LPNX010046017.1, read on the forward strand.
TCCATCAAGCAGTTCGTTGAGATCGACATCGACAGATGCAGTGAAGACAAGAAGTTTGTGTGAAATATATGAAGTTGGAAAACCGAATTCCTTCTCTCTATTTACATTATTTTCTCAAATAGATGATCCATTAACATTTGAGGAAGTTGTCAAATATGAAGTATGGGAACAAGCCATGGATGAAGAAATAGAATGCATCAGGAATAATCAAACACGGGAGGTAGTTGATGTACCAAAATATAAGGATGTAATCAATGTCAAATGAATTTACAAGACCAAGCAAGATGTTGATGAGAATGTGCAAAAGCACAAGGCAAGAATGGTTGCAAGAGGGTTTACACAATAGCCTAGTATAGATTTCAATGAAACCTTCGCACCAGTCGCATGCATGGATACAGTCAAAACTGTTTTGGCCATTGTTGCACAAAAAAATGGCTTGTTTATCAAATGGATGTTAAATCAATATTTTTGAATGGCTATCTGGATGAAGAAGTATATGTGGAACAACCAAAAGGATATGAAGTTCCAGGAATGAACACAAATTGTACAGGATGAAAAATGAACTCTATGGTTTGAAGAAAGCTCTGAGAGCTTGGTACCGTCGCATTGATTCCTATCTTACCCAGAATGGATTTCACATAAGTGAAAGTCAACTGACGTTGTACACCAAAGTGAATGAGAAAGGTAACATGTTAATTGTCTTCATGTATGTAGATGATTTAATATTTACTGGTGATTTTGGCATAAAATAATTTAGAACAGTCATGGAAAGTGAAATTGAATGATTGATTTGGGGCTCATGAAGTTTTTTTTTGGGCATTGAAGTCCAACAGTTTGAAAGTGGTATTTTCATATCACAGTCAAAGCATGCAAGTGCAGCTTTAAAAAGATTCAATATGTCTAATTTCAAGACAACCCCAACACCAACAATAACAGGTTTAAAATTGAGAAAAGGTGATGATGGATCAACTGTATATCCCACACTGTTTAAAAGGTTTGCTGGCAGTCTTATGTATTTAACAACGACAAGACCGGGCATCAAGTATCGAGTAAACCTGATCTCAAGATTCACGGAGTCACCAAAAGACTCTCATTGACAAGTAGGTAAAATAATTATGAGGTATGTAAGTGGCACAAAGGATCTTGGCATAATTTATTCAACCTCAGAGAATTTTAAACTCGTTGGATACACTAATAGTGACAATGGAGGCAGAACAAATGACAGGAAAATCAAATATGGGTACACATTTCATTTTGGTATAGGCGTTGTGTCATGGCTTCAAAGAAACAGCCCATAGTAACTTTGTCTTCAACAAAAGAGGAGTATGTTGCAGCTACAAGTGCTGCATGCTATTTGGATACGAAGAATGTTAAAATAACTGTCCCAGAACCAACAAGAACCAACAAACATTTATTGCGACAACAATTCAGTCATTTATTTGTCAAAGAATCATGTGTTTCATAAGAGAACCAAACACATCGACACAATGTATCATTTCATAAGAGAATTAGTGAACAACAAAGAAATTTGTTTAGAATTTTGTAGGTCTAAAGATTAGCTTGCATGCATCTTTACAAAACCATTGGCAAGTGACACATTCTAGTATCTGCAAAGTTATTTAGGAATGACAAGTTCTGCCATAAACAGAGCAAGTTTCAGCTCTTAAACATTTTGTAATATTTTGATTTAAAAATCTCCATCTACTCATAACTAAGGGGGAGTGTTGGAAATATTAATTACTCCCTGATCCACATAGAAAATCAGTCGACTTTGTCAGAGTCTATAGAAGGTTAGTTTCTATTAGAAATTCTAGCATGATGAAGAGTTCACGTCTCTCATAAATAAGACAATCGAATTAAATTGTTGAAGCTAAGTTTCTAGGTAGATAGTTATTACAATCTTTAATGTAAGTTGGTAGAATGTTTTTTATAAGAAGAAGATTGAAAATATATAGATGGACAGTCACACAGACATAGATATATAGAGAAGAGAAGAAGAAGAAGGAAAAACTATGTGAAGATTTCGAAGCTCAAGCTTCTATGTTTTGTGAATATCTTGAGAGTCAAAGCTCCGTAAAAGGTGAAACATCCTGGTAAATTTCCAAGTTTGTATTTACAGTGATAGTTCTTTGTTATGCCATCACAAGATATATAAATCCATAGTTTATGGTTTAATGCAAGTTTTATTTAGCAGCACATCTTCTCCAGATTTACCTGAGTGAATGTTGTTTACATTAACTGTTTAGTGAAAGACACAAAGAATCCATAATTATTTCACCGCGTAAAATTTCTAGTTTTTTATCCGTAGAATGTTCGACACAAGTCTTCTTTAATATTTGGATATATGATATTGTGATTTTTTTGCAATATAGTTGTGTCATGGTTTATCCCAAGTAACCGTCGGTGAAAAGTGTTTTTCATATAATGAGTCTTTAGACTAAGAAATATCTCTTCTATAAAGTTAGACCAAAAGTTGTTCTGTCAAAGTGAAAGTCAAAGTGAAAGTTGGTGGCACAGGAGAGTCGGTCGCAACCTAAATCTTGTCGCAGTTTGAAGCCAAGTGAGTATGTCGAGGTCAAAGTATGTCTAGTAAAAAGTCCTTCACAGTAACTTTGTTGCAGTAATTTCATTGCAAGTGTTGTTGGTCGCAATACTTTCTGTTAATGTAAAAAGGGAAAAAAAAGTTTATGACTACGGGGTAACTCAAGTCTACCGCTAAAGAAACCATCTTTCTCCATATATCTATTATTCATGAATTCCCTAAAATCCTTATCCCCATGACAGTCACCTAGGGTATGGACTTGTACTTAGGCAGTATGTAGGTAGTAGAGGAAAGAGATGAGCGATGTTAGAAAAAAATGGATAGTGAAAAATCTTGGATCATATGACAACAGTACTGGATTAGAGCAAGATTTGAAAGGAAAATTTATTATATTCCACAAAACAAGTAGATAGGACTTGAAACATCTGCATGAAATAACTACTCACGATATATATATATATATATATATAAGCTGAAGGCGGCACAAAATTCATGTGAGTGCTGTTTCAATTGCAGATGCCCTAATGGGAATCCATAGCTACTCACTTCAAAAAATCCTGGAATTAGCGTTCCATTTAGCGTCCCTTTTTAGTGTAATTTTTTTTACATTGAGTGGCCAAACTAGACGCTAAATGGGATGCGTCATGGAAAAACTTAAAGCATCTCAAATAACATCTTTTTTTGCTTCCTAGATAGCATCCTTTATGATGTCCAAAATAGCGTCTATTTTTTTGCTTCTAGAATAGCGTCCAACTTTGCTTCCTAAACAACGTCGAGGTTTGCTTCTTAAATAATGTCATATTTTGCTTCCTAGCGAGTGTCCCCTTTTGCTTCTTAAATGACATCCCCGTTAGCGCCATATTTGCATCCTTTATAGCACCAAGATAGCATCCAATATTGCATCCTCTTTTGCTACCACTTTAGCATCCCATTTTGCTACCACTTTAGCATCCCATTTTGCACCATGTTTTACTTCCAAATATGTGTCAATTTTTGCTTCCAAATTTGCACCAATTTTTGCTTTCTTTTTTGCATCGTGTTTTGCTACAAAAATGACACCAAATATTTCTTCTATTGTTGCACCATATTTTGCTTCCTATGTAGCGCCATGTTTTGCATCCAAAGTAACATCTTATTTTTCTACCATATCAACACCATGTTTGGCTTCATCATTAGCGCCACGTGTTGCATCCTTTTTAATGCCTAGTTTCGCATCTCTCATTTCTTGGTGACTAATTTAGTCGTTTTTAGTAATTTTATATACGGATTTTGATCATTTTGTTTGGTCGCTTATCTCTCATTGTTTGGTCACTTATCTCTTATTTTTTGGTTACTAATTTAGTTGTTTTAACCAATATTATAATATCATTAGGGCATGGAGGAATCGAACCACCAACCTCCTGCTTGTAAGGTAGACGCTCTTCTAGTGAGCTAGCACCCTTTAAGAATTTGGGAACCTAACTTACAGAGTTCTCTATAATGGTAAAAATGATCAATACACAACTTTAAGTATCTAATGGTTAGCAAAGGATGATAGATTGTATAAGTTCAAAATATATGATCAAGGAGGTTATGAAATCCATAAACCTTTTATAGGAATTTTGAACAAAAATCAAGAAATCAGCTGAATGGGATTGCAAAAATTAGTATTCCCTAGCAAGTGTAAGTGTACCACTATATGAGACCTATCAACAACAATTATCTTAGTGTGGATTCCAAGGATATAGTAGATAAGCATGATCATCCTAGAGCCATGTATAAGTGGAGCAATAAGGAGAATCAAAAGCGGATGATCAACCCAATAGTTGGTGCTTCACATGGATCCTATCCACCATGGGATGAGCAAAGTACCTTCTTCCATCAAGAAAATGATTATCCACAAGGAAAACTGGTTAGGATATATTGTGATGCCAATTCATAATGTTTATTTTCTTCCCAAGGTGATGTTACAGTGCTTGCACTAGGAGATCTACATGATCCCCAACATCATTGAATATAAGCGTATTCATGGGGCCATAGAGTATAGAATGAGGCTGTCTTTTTATCTTTTTCTTTGGAAAACCAAGCATGATTTGAAACATTGGGAGAAGGAGTAGAATTGGATATACTTAATAAACTACAATCATGACAGGGAATAGGACTCTACTCTATAGTCATTGTGCAGATGTTGGAAATGGGTATAACTTCCTAAGGACTATGAACAACATACATTTAAATATGAATGCAAAACCTTTCATGTTAGAGGAATACTCGATGGCAGTGAGCTTACTGTTTCTAACATAATGAAACAAAGAAGGGGATACACATAACATTAGAAAGCAGAATCAACACCCTAAAGAAGTTCCATCTAGATTTTGCATTGTAAACAAGAAAGCATTCATAATATAGACAAAATTGACTGTGGTCATAAAATATGTCTTATTTCACTTACCTATATCGCAATGTGATTACTCTATTGATCAGGTTTCCTGAATCTTTATGGCCCAGACTGAAAGGTGCTGCAAGCAAGTAGAGCAAAAATACTACATATGTCATCCTTGAAGTTACAGATTCTGTTGGGAAGAATTTTGAAGATAAAATTTTAGATGAAGGTGATGACAACAATGATGATATATAAACCTCGTGTGGTCATGCTGAGATGATGGTTTTGAATGATATCTCACACCTAGAACTAGTTGAGGACACTTGTTGGGATGCAGACACTAAAAGATATGACTGCCAGTGGCCCAGCCTAAATTACAATGTCTATATGGAACAAGCAGGCAGCACACTTTTTTCAACTTTAATGGCTTCACATCTAGAAGCTAGCGATCTTGTAGATGATGAAACTAAGCCTCAAACTATAGAACAATGCCTCTGAAGCTGTGAGCTGACATTCAAACAGAATGAGGCTGTAGCTACATTATAAAAACTCATTCTCACTGTAAGGGCATGGCCTAATAAGAGGCCAACTGGTATATTGGTATCTATTATTGTTGAGTTATGAAGATGTTATGAAATGCTACCTATCCAAGTTTAGATAGGCTCACAGAAATAGAATCCCAAGGAACACTTCCATCTGTCCATTTCTCATCATGGACAATAATTTGTGGTATACTGTTGCATGACTTATCAACTGAAGGTGCAGATTTCTTGATTGGTGATGCACTAGAAGCTTTGTTTACAGCTACAACCTTGGCACTTTCTAATGTATCATTTATGCCAAAATCTTCTTGCCTCAACTGTGTTTCTCCTTTAGAATTGCTCAACCTACAAGAAAGGGAAACCTACATTTTGCAAAGGCACGCCTGCAACAACATTTCAATCTTCCATTATATCCAACATATAATAAATGCAAAGACCAATTATGCACGTGTAATTTTTTTTTTCAAGATAAATCTTTATGTGACTTGAGAAAGGAAAAAGTATCATAAAATGAATCCCACAAGAGGATGAATTAGTCATTGTCACATAGGATTCACAACTTATCAAATTATCAGTTATGGTAAATGAGCTCTCTTTTTTGGCAATAACTTATAGTTCTATTCTTTTGTTTCCTAAATAGATTTATTTCTTCATTCTATGTTTCTTTTTTTTATAAAAATAATTTTTATTTGTTTGTGCTTGCCGTTTCCCTGCTGTAGGGATACTGGGTTTTAAAAAATCTAGCGAATCCAGAACCGGATCCGAATCTGTACCCTGGTAACTTAACTATTAACTCTCATAGATGACTACATGATGCAAGATCCTATAGCTTTGTGGTATTGAATAATGACAATCCCATACTCTCTTACATGAAGGAATCCAGTCGAAACACTACAATCCTACCAACCCTAAAATACTGAAAACTAAATTTTGTTGAATTCTGAATGGGATATGAAATTCTACTATTTGCATATCAAGTCTGATAAGGTTGGATTTTGGAATCACTCTCAAACATCCTGAAAAATTAATGGTAATGTTAATAATGTTAAAAATTTAAGTAAAAGGAATTTATAGTTAAGAATTGAATATTACCATTAATTACAAGGTGACAGACTCCTCAGAAATCAAAATACCCTATCTTGTTTTGTCATGAAGGGTCATTGCATGGACAAGGCAATATTTTCTTACGAGTCCCACACCCCTCATGGACACTTGGGTGGGTCCAAAAAATTCCAAAACTGTGCCTAAAATATCACTAAAACTCATCGAAACACCTTGGAAACATCATCAGTCATATTGTATAACATTTCCTACAAGTCACACACCCCTCATGGACACTTGAGTGGGCCTATAAACTTACAAAAGTGCTTGAAACGTCATTGAAAAGGGATGAAATGCCTCTGAAATGTCGTTAGCCATACTGTACAGCATTTCCAGATTTGGAAATGACATACAGTACACACAACAGAGTTTACAAGGTGTTTTGTACCTGTTTTTGTGTTTCTCATGTTTCCAAAACTGGTATGCCACCATTCTAGTCATTTCCTGTAACTTAGCTTCAGCCTCTACATATAGTCATTTCATAGAGCACGACAATGACCTACCTGTTAGCTCTTTGGTTAGAACTTAGATCACACATGTCAAGAATTTGGGTGTCCCATGTCACTACACTTCCCCTTTACACCTACCAATATGGATTTTTTCTCCTAAGGATTTTGGCTCCTAAGGCTCTTGAATTTAGGATGGCCTTTTGATCTCTCTAAGCTCATTGGTTACTTGAGAGTTTGTCTACCTTCATATATAGTTAGATATGTTGTAACTTTCTCAAACCAATTGGCCAGTTTTGGCCACTAATAGACTATCTATCTATATACAATATTCGTTGTTCAGTTTTAAGAGACAAACTTGTTTCTCCTTCACAAGTAATGCTTTGTACAATATATGTATAGAAACATCCAACCTCAAATTTTAAGATATTAATACTCTTCAATTTTAATGATATTATGTAAGCCTGGAGCAAAATAAAAAACCACGCCATATCCAAATGATTGTAGCTCCTAAAGGATAACTTGATATAAAACATGTCAAGTCTAATTAGAAATGCATTCCCAAAGTCGGGTCATCAGAAAATCCCACAAAAGTAGTTTTTACTCTTCATAAATTTCCAAACTCAAACAAATGACTGCAACATTGTGTGATGTCATGAATGCGACAAAAACTTTTCCCTAAATATTTTATGCTGTGAGACTTTAAATCCTCTTTGATACTACCATATTCAATGATTTGATTCATAAATTGATTGACATGACTAGTATAATACAAAATTAACAGAATAAATGCCTACTCCATCAAGACGAAGCATGCTCTAATTCTGTTGACATCTACATGTGCTCTATATGCATCTCATTTCCAATAATTTCCCCTAAGCACCAGGGTAAGTTAGTCAAAGGAGTTAATCATAAAAATACTTTCCTAATCATCAAAGATTTATTGCGGAAAGGCTAACAATATTACACCTGTACGGATAGTTACCAAATTCAAATATGAATACCGAGTCGAATTCGGTTCGATACAGAAAACATTCGAGTTAAAAAAAATTCAATTAGTAAAAAATTCGTCATTATACTCAGGAATATATTCCAGTATACAAATAAGATACTGTAGAACAAGGTTAGGCTTTACTGCCCCAGTAATAATATCTTCTATATTACAAAGACAATATGTGAGTTAATGCTATACACAAAGTATCGACAGGCTAATATCTTTCTGATTACATAGACTATCAGTGTGTTGGGGATTTTTTAACGAATGTGTTGCTGCAATTTTTATACATCATATTCTTCAGTGTCTAGAAAAATTTAATAGGTGAACTGAACCGAAATACACCAAAACAAAACACCAAAATACCTAGTTTTTGCTTGATGCGTGTGTATGGGGTATTGCTAACAAAGAAGATCTGAACAATTTGTCACTTGGGTTGTTTAGTGTTGGCAAAATTTTGTTCACATTTATTTACAGCGAGGTCCTCTTCATAAGTGATGCTGAGAGAAATATAGAAAGGTTTCTATGAATTTCAGGCTACTTGTATATCAATGCAAGTGACATTCAAAATTGATATAATACCAAATATCAAGAGTACACCGTCATATGTGATTCACAACACCAATATCATGCTTAATATCCTTCAAAAATAGAAACCATAATATAAAAATGATCCTTCATATACCAAAAAAAATGCATAACTCACATTCCAATCAAGGGTTGTCACATCCTTCCTCCCAATTTTTCTACCCTTGCAACAACTTTTGGAGGGGCACTCTGGATCGCTGATCCACATGGACCTTCTGGGACTATCCAAATTCAAGCTATATAATTTCGAGATCTATAAGGCACTCAGGATCAAGATTTAATATATTTATAAGAGTTTCTAGTTCAACTTACAGGTGAATTTGGGTGGTGTCTTTCCATTACAACACAGAACAACAGTACAAAATATCTAGATCTCGCAAATGATTGAATGGAACATAAAAAAATATATAAGTTAAACCTACGGATACGTGTAGAAAAATGTGCTCCATTTGAAACATTGTTCTAACACGAATGCGTTGAGGAGGGTTGAACAGTTATTAATGATTGCTTCAGTGTTGAAGGGCTATTGCTCTATGTTGAGTTAATTGCTTTCTTGACATTGCTATAAATATTTCTTCTAGAGCATCCGACATATAGATAAGGGATTAGTAAACGGGGATATAGGGAAGGGATCTAGAAAGGTACAGTTGTAGCATCCATATTGTGACCAAAGGGCTACGCCCCTATAACCAAAATTACATGGATTTCCCCGGAAGTGAAAGAAGTAGACCACCAATCGTCACATACCGATTGATCAGATCCGACTCTTATGCTCAGGGATTGTTTCCTACTTGTGACATGTAGTATATCAGGGTCAAGGACAGAACTAGTCTCCACATACCCACACATCCAGTCTCCAATAGCGATAACAAACAAGGAAAGTAGTGATCCAATCTAGTCACGACCTAGTTACATTCTCTCATTCATGCTTTATCATAGAGAAAGGGCTCAAGGAAAAGGAGCTTATAGTTAAAATTAGGTGAAAAACACATCCAAATGGGTAGGACAAGAATAAATTAGGTGTCTCCACATACCCACACATCCAGTCTCCAATAGCGATAACAAACAAGGAAAGTAATGATCCAATCTAGTCACGACCTAGTTACATTCTCTCATTCATGCTTTATCATAGAGAAAGGGCTCAAGGAAAAGGAGCTTATAGTTAAAATCAGGCGAAAAACACATCCAAATGGGTAGGACAAGAATAAATTAGGTTGTTTATGTGTTGTCACAAGGCTTCCTCTCAGCTTAAACTGATGGCTAAAGAGAGCATTTCAGGTATGTTGTCACTAAGGATAGGCATTAGAGGAATTTTGGGGTCTAAAATGGGCCTCCTAAGGAAAATAATAAAATAATAGTTAAAATAATAAAATAATAGTTAAAATAATAAAATAAT
>LPNX010046017.1:249672-300794 GCA_001517045.1 Pseudotsuga menziesii
ACGCATCCAACAAGCTCTCCCGATCGAAATTTGAGTAAAAACACAATGAGATATGTCGAAAATACGAACAAAAAAAGTAGTTTTTTTTAATGACAAATATGCCAATTCAACCATTATGGTTGACTTATTTTATTGAAATTCTATTGGTTCTTGAATTCCAACTCACAAAAACTTATTTTGGCACGTTTTCTTATAAGGCCCATTTTAGACCCCAAATTTCCTCCAATGCCCCTAAATCCTGCCAAGGACTGGCTGTGAAAGTCCATTTCAAAAAGAGTGTATGCACTGGGGATTTTAGGGATTTGATGATTTTCAGGGATTTTAGAATGACGAGACTTGAGGGTCATTGGGGATTTTAGGGCTTTGACCGTTTTCAGGGCTTTTAGAACGATGTGATGAGGGTCATTTCCACTGGATTGGGAGCAATTATGCTATTGAATATTGGTTCCATCACAGTTTCTCTACGGATTGTGTGGCTCAGATGATTCCCATAAGTGTAATCCACGGTTTGAGATTGGGTTGGCTCTTCCTCTCTGACTACTTCATGGTTTGCATTTCTTGTTGCAATCACTGCAGTGCATTTTCTGGCGGTTTGACGAACAGATGGCATCCAGAGGGTGTTATGTTGTTTACAGAGGTGTTCACCTTAAAGGCCACCACAGAAGACATTGTGTGATGGGTTTGGATGTTCAGGATATTTCATATGATCTTGAACACCCAAGGGATTTGAACTCTATACCACTCTATGTTTCAAAAAGCAAAGATGCATGCATTAGAAAACCATTTTTGTACCTGTAAAGAATCCCTCGGCCCCTTCTTATCGTTTGCTTGCACTTCAGTTGGGAGGATATAAAAATCACGACCACATTTCATTGACGTGCAAAAAATTGCTAAGCCACCATTTCCATGTGAAAGAGAACACAGTGGAAAAAAGTTGAAAGCTTTGACATACCTACGCAAGGAGAAATCCAGTGAGCAGAAAGCCCATGAATAATTGGTTGGAACAGTGATCAAATTTGAAATTTGAAGGGCAGGTAAGTGATAAAATTTGAAATTTTGAGGGCAGGTTTTAAATGTTTTTTAAGAGATGAAGGGAAATATAAATAATTTACTTCCATTTACAACCAATATAAATTAACTAAACTTTTTTACCAAAAAAATACAAATACTGTTTTTTTAAATTTTTTTAATTTAAAATAATTGAGCACTTCTTAATGTTTATATGAAAAAAATGATATATTTTCAATAAAATTTATTTTGAGCACATTAAGTTGTCATATGTGTATCATTAACAGTAACCTAACAACTATTCTATTGTATTTATCCCAGTTGGAGCACACTTCATTATACAATACAAAGAAAACTACTTAGACTATGCCATAACCATATTGGGGAATCCATGTGCAATCCAAGCTTGAGAGATGTAATAATTATAAGTATTTGGCACCTAAGAAAAAATAATACACAACTTAGAAAACATTGGAAAAAAAAATTCTTACATACCAACCAAGTTAGCAAATCTAGCATAACCGAGGTCGGGGCATCAAATTTTTTTGTTCAACAATTGTCATGAAAACATACATATATGGGATGGAGGGGCAATGGAATCAAGCCTAAGTCAATTGAATCCTTGCAACTCACTATGTGTCTGAGTCTCAACAATCTGCCTTTTAAGTTAAACCAAAATACCAAAGTAAGTTTTTTAATGGCTAGATTTGAGAAAGTTCTAGGTGTGAGTAATTAAGGGATCGAGGCTCTAAAATTTGTTGTGATTTGTACCAGTCCACGATTCAGTGAATCGATAGTCATGACTAGGAATTTAAGTTGTTTAATGAAAACAAATAATGTGTATAACCTCCGATCGAAACCGTTTTCCATGTTGATGCATGCCACTACCCTCTTTATTAACTTACCAAAAGGCATGATAATGAGGAAGAAGACCTAAAATTATAAACTTCACCTTCAAAAGAATGCCTTGCAATCACATTGGTAAGGAGTGATAAGAAGATCACAACAATCCAACATGTCAAATCTTAGTTGATAGTGTTAATTAAAGACTTATGTGGTAAATTTAATATAAGACTTACTTATAGGTGTCTCTTACTCTTTGCTTCTTGACACATTTTATGGTCATCTTTGTGCCTTGACCCAATTCGTATTATAAGGTGAGGATGTGCATGCATAATAATCCTTAGTTATGATTATGAGATGAGGATTTAAAGAGAAGATGATGTAAAGACGAGCAATTTTTATATGTATTTTGGTGGTGTTGAGGACAAATGTTGTGAGAAACTACAAATGTTTGGAAGGACGGAGGGAGATTACATCTTGATCACGCCACCCATCAAATTGAAGGCTATTCTTGAGCCAACAATTGTTTTTTTTTTTAATTTTATTAATAATTATTGTTTCTCCATATCGTGTGCCCAATGACACCTCTCTATAACAATGCATAAATCGACCTTTGCACAGTTTGTGATCCTAGCTACATGCCATTATTTGTATTTGCATGACATCACATGTTGTTTACAGTTGCCATGAGTCCATGATATTCCTACAAGAAATGAAGTCTTGTAGAGGAGGACTTATCAAACCGACATTTTGAATTTCATTTTGACGAAAAAAGAGTGGACATTGGTAGCGAGGTTCACATAGGTAGTAGGCACAAAGTTTTGAGCTCGTTTCGGGCCTTGTAGTAGACTAGTAGATGTTCGTTTTTGCTATAGTCGTAATTGTTGACAAATAGTCACACTTTATATTGCAACTCCAAGTGACTCAGGAGTGAGAGTCGCATCTCAATGGCTAGTGCCTCGTAGTCATCAATGATTACTATCCATCTTGCATAACTAAGTAGTGAGTGCATGACATGAGTGAGTGAGTGATTACAATTTATCGTATTTCCAATATTTTGAATGATGAGTTGAACTTTATAGTATAGGAATTTTAACATCTTGACAAATTTATATGGATGGGTAATTTCAAATGTCGTCGTTCTTTTGAAATGTTGATATAAATTGCGCCCTTCTTAATTGGAAGGATAAAATTCAGTTTTAAATTTTTTTTTTGGAGGGAATTTTAACTTTACACTTCTGGGAAGAGATAGAACCCTTTGGTAGGGCTAGGAAGGGTTCAATTTTGAATGTTGCATGTACTTTGTACTTACGAAATTTCCATGTTCTTGGAGAAACACTCGGGAGTCAGGCTTTTGAGTCATGGGGTTCGATGAACCTATCCCAATTCTTAGGTCCACTCTCCATGCTATTATATTTTGGTGTTGGTATCATTATGATGTACACTTTGAAATTGGTGTATTATTTATACATCATTAATTAATTGACAACTTGGTTTTCCAAAGTTCTTTGGATGTGTGACTTTGATGATTTTTAAGGCTCTCTTATATAGGAATGGTCAAGGTGCACTAAAAATGTAAGTGAAACTAATTATTATTGATTTTTCAAGTTAATTATTATCGATTTCTTTAGTATACCTCTTTGTTAATATTGTTTATGATATTTTTGAGTAGATACTTCTCCTATGCTTACTAGGGGTAGTGATGATGTGCTAAAAAATGAACCTCAAATAATTGTGATAATTCTTATTGAATATTCTTTTGGAAATTTTAAGGGTGTGTTGAGAACTAAACCTAGATAGTTGTGATAAACTCCCACTGATTTCTCTCTTCAAGGATTCTTGGGTATCTCACTTCTATACCTACTAGCAACAATTAAGGATGCATTGATAATCAAACATGGGCTACTTGTGGTGAACTCTCACCAATTTATTACTTAAAGGAATCTCAAAATGATCCCACCTATGCTTATAAAGAGTAGCAAGGGGTGCATTGTGAATCAAAACTTGGGCTAATTGTCATAAATTTTCACTGATCTATCGTTTTGAGATTCTTAGATAGAACTCACTTTCACCTACCAAGAGTCACTAGGGGTGCACTAAGAAATGGGCTTAGGCTAATTGTAGTAAACTTCCACTAATTTATCACACTTGGGAATTTTCATGTAGAACCCTACTATGCCTACTAGGAGTGGTTAGGGATGCACTAAGAATCAAACCTCAACTAATTGTAGTAAATTTTCATCGATGTACTGATTCAAAGATTCTCATGTAGAGCCCTATTACCCCCTATTAGGAGCAACTAGAGGTGCTTTAAGAATTGAACATGAGCTAGTGTGGTAAAGTCCCATTGATATATTATTTCATGGATTCTGAAGGAGATCTCCAAAACATCTATTAGGAGTGGCCATGGGTGTGTTGAGAATTAAAAATGGGCTAGATGTGATGACCTCTCATAGAACTACTACTTCACTCAAATTCCATTAGATGTGATGACCTCTCATAAAACTGGGCTAGTTCCATTAAGGTCACTCAAATGTTGTCAAGGATAAGTGAATGTAAAATTCAAGTACATCGTACATCGCATCATCATTATCGTTGACATTTTCATCATCAACAACAACATCAATAAGTACATTATCAACAACATCATGGTCATCATCGTCCTCATCAACAAATACATCATCAACCACATCATTGTCATCATCATTGATAGGGTCACTCGTATGCCATTATAATTCATCACCAATCATCACCATTTGGATCCATGTCATGTTGTTGCAATCACTCAAATGCCATTAAGGTCACTAAAATGCCATCAACAACAACTAAATGCCATTACAACCATTTAGGTGATATTAATATGTCTCTCACATGTCATTATGAACATTTAAGTTCCATTAGGATCAGTCAGTATCCAGAAATATTATGACATGCATCATCATCGTGGACATCGACATTGTCATCATCATCATCATCAATGCCATATGGTATATCAACATCATCTTCAACATTAAGTACATCATTAACAAAATCATCGTCATCATTGTCATTATGGTTAGTCATATGCCATTAGTGTTTTTAATCACTCATCACCATTATGATTCATGTCATGTAATTGTTAAGGTCATTTATATGTCGTTACAGTCATTTCGATGATAATAGGTTCATTTAGATGTTGTTACAGACATTTAGGTGCCATTAGAATAAATTATGATCCAAAATTTCTACCACATGCATAATCATCGTTGACATCCACATTGCCATCAACATCATACAATAAATCAACATCATTGTCGTCGTCAT
This sequence comes from Pseudotsuga menziesii, assembly GCA_001517045.1. Taxonomy (NCBI): domain Eukaryota; kingdom Viridiplantae; phylum Streptophyta; class Pinopsida; order Pinales; family Pinaceae; genus Pseudotsuga; species Pseudotsuga menziesii. The sequence continues at coordinate 254,827 of LPNX010046017.1, forward strand.
ATTCATCATCAATATAATTGCGATAATACTGAGCAAAGAACCCCACTGCCTCACAGAAATTGAAGATATAGTCTTATACTTATCAAATCATATCCATACACTCTATCATACTTATCGTAATGCATCATCGTCATGTTGTTAGGGACAATCAGATGTCATTAGGGCCTATCAAATTTTGTTGGGGACACTTAAATGCCATTACAACAATTTAGGTGACATTAAGGTAATTTACCCCTTATTATGATTAATCAATATCCAAAAATGCCATGATTATGATCATTTAGGTGCCACTATGATAAATCAAGATCCAAAAGTACTATCACATGAATCATGATCATTGACAGTGACAGTGACATTGATCATTGACATTGAAATTAATAAATCTGACGTTATGTCGGATGTTTTGCAAACACAATTCCTAGCTCTGAACCTAGCGCAATTCCTAGTGTTATTCTAGACGTTTTTTGGGAGGCTATTTTGGGTGTTATATGGTATGTTTTTTTGGACGATAATTGGGACACTAATTGGAATGCTAATTGGGACTATAAATTGGGACGTTAATTGAGATGCTAATTATCGTCCAAAATAGAGCCAACTTTTAAATTGGGACGCTAATTAGGATGCTACGTGGGACAAAAATTTGGATCCTAATTGGGACAATAATTGGGATGCTAATTGGGATGCTAATGATCCATCTAAAATAACGCCAACTTTTAACTTGGGATGCTAATTGGGATGTTAATTGGGACGCTAATTAGCGTCCAAAATAGCGCCACCTTTCAAAAAGGGACGCAAATAAGGCCATTAAAAGCACCATCCCGTGGAAAAGCGTCCACTTTGTCCAAACAATGATGAAAAATACACTAAAATTTATAGTGGACGCTAAAAAGGAAGCTAAAAGAGATGCTAATCATAGGATTTTGTTGTAGTGGCTAGACAAATGATCAAGTGCAAGTTGGAGCTTTCTTTTTCAAGAATAGTTGACGTAGTCACCTATGGAACAGGCGGATTGTTATTTCTCTCGGGCCAATAAATCCTAAAATTGGAGATACAAAATTGTTTTGTTGCATGAGCCATATGAGCAAATTACATGGACATTTGTGTACATTTCATATAAATATTTATAACTAGCATAGCCTCGAAGAGGGGGAAATGAAACACTAAAGATAACTTTTTCGATAAGTTTCAAAAAAAGAGAGAGTTGTGTATAGATAATATAAGTTTATGTGATGAAAGCAAGTCCAGGAAAATAGGTAAAAATAAGTTACATCAAACTTCTAAATTGCCATAGAAGTGAAAATAAGTTTCCTCCAAAAATATTTTGTACACAAAGCCAATGTTTTGGCCTTTATCATTTGAATTCCAATAGAATATTACAAAGCAAACATATCCAAAAAATCCAAGGGGTAGGAGTTTTGAAGTTTTAGGTAACTTTAGAGAACCTCGAAATCCCTAGATGTGGAGGAACTATACCTTTGAAACTGAGACTTGCCTGAGACCTCGCCTGGACGTGGAGAGACTATACCTTTGAAATTGAAACTTGAACTATGCGAGACATCAAAATTTCTGCACATAATAATTTGCACAAGCAACACCATTTTTCCTATCAGCCATTAGCTTGTGTCCTCTTACAATCTCGTGTATTGAAGATCATTGAATGGTCAAATAAGGTTGACATGTGAATAAAATATTTTGTTTCAAGTTTTTAATATCCCAAGTCAATCTTGGTATTGAATATAGATAGTAGATAGTATATAGTCAAGATGTCCATTAGTAGCTTGTTGTTTAATTTTGATGACCTAATGGATGCATAAGCCAACCCCCTTCTGCTCACATATTGTAGTTCATGGGGCACAAGTTTTGATAGACATAACAATTCCATTAAATTTCTTTTTACCTTTTCTCTTCACACATAATTACATGTCAAAAACATATAAGTAGATCCCAATAACACTTGAGTGCGCCCATAAAGAGTGGTTTTCTCTTTCTACTTGAAAAGAAAAAGGTTGATTGTTAGCCCTAGTATCCCCATCACAACTTCATTGGTTCATTATTTTTCACTTATAAAAATACATTTATAATATAAAGAAGATCCAAATACCATCAATTATACTTTAATCTCTTAACTATCAAATTTATTATTATCCTTGAAAAAGAACAAAATGTCAATTAAGTTCTTGAAAAATTAAAATATAAATTCTCTGTCTTCTTCTTGAAACAAAATTTCATTTAAATAAGAACCAACAGATTTAATAAAATAATAAAAACAATCTCTGTTTTCTCAAACAATTTTGAACAAGGGCAACCTCAGTAATAAAATTGCATCCAAGATGAATCCTACACCCGATCCATGAACTCCGTTAAATGCTTCTAATAAAATTCCATCCAAGATGAATCCTTCACCCGATCCATGAACTCTGTTAAATGCTTCTAAGAGGGCACACCGCCCGTGACTCGACCAAGATCCTTTTAACTGCCATTTGATTTTCCTATAATTAAAGGTTGACCCACATTTGGCGTGGCGTGCACTCAGAAACTGCAGGTCTTTTTGTTTTATGGTTTAGTGTGCTGTTTAAGTTCGAATTCAGAACTTTTCTTTGAATACTCTGTGAACGACAAAGGAGTTTCTATTTAACCATTGAGAGGTGTAAGAGTATCCATCTATCCAAATAACCTTATATCCCCAGTCCCTACCGGCGTTATGAAGCTACAAAATAATATATCTCCCTCGTTATCAAGCTATCAATCACTAAATTTCCTTGAATTGTTCAATCACCAAGTTTCATGAGACAGTCTTGAACCAAGCTATCAATCACTAAATTTCCTTGTTCAATCACCAAGTTTCATGAGACAGTCTTGAACCAAGCTATCAATCACTAAATTTCCTTGAATTGTTCAATCTCCACTCGCTGGGAGTAGTTCCTTTCTTCAATTCAAGCAGTTCCTAGGCCTAAGATTCTACCCAATTTCTTTATACTTTTTTCCATTCCAAATTATGAATTATACGAGGGATCATAAACAACAAACAACAACTTCATCTGTAGGCCACAAACAGACCAGCATTAAAGAAAGACATGACATAAGAGTTAAAGAAAGACATGACATATAAGTTATTTAAAGCTGAGATGGATGATATTCATAATAATTAATATAGGTGGCAGGAGGCACAGAGGAAAATTCAATGTTAGTTGCGACCTTTCCAGCTATAGCTTTTCTTAAATTCAATGCTAGTAAAAATAACTTCTGGCACATCTCTGTTGTTGTTACAATTTGGAAATTAATGGGTTAGGTTAGAGTTGCTTTCTTATAATAAAAAACTGAAATAAGAAATCCATAACATTTGGCACTCCCGCGGCTAGGCGTCTGTGATTCAATATCGGAAATTTTCACAATTTGATGGTGTTATTATGCAATGACCTTCTATTTATCAGTATTTGGCAATAGAGTTTGGAAATAGAAGACGATGACACGGCATGGTTGACAGGTTACAAGATATGACATGGCGCATTCGCAGGAGTGATTCAATATCAGTTCGATTTCGAAGTTTAGAATGTGATGGTTTTAGGTTAACCAACTCAAATACTCATGAAAAGTGTATGCAGGCAGTCTATTTTCCTAATGGGTAGGCTATTCCATCATTTTGCAGAGCTTAGCACACCATGAATACGCTTTCTCTGACGTGATTTGCATCAATTTTGTGTAGTTACATCAATTCACTCTGAATGCCGGTTTATTGTCCTTCATTCTCCACGAACATAGTAACTAATTATATCTATGTATTTTCAACAAATTTATAGGTTTGAATTAGATCTGTTAAAGAAATTCGCCATGAGTTCCTTAGGAGCAATCTCGTCCAACGGAAATTTCAGCAGGTAGATATGAGTTTGGATGGGAGCCTCACCAGATGTAGCCATAAGTAAAAACCAACCAAGTACAACTACGCCACCACCACCGAGTCTCCAGAATCTGTTTAAGCAGCTTATCGGGTTTATAGATTCTGTTTCAACAACTTATGGGTCTCTGGGTCTGCTTGCTTAGTTTCCTAATATTAAGTCTCCGATCGTGAGTTTCGTGTTTCAGTTTCGAGTTTCCGGGTTATGCTTGGGTAGCTTTCGGGTTATGCTTTGGTATCCTTAGGGCATGTTGTGGTGTTTCTCCTGCTTTTTTTTTGTTTATTTTATAGAGTTGGATTCCCTTCATTCTCACTGGGAAGCAAGATTTCTATTGGGGAGAGGAGACGCCTATCCAACTTAAGGCGGGAACTGAGCAGCTACGGGTTGAACTTCGCCTCATAATCTAAGTACTAAAGTGCCTGGATGGTGTAAGGTGATGGTTTATCTGGATGATAGCCGCTGCCCTAATTCCTAATCGCGTTGTCAATCATCATGGACAACAATCGAAGATACTCAGCCCATCCTTGGATCGAAAACACCAGCGACCATCAATTCGGATATAGCAGTCTCATGCATACCAGGAGGGCGTGTATGCATTCAACAAAGATAATTTCAAGCGCTTGGAGGAAGAGGTCACCGCGCTGATGAATTTGATGCAGAATAAACTCGAAGTGTTGCGAGAACATGGAATAGTGGAAGGCACACTCTCATAGCTGGAAGGGCACTTGGAGGAAGAGGTCGCGGCGCTGATGAAGGGCGCTTGGGGAAAGAGGTCGCGGCCCAGATGAATTTGATGTGGGAGAAACTCGAAGTGTTGCCAGAACATGGAATAGTCGAAGGCACACGGCACGCTCTCATAGCCAGATAGTCAGACGCGAGGAGCCTCCTCATAGCTTTTCATAGGCCGTCGACTCGACTCATGACGGCCTATGTCCACGACCAAGAAACTTTCAGAAAGGAGCAACCCTTAAATAAAATCTTCGATGTAATTAATTGACGTATCTAGTGGCTTTCTCAATCTTAATTTTCTATCCGATAAAACTTTCAGAAAGAAGCCGCCCCTTAAATAGTAACTTCAATGTAATTAATTGACGTACCTAGCCGCTTTCTCAATCTTAATTTTCTTTCCGGTTATCTTTTATGCAATTGTCTCACCCACTCATCATGCATTTATTTTTAATTTTTCAAAGCATGACAGAGTATACTTATGAACGTGCAAGTTATTTTAACTTTTTTTAATAAATGAAGGTACGATATATATTTATGTGACATGCAATTAGAGAAGAGTATGTTTTGAAAACTCAATATATTTTATTTTAAGAAGTTAAAGTTACTTTTCGCGTGGAGAATAGCGACATAATATTTATGTGACATTTTTGTTTGGCCAGTAGAGTGGCTTAATATTTATGTGATATTTTTGTTTGGTGAGTAGGATAGAAATTAAAGTAGCAATTGTTATATGGTATATTTTTTTAAATGATATTATATGTTAAATTTTATTATATTTTCAAAGAAAAAAATAAAGAAAAGAAATATTATTAAGATAAAGATTAATGTTCAAAATGTTTCCAGAAAATCACAAAAATTTATATTTTCTTTATATGATGTTGCTTTATAATGGTTTTTTATTATTTCTTTGTTCTTGAAACACTCTAAAAAGTGTGACTTTTTTTTCACTTTCAAAATAAAACTAGCACAACCACTTAACTTATGGCCACTGAACATAGATAGGTCACAAGTTAAGTGCCATTAACAAGTTATCCCTTACTTGTTCTTGCCTTCTTTTATTGTTATCCATACATCAGCTAAGATTTATCTATGTATAGCAGCGAGTTATCCATGCATCAACTAACAATTAATTTTTATATTATTATTGTTTTTTTATAATTGTTTATTTTTAATTTGAAACAATTGCCATAGAATCAATCTGGACTTTGCACTTGTCTTATACTTGTGTAAATATAAAAAAAAAAACATAGGTGCTTGTCCACTCCAAAATCTCAAATAAATACATCTATCATTATAATTAATATTCTTTCTTGGAAAACAAAAACCTAACTACACTATACACTTTAGATATTAAAATTCAAATTGTTTTCAATAAGAAAATATTACTATAGGCATTAAAATATTACTTTATAATTATTCTTTAAACTATCTTTAAGAGAATTTGATATTTTCAACCATTAAATTGAGGGAAATATTTGCAATGTGTAACGCACATTCTTGTTAAAAGCCAGCTAAACGCCATTGCTTAAATATCTCAAATGAATTTCATATTTTCAAACACATACTTTAGTAAACAATCCACATTTCCAAGTTAAACAAAAAATTAAGCACATGATGCAACTCTACACAAACATACTTTTATTTTGTCCCAGCCCATGACCAAAATGCCAATAACCATGCCATCATACAAAAGGAAAAAAGAAAAAATACTTAAATTTTTTTGGCAAATTTAAGAGTTCACTTCCCCACACACATACATATATTCAGAAGAAAAAAAAGCTCCTTTTACTGATTATTCATAAGGAATAAGTCAAAGTAAAGTTTACCTATCTAAAAAAGAGACAACTGTTTTCAACATTATGGTACTTAATCATTAATATACCACTAATAAAAAATTACTAGGGGCTAAACAACCTTTATCATATACCTCATTAAAATCACATGTACATCAAATCTAATATATACAACCCAAGATAAAATATATAACCAAAAGAAAACCAAAAATAATAGTACAAGAAGACTTCTTATCCACATAATTGCCTGAAGGCGACTGGATGCTACCCTAGTGTGATCTCGAAATTTCTCAAAATGTGGAAGACCCTCCGTGGCCCCAAGGTTTTCTTAAATAGTCTGTATCCCTATTGTTCAATTCTTGGTAAATGTGCTCAAACTCAATGAAGTTAAATCTTTTTTCATCTTCAAGATGAATCCCAACGACATATAAGTATCGCAATTCCAATTTCTTGGAAAAAAAAAGTCCCCACAAGGCCAATAACTTCGCCCAAGTGTTTGTCCCAAGGTCACATTCCATCCAAAATTAGAAAAAAGTGATCATATGCTTAGAGGATAACCATTCATGCAATACATCTATCATACTGGGATGCCCCATCAAATAGTCCCACCGGACAATCTCTAATTGTGGAGGGGAAATTAAGAGGCTGAACGGGAGGAGTAGGAACCATCACACGTTCTTGAAAATCTGCAATAATTTTTTATGTTAAAAAAGATCATATTCCGACATTTCCAGTTTTCAGAAAACAAACAAGGAAGCTGTTTGAAACATATCCTACAGTGAGAATCCTGTCCCTTAAGCTGTCCTCAAAAGAAACACATCCCCTACGAAGATTACATGACAAATTCATACCATAAATTTTGAGCAAAAGTGCAGGCTGCAAACATATGGTTGACTAATTCCTCCCATTGACCACAAAGGACAAAATGAAATGGACCTAAAATGCCCCTCTTCATCAAATTTTCACCTACCAGAATAAGATTTTATAGAGAGAACCAACAAAAAAAAATGTTGGATCTTCAATGGAGCATGCCAATTCCACAGCGATCAGTAACACCATTTTTTCTACAGGAAGTTCGGCATTAAAGTAAATCGAAACATACGTTGATGACACATTTACCTCTCCCGAGACCGTGTTCAATGACCAAACTAGCAGGTCTTCTCAATCCACAAGTCTAATACCATTGTTCTCCAAATTTCTGACAAAAATATTCCATTCAATTGTCGATTTATTTGTCAAACCCAAGTCTGTCGCAGTGAACCAATAGCTAGCATGCGTTGAATGGAACTTACGTCTTGCGATGTTTGCAAGGATTACAAAATCATACTGCCTAAGAGACGATACGTAAGGCCAGATGACAATTTATATTCTTTGACACCCCAAACAATCGGGTCTTCTCCTAATTTGACCTAACCTCCATTCCCAACCAACCATGTTCACCAAGTACACAAATATGGTGTAGTGGCTAGCAAGCCTCTCCAAATATTCGAGGCTGATTTGTAACAATAACTATCCTTATGAATCCCGCCCACTATAGATAAATCTTCCAAGATACTTTGCTCTAATAGTTTGAGATAATCTTCCAAGATACTTTTCTCTTATAGTTTGAGTATAAGACCACAAGCCTGGCCAAAAGTCCTCTCCATAACTTCTTCAAAGCCAGAGCTCTGGCAAACCAGAAGAGATTCTTGATACCCACCCCGCATCTTCGATTTATTACCTGTTCATAAGAAGCCGAAGATTTTCTAATGGATCTTGGTGAGAATACTACAGGGAATTTTAGCTAGAGATAGCCAAAATACTAGAATATTCTGCAAAATAGAATTGACTAAGATTAAATGCCCCCTCTGTGAGAGCCACTGTTACAACTAATTCTCGACATACTTTTCTACCTAAGCATCCATAACTAGCTAGCACAAGTATAATGATTGAGTTTTATAAAGTATCCCAAGTATGTGAATCCCACATCAATGGAATCCATCCGATAGGGAAGTAGTGCAATTACAATATCAAAGAACCTCCTTAGGGATCTCATAAAACAATAGTGTTGTTTTCTAATCAGAAATCTCCATGCCGTTGGCCTCACAAAAACACTCAAGAATTCCTTAAAAGTATGCCATTCTGCCTATGACCCATCCCCAAAGAGGAGGACATCGTCAACAAATAATAAATAGATGGTTTATATGAAGATTCTTTGCTAGCTTAAAAACCTTTAATTTGCCTTCCTTTAAATAGACCTACTTAAACCTTTAACCTTTAATGATTAGGAGGAAAATTAAAGGTGACAATGGACAACCTTGTTGCAAACCCAAGGAACAAGGAAATAAAGTAACAGGGGAACTGTAAACCAGCACTGCAAAGGAAGTGGAAGCCACACATGCCATAATCCACTCAGTGACTTCAAGATCCAGACCAATCTAAAGTAAAATCAGACAAAGAAAATTCCAATTAATTTGGTCATATGCTTTGACTAGATTAAACTTCAAAATAATACTTGGTTTATGAGATAATATTTGGTTTATGGTTCAAAATAATACTTGGTTTATGGTTTAAAATAATACTTGACTTTAAGGGAACGAAGTACTTCTTGTGTGACCCCAATTGCATAAAAAATCAATCGGTTATGGAGAAACTTAAATTGACATTAAGATCATAAGTCATAGATGATGCTAAGAAAGGTTAATGTGATAAAACATAATCTTAGAAATAATCTTATAAGCTAAATTACACAATGCGATAGGGATAAAATATTAAAAGGAAGGAGTGTACGATTTAGAGATCAAAGCAATATAAGATCTATTCATACTTGTAGACATCCTCCCTTTGATGCACATAACTTCTACCATATTAAGAAGTTCCATACCAACCAAATCAAAATACTAGAGAAAAATCTCAACCAACCAACTGTCGGGACCGTGACTCTTGTCTTTGCAAATTTATTAAGAGTGTTCTTGAGCTCTTCCATCGACATTAGGGCATCAATCAAACGAGAGTACTCCTTGGAAAATAGTTTGGGAAATTTCCTAATCACTTGCATGTGGGAGCCAATGTAATTATTCACAAGATATCTGAAATGTTACTAAAAATGATCAACCATAGCCTCCTCCAAATCCTTTTAGTATGATACATATACACCCCTTTCTTCCTTGAGTCCCCATATCATATTGACACTTCTTCGATGGTTAGAAAAACTCTTAACATATAGGGTATTCTTGTCACCCTGCTGAAGCTAGACCACACATATTTTTAGTCTCGAGTCGGCCTCCTCCAATCAAAGAATCTCGACTTTCCTATTCTCGAAATTCGACAACATATCTCTCTCTGTAACATAGAAGATCCCCAAAAGAATTTGTTCAAACCAGTGATCCCTTAACATGTTCATATTATGTCTATCTAAGAAAAAAATACAATTATTTAAATTCAACAATAGTTACAATACAATAGTGGTACTTAAAGTCTATAGTGAGTTCCTTTATACCTTATAAATGTAAACAATATAAAATATAAACTACAATTAAACAACCAATGTTTTAATCATGCTTTCACTAGATGCACATATTTTTTTTTCTAATTATTTGTTGGTCTTTTACTAGATTAACTCTCTTTGTATTTTGTTTTGTCATTTCTTTGTTATCCAAGTGATCATTAATTGTCAAAAACTTATCTAGGTGTGTTTTGTTTTATTATCAAATTGTCCTTGTCATTAAATGTTTATATAAAAACAACATAGGTTATGGTAAGAGAATGTAAAATTTTGTAAAACCATTAAAATTTAGTTGTCTTACTAGCCATTTACTACATTAGAAATGAAAAACTATATTTGAATCCCTACACAGCATGTGCGATTTCTAAATAGCCTTGATGGCAATAATAAATCATAAGATAAGGATCTTAAAGCACAATTAATCCTACTTAGATGTGCAATAGAGATTAGCAACAAAACTAGTGAAGAAAATATTGAATATAATACATATGAGAAAGAAATCAATGAAATAAATCCTTCTTGTGTATTAATTCAATGATAAGTGTACAAAATAAATACATCTCCAAGGGATGAATTCATGAGCCTAAAGAGACAGTTGAACTCCACACATGTGGTAGACTTAGATAACATAGAAGCCATCACTAGACATAATTACCAGTCATAAATCCTGGACCAGATCAATGAACTGAGTGTAACTCGAAGTAGGTGGGCCAATAAGGTGCATTATCTAGTTAAATAATTATAAATAATAATGGAGGATGCATAAGAGGTGTTCAATTGAGTATTAGTGGTCATAAAAGATCATACTAACTTAGGTGATGAAATCAAGGCTAGTGAAGTGAAGATAGGCTCCTAAATGATAGGAAATGACTCAACTGGGCCTAAAATCATGCACGAGGGAACATTAACTCCTAACAACAAGGAAGAGAGAACATCCGAGGATAATGAGGGTACTAATGAAAAAATAATAGTCGAGAGTGATTATGATACTTAGGACTATACACTAGGAGGTCAACTGATAATGGTGTAAGAACTAGTAAATCAAATAAATGATCAAGGATAATGTCTAGATGGGTTAAATGTTCCAACGCCCCCCCTTAATCCTTGCTTATGTGAGGAAATAAATCCCAAGCAATTAGGCCTATGGCCACTCTTTACATTATTCATCCATGTAAACCGAGGAAAAAAGAAAATCCACCTGGGGAAAATCCTTCCTAAAAAATGGACATGAAAGGTAAACCAAAAAATATTCTCCAAAATAAATGATTATGTCTGGAGGAAGCTTCTTATTAGGAAGAAGATGGATCTTCTCAAATGAATCAGGAACATAGAAAATTGCTTGATGGAGACTGTAACCATGTGGAGCAATTGAGATAATCTAACAAAAGAGCGAATGCAGGTGTTGTTTAGACTTGAAATTCGAACCAAGTAAGGTGAGATAAGGTCAAAATGAGTCTTGAGGTTCTTGACAACTCGAACAATATGTGGTAAAATAAGCTCTAAATGTGAGAATAAAGTATCCAACCGAATGTAGGATGTCTGCATCTTTATTTGCAATGTGAGGAGATGTGCATGTAATCAAGTAGGAAATGAGTGAAGACATAAGATCACGGATAGAAAATGTATGAGCTATATTTTCTAATATATATTTCAAAATATCTATGAAATAACAATATTTAATATCAACAAACTCATGAGAAGAAACTTGCATAGAATCCCCATCAATAGAATTGAAGGAGACTGGAGGTGCTTGCTTTATCACAACAAAAATGACGAGATTAGTCCCAAGCATGACTAGAAGGCCTTGAAACTTTATTTATGAACCAAATAAGGTGATATCAGCTCCAAGAATGAAGAACAAAAGTCTTAAGTGCGCCATTGAGATGGCAAATGCACAATTTTTTTGTCACATACCCCAATTTGCAAAACAATTTTATGTTATTGAGGAACATTATGTTATTTTTTATGTTAAAGTTTGTAATTAATGACCAAGTGGGGTCAAGGATAATTTAATGTATTGCAGAATATTTTATTATTAAATAAATAAAAGATGAGACAACAGCTTACGGAAGGTGTTAAATGACTATTTACTGGTCACTTGGTGGAGGAGACTGGGTTGAGAGCATATTGACAAGTGCCAGCATCCTCAAACTACTTCTAGATGTTGCAGGTGGCAAATTCCCTATATTTGTGGTCAAGATTCCCCAAGAAAGTGGAACAAGAATAGGTGGCTCATTAAGTAAAAACTGACCCAAAAGACCTAGGCTTGCTAATAAAACTTTCCATTGAAGATAACTGAGGCTTCTCATTCTGGATTTGTGATCATTCTGAGTGAATGAAGTGCACATGTGAATTTGATGGACGGGAATAGCTGAAGTAAGTTTGAGGGGATAAGTGCCGAAGATTGAACTTGTGCAATTATTCTAAGCTAAAGTTCTTATTGTTGTAAGCGAGAATGAGTTACTGCTGAACACTCAATGGAGTTGCAGAGGATCTCAAGACTATATCTCTCACCCAGTACTCTACTAGGAGGACTAGGAGACAGGGTTAGGGTTCCCAAGAATTGCAGACTAGCTCTTCTCCAAGAGTTGGTTGGGAGGAACAACCTCCTTAAGCTGTTGTCACCTCATCTATTTGACAGGTTCTACTTGTTTAGGTTCAGTTATTATTTTATTTACTTCTTTAGAAAATTTTAAGAGTTTCTCATGATTAGTATATTGTTATTTTGTTGCTGTTAAGGATAAAGAAAGAACAATTATTTATACTGTGAAAGTTAGTAAAGAAAGAAAAGTTATTCATACTGTGAAAGTTAGTAACTAGTTAGATTAGGATAAATCAGTAGAGACATTGCTGAGTTATTTGATAGATAGGAAAATTACCCAAACTGTATTTTTCCACGCCTCTTGCAAGGCAGTACTCTAGTACAACATGTATGCTTAATTCAGATAAGTAGATTTAAATAAAATTGAATGGAGATGTAAATGTTTACTTCTATAGGTTTTTGTGTAATCTAACCACAAAATTTTAACTGTAGTTGTATTATCTATTGAAAGTACCTAAAATTATCTAATTACAAGTAGAAAAACAAATTAAAATAATATGTACTTGTATGCATAATTCTACACAACCAATATTAGTAAAGTACATAGTATAAATTCAATAGGTAAACCTAAATAAATAATACAAGATCAATAATTATTTTTAAAACTAGATTAATTATTCTAAAGAGTAATATTAAATAAATAATAACATAGACAATTCAATTATAACAAAAGCTTGTAAACTAGGTTTATTGAAAATAAAACCACTAACTCTGTAAACCATTAAGAATATTTAGGGTTTACAAAATATCTCTTTTTCACAATAGAATAAAATAAAAATTTATATTATAAAAAAACTAGTAATAGAATTCAAAAGTCATAGAAAAAGAAATACATTTATACAATAAATAACATTCTCAGTCGTAGTTACAATTTTCATCGCAGTAGCATTTATTTCATTGCTAGTAAAATATTCCTTATCCAAGGTCTACAAATCTTTTTCTTTTAATAAGAAACAATAAATTTTCTACTCATCAAGTAACCCTAAATATCGAAAATTTAATAACAATAATAATAACTAAATAAATAGAATTCACATAATTTTTAAAATCAACAGAGATACTGCTAATTCCATTTAAGCGGTAAAAATCCTTTTAATATTAAAAGCAATCTAAACAAAGATAGTTAGGCCTATGGCCCTTTTCATTTATCTATCAAGGCTTAAAAACCTCTTCAAAACTATTTCTCAAGATTTACAAAACTCACAAAATTTAAAATTAAAACATTTATCTGTTCACAGCTACAAGAGCCCATCTCAAATCAAGAGTAGCTATAACTACGGCCTTTCAATCTTATGTATAAACCCTAATCAAATCTTCAAGAAACCACCAAGTGGCCTGACAAGTAAAGTCATGGATTAAAGCCAAAGTTTAAAAAAACTTATCACCCTCTTTTGTAATTAAGGCCGAGAAGGCTCAAAAACTAAAATCAAGAAGTCATGGCTGTGGAAGCCATATCCATTCAATACATGCAGCCACGAGGGATTTTAAAACTCACAAAAAAAGAACAATAGCATAACTGATAACCACATCTGAGCCATCAACCACCATACACGACGGTGCTTTCTTTCTTTCCACCATACTTTATATGCAGGAAGAACCCCAGATTGTCACTGAGGCTTACCAGGGGAAAACACTCTTGCCAAAGACTGTGGGTAGTGATTTCTTTTTAGCTTCAAGTTCGAATTTGGGGAAACTACACATGGAAAACATTAGCCTATTAGTTTACCCTTTTTATTTTCAAGCAATAATGAAAACCTTGTCTTTTAAAAACTGGAAAGATAAGAAGGTGTTTTTACCTTATAAAACCACAAAGCAGTGAAGTCATGGAAGCCACTCAAGCATGGTTCAATGGTGCATTAGAGAAGGTAAAGCCCCGCAAGTGGGATCACGCAGAATGCAGTAAAAACCTCAGCCATGACTCCCTTTTTACTGTCAAGATCTTCGACACTCCCACATAATTAAAACTCACACAGAAAGAACAACGGTGAAGACAAGAAAACCCACAATACTCCTTACACAGGTGGAAACCACTTACAATAGCTATCAGCTTCTTACCCACTCCTCTACACTAACTGAGTAAGGTTATAGGGCTTGTGTGCAAGTTTTCTGTAGTGAAAAATTGACATCAACCTATGGCGGCCACGAGCTCTTGGATTGACCTTTCCACAACTCCGACAAACAAGCGCAAAGTTAGGGTTTGGGCAATATATATGACGTATCGAGTCAACGAGAAACCCTAAGCCCTAATCATCAACCACGTGTCCTTCTAATTCTTCTCAAATGATTGGTATCAGGATATAGTAGAAAGACCCAAGCTTACCATGCATAAAATCACTGGGGTGTTTAGTAAAATCCCTTTTATATCATTACATTGTAATAATACTTTGCCTTATTTCGATTTCTAGGTTATAACCATAGGATAAAATCAAACAGTTTTTAAACTTGCTCATTATACTAGTAAATTTGGAATAATAATATTCTAGCTATACTCTTCATAGTATTAACAATGTTTACACTTATATAGAAGTAAGACATCTTGGATAGGGGTAAATCAATCCTCCCTAGAAGTACCCCACTTCAAAATCCTTGGATTTTGGAAAGTGTTTCTTTTACAATAGAATTTTATGTATAGTTTAACTATGGCATAAGCAGTTATAAGTTTTCCTCTAAACACCTACTATGAAAATAATACTTTTAGAAATTACAATTTATAACCATTGTAATTGAAAGTTCATATAAAGCTAGGTTTATAAACTAGAGAACTAGGCAAGAAGACATGGTTTAGAAGGTTTACTAATGTAGAGTTTTTAGAGATTTACAAGAACTCAAATGAATATGAACAATATCATAATTCAACCTCGGCACATCAATGTGTAGTTGGGGTTACAAGTACATGCAACACACCATCCCTTTTATAAAAACGCTAGGTCCTTATGTCTTATGAACAGAAGTAGAATTGTTCTGAAACGTTTTCAAATTTAAACATATAAGCATACAGTGGAAAAATACAAGAAGGAAGAATTAATTGGATCCCATATTGGTGGTAAACTTAACTACACATAACCTATCCTTTCACAGTTTTATTTTGCCATCTTTATGCAGTTTGATAACATTAGCAATACCAACTTTACCTTTTTCAGGGTCAAGCTGCAAACAAACATTTTTTTTCTAGCATTTTATCCTAATGCTAGTAGAGTATCTTTCTTGATCTGGATTTTTACTGGAACAAACTGCTTACCTATTTGGAACTTGTAAAAGAACCATCATTCCACTGCATTAGCTGTAAGCTAAGTAAGCCCTGATTTCATCTAAGATTCTTTCCTACTTGACAAAAGAAGACAACAACACACTTAGCATCAGTTTAATATACAATATTCTTTTCTCACCTTCTGAATAACATAAACTGCTGTGTTTAACATTCCTAACATATTACTTTAAGATAAACTAATAATTTATACAGAAACAAAGAAAATAAATACTTTGTGTTATTATAACTGTTTGAGTATCCGCTAACAGTTAATGGTTCATTGGCAATAACAACCTTGACATTTTATGTTACATGAAAAATTTGATTCTTTCCTACTTGACAAAAGAACACAATAACACACTTAGCATCGGTTTAAGATACAATATTCTTTTCTCACCTTTTGAATAACATAAAATGCCGTTTTTAACATTCCTAACATATTACTTTAAGATAAACTAATAATTTATACAAAAACAAAGAAAAGAAATATTGTGTGTTATTATAATTGTTTGAGTATCCACTGATAGTTAATGGTTCGTTGGCAATAACAACCTTGACATTTTATGTTACATGAAAATTTTTAAATTTTTATGAATTTTTGGGTTATTAAATATGGTATTAGAGCACAAGGTTCAGTCACTAGGCCTGAACATGGCTCACCATGCATAAATAGAACAATAGATTTAAAACATGCATACTGATTTATTTTTATTTTTCTTTTGAATTATATTTTTAGAGAATTTTTCTGAGTTAACTACAGGTATGGAAAGACTGGAAGAATATGCAGATGAAGAGTTCCCCTATACTGAATGAAATAATTTTCAAAGAGAACCTATACAAGAAGAAATAACTAATAATTCTTCTGAACTTCTACAAACAGTTAAGGAACTAAGAACAGAAATGGAAACGGTCAAAAAAGAAAATGAGAGAATTCTGAGAGCTTAGGAGGAGCTAAATCAGATTTTGATGGAAAGATTTCAGAATGAGGAAAAAGATAAATGAACAGAGTCTGAAGATATGCCTTACCAACATAAAGATAAAAATACTAAATAGTTTAAAATTGAAAGTAGCTCATCCTCTGAGGTGTATGGTGATTCACATAAAAAGAATTATCAATATACTAGTGATAGTAGTGAAGATAATCATTATACTAGGAAGAGAAAGTTTAAACCTTATGAAGAAATCTCTGGAGAATTCAAGAAAATCAAGCCACCAACCTTTAATGGTGAAACTGAGAAGGGAGAAGAGGCGGAGTCATGGCTGTCTGGGATGAAGAAATATTTTCAAATTTATAACTACTCTAATCAACTAAAATCCAGAATGACTATTTATAACCTCACTAGGAAAGTAGATGTTTGGTGGTAGGACCTAAAAATAGTAAAAGGCATTATGGAGAAAAACATTAATTGGAGTACATTTAAGAAAAATTTCAAGAAGACATTGTTGTCTAAACAACACTATGAGGAGAGGGCTAAGGAATTTTACGAATTAAAACTGGGAACAATGAATATGAAAGAACTAAATAGTAAATTTCTAAGTCTGCTCAGGTATGTACCGTATATTGTGGACGAGAAGCCTAAGGTACAATGGTTTCTCATTTGTTTACCCTATCATATAAAAGACAGAATTGAGTATGACAATTCAAAAACTTTAGAAGAAGCAATGAGAAAGGAGAATTTCTGTTATGAACATAATTGCAAAAAGGAAAGTATGACAAAATGAAAGGCAAAAAGACTCTAATAATTTTGAACAGAAGAAGAAAGGTTTCGTACCTAACCGAAATTTTAAGAATAATAACACACAAAATTTTCCTAGTAAAAATTTCCAAGGGAACAAAAGTAATTCATAGACCAATCCAAATGGTCAAAGAAATAAGGAATCTGTTAATAATCATGGTAATTATACCAAGAATTTTGAACGAAAGAAACCAATAAAGTGCTAGGAATGTAATGGTCTGCATTATGCATCAGTTTTCCCCAATCAGAAGAATATTATTAGCAACATACACATGATACAGGATGAGATGACTGTCGGTGACCTAGTAAGGACAATGCCCATGACCAATGCAACATTGGAGAACAGGCAAGCGGATTATCAAACTTCCATGGTGGAAGTAGAAGGTAAGCTAAATCAAATACCTATATCTATTTTAATCGATCTAGGAGCTAGTTTAAGCTATATTTCTCCTGATTTAGTATAAAAGTGTAAGCTATCAGTAGAAAATTTCGCAAAGTATTGGTTAGTCCAGCCAGTTACTGGTGCAAAGAGGAAGGTAATTAGTTTTCTTAAGAATTGTACAGTAACAATGGATCAGTTTGAAAACTCTGTTAAGCTTAATGTTTTCCCTTAGGTTCATATGATATGTTAATTGGTATGGATTGGCTAGAACAACATAGGGTAGTCCTGAACTGTTTCGATAAAACCTTTACTTGCGTAAATAACGATGGAGAAACAGTAAATGTAAAAGTAATCCCTAGGAAAACAGCCATAAGACAGATTTCTGTTTTGCAGCTTAAGAGAGCTGTTCGGAAGGGTTGTAAAGCCTTTTCTATGATAGTAATTAATGAATAAAATACTAATAACAAAGATAAATTAAAACTGGAAGACATTTCGATCTTAAGGGAATATTCAGATGTAATTCTGGAAGAAATTTCAGGACTACCTCCAAAACGGGAGTTATATTTTACTATTGAGCTGGTACCTGCGGCACTGCCCAGGTCAAAAGCCCCTTACCGAATGAAAATTCTAGAATTAAATGATCTAAAGTTGCAGTTAAAATAACTCATTGATAAGAATTACATTAGACCTAGTGTGTCTCCTTGGGGAGCACCTGTTATTTTTGTTAAGAAAAAGGACGGAACTCTACGACTATGTATAGATTACCGTCAACTAAATAAAATGACTATCAAAAATAGATATCCATTACCCTGCATAGATGATCTATTTGATCAGCTACGTGGAGCAACAGTATTCTCAAATATTGATTTACGATCTGGTTACCACCAGGCCCGAATCAAAGATGAAGACATCTTTAAAACAACTTTTAGGACCCGGTATGGTCATTATGCCCTTTGGTGTTACTAATGCCCAAACTATTTTTTGTGTCTGATGAATAATGTAATGCATAAATATCTTGATAAGTTTGTGGTCATATTCATCGATGACATCTTAATTTATTCAAAGTCTAAAGAAGAACATGAAGAACATTTAAAAATTGTCTTGCAAGAGTTACGAGAACATCAACTCTATGCAAAATTTAGTAAATGTGACTTCTTTAAGGATAAAATTCATTATCTGGGTCATGTGGTAACTAAAGAAGGAATTTTTGTTGACCCTGAAAAGACAAAGGCAATTGAAGAATGGCCAATACCAAAAGATGTAACTGATGTATTATCATTCATAGGGATAACTGGATATTATCGAAGGGTTCAAGAATTGCAAATCCTATAACTTCTTTACAGAAGAAAAAGAAGAAATTCAAGTGGAGTCAAAAGTGTGAAGATAGTTTTAAAAAGTTAAAAATGTTATTAACCACCACACCAATTTTAAGAATTGCTGACCCTAATAAATATTTTATAGTATGTACCGACACATTCAATGACGGTTTAGGTGGAGTTTTAACTCAGGAAGGACACATCATTGCTTATGAGTCTAGGAAGCTGAAGTTTCATGAGAAAAATTATGCGACCTATGACTTAGAGTTAGATGCTGTCATACATGCCTTAAAAATATGGCCTCATCGTTTAATCAGAATGAAGTTTATATTAATGATAGATAATAAAGGGTTAAAATATCTGTTGGATCAACCTAACTTAAATGCTAGGCAAGCTATATGGCTAGCTTTCCTTAGCGAATACGATTTTGAAATCCAACATATTAAAGGAAAAGAAAATAAGGATGCTAATGCATTAAGAAAAAATGCAAAATTGATTTTACAGCAGCAATTAGCACCTATAAGACAGATTTAGAAGAGCAGCTAGAAGATGGAATAGGACAAGATGAAAATTATCGATAATTACAAGCAAAGGTAAGAGAAAATTTAATAGAAAGTCTAAGTACAAGGTATAGCTTGAATGAAAAATGATTATTATTGTATAAAGATAGACTATACGTACCTAATGTACCTAATATTAAGTTGCTGATTTTAAACAAAATTCATAAAACTCCTTATTCACGGCATCCAGGTTATCAGAAAACTATAACCATGCTAAGAAAGGATTATTTCTGGCCAAACATGAAAAATGAATTGGCATAATACATTGTTAAGTGCTTTGAATGCCAGCAAGTAAAGAATGAACATCAGCATCCAGCTTGGCTACTTCAGCCATTTCCTATTCCTAGTTGGAAGTTCGAAATAATTAGCCTTGATTTTATCATAGGACTACCTAGAAATCAAAACTTAAATGACTCAATAATGGTAGTTGTTGATAAATTGAGCAAAGCAGCTCATTTTATACCTATAAAAACTACTTATAAAGCTGCAAATATTGCTGATATTTTCTTAAAACAATTTTTTTCGGTTACATGGAATACCAAAAGTAATAATTTCAGATAGAGACCCTAAGTTTACGAGTAACTTTTGGAAGTCTTTGTTTAAAGGATTAAATACTACATTAAACTTCAGCACCTCTTTCCATCCTCAAACAGATGGACAGACTGAAAGAGTAAATTAGGTATTGGAGGATCTGCTCAGAATGTATGTAAAGGAGCAGCCAGGTAAATGGGAAGATTACTTACACCTAATAGAATTTGCTTACAATAATCACTATCAAGCCTCAACAAGATATAGTCCTTTTGAAATTTTGTATGGCAGGAAATGCAATACCCCCATCTCATGGAGTAATCTAGTGGATAGGATAGTATTAGGGCCTGAATTATTAAAAGAGATGGAGTTAATTGTAAAATAGGTACAAAGCAACTTGAAAGTTGCACAAGATCAACAAAAAAGTCAAGCAGATCTTAAACGAACTCCAAAGGAGTTCCAAGTAGGTGAACATGCTTTTATTAAGGTAAGACCTAAAAAGATTTCTCTGAGGTTAGTTAGTTGTGCTAAGTTAGCACCCTGTATTGCGGACCTTTTGAAATACTGTCTAGGATAGGACAGGTAACATATCAGTTAGCTTTACCACCAAACTTAAGAGTTCGCAATGTTTTTCATATTTCTGTATTAAAAAAATATGTACATGATGCTACTCATGTTATTAATTGGAATGATGTGTAGGTGGAACCCAAAGGAGATTTTTTGGTGGAACCGGATTGTATCTTGGAAAGGAGGTATATCTTGCTTTAGAATCACACCATTGGTCAGGTGAAGGTGCAATGGAAGCACCTTATTCCAGAAGAAGCCACTGGGGAATTGGAAAGTCATATGCGGGATGCATATCCAATTCTATTTCAGGAAAATTCTCAGGATGAAAACTAAATAACACCGAGGATGATGCTATAAGTTAAGGGGGTGTGTATGTCACATGCCCCAATTCGCAAAACAATTTTATGTTATTGCGGAACATTATGTTATTTTTTATGTTAAAGTTTGTAATTAATGACCAAGTGGGGTCAAGGATAATTTAATGTATTGCAGAATATTTGATTATTAAATAAATAAAAGATGAGACAACAACTTAGGAAAAATTGTTAAATGAGTGTTTACTAGTCACTTGGAGGAGGAGACTGGGTTGATAGCATATTGACAAGTGGCAGCATCCTCAAACTGCTTCTAGCTATTGTAGGTGGCAACTTCCCTATATTTGTGGTCAAGATTCCCCAAGAAAGTGGAACATGAGAAGGTGGAAACCTGCTTGGGTACAAGAAGCTATCCAAGGTGCAGAAAGATATGGGGCTCCAGAAGAGAATCATAGAGAAAGAAAGAGGGCCAGGTACTGCTCCAAGTATGTAGCTTTATTATGTGACTTTATCAATAAAGAACCTTCCAACTATGAAGAAGTGGTAGAACAGAAAGAATGGAAGGATACTATGATTGAAGAGTATCAACCGATAATGAAGAATGATGTTTGGGATGTTGTCCCAAGACTAGAAGGGAAGTCTATTGTAACTTCCAAATGGATCTACAAGATCAAGCATGTTGCAGATGGAAGGATAGAGAAATATAAAGCAAGATTCATGGCTCGTGGCTTCTCATAGAAAGAAGGAATAGATTATGAATAAACCTTTGCACCTATAGCCATATACACTTCCATTAGATCCGTGCTTGCTCTGGCTGCAATAATGAAATACAAGATACACCAAATGGATGTCAAGATTGCTTTCTTGAATGGTGTAGAGGAAGAGGAAGTGTATGTAGAGTAGCCACTCAGTTTTGAGACACATGACAGGGAGTCTCATGTGTGTATATTGAAGAAAGCCTTGTACGGTTTGAAACAGGCATCCAGGACATGGTTCAATAGAATTGATGGCTTTCTATCCTATTTGGGCTTTACCAAAAGTAAAGCAGATTCCGATCTTTACTACAAGGTTGAAGATGGCAACCCTGTGATACTTCTACTGTATGTAGATGATCTGTTTGTAACAGGTATGGATGGGTTGATTGCTGATATGAATAGGAAGCTTGCTGCTGAGTTCAAAATGAAGGAATTGGGTATGATGCACTATTTTCTAGGCATGGAGGTGTGGCATAATGCGGATGGAATCTCCCTTAGACAAGGGAAGTATGCAGTAGAGATCCTGAATAGGTTCGGGATGATGGACTGCAAGGCCATGACCACATCTATGGCATCGAACTTGAAGCTATTGAGTGATGCTTCATCAGAAGTGGTTGATGCTACGATGTATTGTCAGATGATTGGGTCCTTAATGTACCTGATGAACACTAAACCAAATATTTGCTTTAATGTGAACACCTTGAGCTAGTTCTTGATAGATCTGAGACATGTTCACTTGATTGTTGCAAAGCATATTCTGAGGTACCTCAGGGGTATAGTTGATTATGGGCTCAAGTATGAGGTGAATTAGAAGATTAACCTAGAGGGTGATGTTGATTCAGATCGGGCAAGCAGTGCCATCAATAGGAAGAGCACTTTAGGGTGTTGCTTCAGTATGGGATCAGGTGTGATCTCTTGGTTTAGTAGGAAGCAATCCTGTGTGGCACTGAGTATAGCTAAAGTAGAGTATGTCGCAGCTTATTTAGCTAGTTGTGAGGTAGTATGGCTAAGGACGCTTCTGTCTGATTTATTTGATCTCCAGTTGGATGCTAATTGTATACATTGCAACAACCATAGTTATGTGAATTTGTCAGAGAACCCAGTGTTCCATGACAAGTTGAAGCATACCAAGATCAAGTATCACTATATCATGGATATGGTGCAGAGGGGAGTAGTGAAGCTCCAGTATGTTGTGACGGACGAACAGATAGCTGATGTGTTGACAAAGCCATTAGCTAGAGTGAAGTTTGAGTACTTCAGGGAGAAGCTTGGTGTTCTCCAGATCAAGGTTCCCTCCAAAGGGAAGTGATGAGTCTGTGATCCATTCTGACATGGTGAGAGGATTGGTTCCTTCCATGGGCAGATGTAAGGGATGAGCCATTCTGTCATGGTGAGAGGATTGGTTACTTCCATGTCAGATATGAGTGTTGAGCCATTCTGATGTGACTGTAGGATTGGTTCCCACATGATCAGATATAAGCGCTGAATGTCATTCTTGGAATGGAGGCATCTGGTCAGTTACCAGGAAATCTTAGTTTGGGACTGAGGGCCATTCTAATGTGACTGTAGGATTGTTTCCTACATGATCAGATGTGAGTGTAGAGCCATTCTGAGGCGATTGTAGGATTGGTTCCTTCAATGATCAGATGTAAGTGCAGATCCATTCTAAGGTGATTGTAGGATTGGTCCCTTCAATGATCAGATGTAAGTGCAGAACCATTCTGAGGTGATTGAAGGATTGGTTCCTACAATGATCAGATGTAAGTGCAGAGCCCTTTCGGCATGGAGGATTGTTTCCTCTCATGGTCGAATGTAAGTGCTGAGCCCTTTTGACATTGGTTGTGAGATGTGAGTGCTAGTCCTTTCTGACAGGGTTGTGGGATGTGTTCCCACATGGTTAGATGTGAGCGTTGGGCGTGCCTTTTTGATATGATTATAGGATTGGTTCCTACATGATCAGATATAAGTGCTGGGTGGGCCATTCTGACTTAGGGTCAGATATAAGTGCTGGAAAAGACCTACATGGAGGCTATGCCTACAACCAGCATGAAAAAGGGCTGGCTCTGTAGAACTTCTTTTGACGAGAAGAATCAAGAGATAGCACCCGTAATGATGATCCAGCAGAGATGTTCCAGAACCGGAGATGATCCAGATCAAGTGATGATCCAGATCTAGATGAAGATGACTTGAAGATGACGAGGAATCGATGATGATCCAGATGATACAAAGAAGAAGACTTGTGCTGATAAATTGTGTCGAGAGAATACCTTCCTAGTTAAGAGGGAGTGTTGATGTAATTGTAANAGTATTCACTTGTATTTATTATGTATTGTACCCCGATGTTTATTCTGGGAAGTGTTTGTAATGTAATTGAGTCATGTCATGCCCCGATGTTCTGGTCGAGAGTTTCTATAATGTAAACAAGTAATGTCAAGTTATTGTGGATAACCCTCCTATTGTTCATGGGTTAAAGTCCCCGCAATTTTAGGGCCCTAGGGTTCTTAGACTCATTTAGTGAAGTTAGCCCTAGTGAGTCATTGCCAAGTCGAGAATTAGTATAAATAGAAAGTGAGTCTCTCTATTTATCACACACTCACTCACACTCAGTTGTAGCACATAGCTAAGGGAGAAGAAGTTGTTGGGGCTAGAAAGAAAGAGTCTACTACTGTCGGGAGATCATCTTACTGTTTTGGGTTTTACTTTTGGTACTGATTCTATCTTTGAGGAAGTTGGGTCTTCTCCATTTATGGTTTCCCCAAGGAAAAACACTGTGTTCATTGTCTCTCA
The DNA here is from genome assembly GCA_001517045.1 of Pseudotsuga menziesii. Taxonomy (NCBI): domain Eukaryota; kingdom Viridiplantae; phylum Streptophyta; class Pinopsida; order Pinales; family Pinaceae; genus Pseudotsuga; species Pseudotsuga menziesii. The sequence continues at coordinate 279,520 of LPNX010046017.1, forward strand.
TGTTTGATTGCCGTGCTTGTTATTCTCTCAGTTAAAGATCCTAATATAATGCTAGCTTAATGTTAAAAATATAACAATAGATGCTCTCAAGAGACAAAATCAAGAGGATTAATGGTGAGTTGAGTAGCTAACAATAATGTGTCTTAGATTATACCAATTCATGCATCAATGACATGAGGCCAAGTGTAACTCCTAGATTGGGCCATAATGAGGTTCAATAAACATAAAAGGAACAAGAAGAGGTTAGGCTAGTCAACAAGTGTGAACGGAATCATTATGAGGCTGCATTAGTGGTGTTAATAGGCTCTTAGTGGTCATTAATGCATAATATTGACCAAATTCATACTATAGCACACCCAGTCTCCTTAGAAAGGGTAAATCCTCCCTTATCTCCTAGAACCATGCAAATAGGGCACAATAACTCCTAAGATGTAGGAAATGAGTGGATATAGGGTTCAAACATGGAAAAAGGTGGTTAAATTTGGACAAACACCCTAGACTAGGTACTAGGAACCATTATCACATGGAACAACTTACACTAAACAATTGGAAGCTTATGCAAAGAGTATAATCAAGATCTAGATGGGAATTATGTTCCAACTCCCCTTCTTAAGCCAAAATGGTATTGAGAAAAAAAATATGGCCCAAGAAACGAAGGATTATGGTTACCCTTTACATTATTGATCCATATAAACCGAGGAAAGAGGACAAAACACATGGGGAAAATCCTCACTCAAAAACAGACATGAAAGAGAAACCAAAAACTATATGCACTCCAAACTAAATGACTATGTTTAGATGAATATTCTTCTTGGGAAGAAGAGAAATGTTCTCAACCAAATTAGGAATATGTATAGCTGCATGATGGATTATGGGACCATGTAGAACACCTAGAATACACTAATAGGAGAGTGAAGGTTTCTCTTTAGAATTGAACTTCGAATCACCAGGGTGCTAGGCCTAAAAGAAAATTGAGATGCTTGAGAATACGTTACCCCAAGAGAATCATAAGGATATTGAAGCATCAAATTTGAATCAATATATTTGTAATTATCTCCAAGAAACTGGAACAAGAGTCCCAAGTGTGCCATTGTGATGGAAAACGCTTCTCCATCTTCAAGTGAATTTGAAGCAATTATGCTAGTCATGGTGTAAGAATACATAGCAAGCGGAAGAGTGTGAAGCAAAGATAGATATTCACTTGAGTTCTAATCTTCTCCTTGGACCATATTTCAAACCAAAACTCATGTGGAGAAAAACCATCTTCTAAAGAAGGCTCACTATGATCACCAACTAGAAACCCATCTTCAACATTCATAATAGAATACATAGAGGATAAAGAAATGGAATGGAGAGACATCTCTTCAATAGTATTGATGGAAACAAATTGTATGTTGTCTTCATGAAAATCAAGTTCTTGTAAAAGAGAGGAAGCCACAGAGGAAGAAAGTCTAAGCTGGATCATTTGTTGAATCTGTATCTTTTTATTCTTCTTCATTTTGAACAACTTCTTAAGAAATGCACGAGGCCAAGACCTTTGGAGAGAAAATACATGAGGAGGTGTCCATTTTCTTTCTATCCAGATAGCTCATATCTTCTTTCTGCATGCCAATATATTTATCTATATTTCTCTCAAGCTCAAATGGGAACTCAACAAAATCAATGAGATAACGCACGTAGGAGGTGTAACTAGACACATAGTTCTATAAGCTCTACCACAATTATTAATCCAATCACACTTCTCTTCATAGGACTTTGTCTCACTCACGACACCAATGGAAAAATCATAGAGACATTTTCTCTTGAGATATGCACACGTTTTAGGCTTCCACTCATAATAGTTTAATGGAGAGAGGAGAGAAACTACTTTTGAATCCATGAAGCCATTGTAGGAACCTACAAAACAAACACTTGGAAATATATTTTGGAATCAAGACTAGAATCCCCTATGGTGCTTTCATAACATCTCAAATTCTATATTGTGTCATAGGTAGATATAGATTACTAGAACGAGCTTCACTTAGAATTTATCAAATATTGACAGGAAAACAGAAGAAATATGAAGAAAATATTATCTAGAACATAAGAGTAAAACATTCAAGTGGATTCATCTTCCATTGCATGTTATTTAATAGATTGAGTATAATATATAGATGCTATCAAGATACAAAATGAAGAGGCTTAGAGGTGAGTTGAGTAGTTCATAATAATGAGGCTTAGCTTGGATCAATTCACCCATAAATGACATGAGACTGAGTGTAACTCCTAGATTGCGCCATAATGAGGTTCAATAAACATAAAAGGATCAAGAAGTGGTTAGGCTAGTCAAAAAGTGTGAAACGAATCATTATGAGGGCTCCTTACTGGTGTTAATAGGATCTTAATGGTTATTAATGCACAATATTGACCAAATCCTTAAGATAGCACACCTAGTCTCCTTAAAAAGGGGAAATGATCTCGTATCTCCTAGAAACATACAATTGGGGTGCAATAACTCTTATGGTGTAGGAAATGAGTGGATCTAGGGGTTAAGCATGGCTTTGTGGGAAAAATACTAGTCAAAGGTGGCTAAATGTGGACAAACACCCTAGACTAGGTACTAGGAGTCCTTTTCACATGGGACAACTAACACTAAATGCTTGGAACCTTATCCAAAGGGTATTAACCAAGGTCTAGATGAGAATTTCGTTCCAACATTATGCATATGAGCAAGAGGAACCAGTCTTATGGGGGATAACATCTCAAACAACAAAAAGGGAAGAAACATAGGGGTTACCAGGACTATCTACATGACCATCGTGGGGAAGATGTGAGATGATGATCAGGGCGGTGAACAAGGCCATTAACTATGGATGACCAAGTGGGGTACATTTCCATATATCACTGTAGAGTGATAGTCAAATGGTCATTTGAATGTCGTGGATTATGCGTGAAATTAGCAGTTAGGGATCTGGTGGTTGAGTTACGATTTTATGATGACAAATCACAGACATAGGTGTATGATGAGGTTGGGAATTACATGTGTAATATGGGAAAATAATAAACAAGGGATCAAATGGATAGGATGACTTGGATGTGAATATGCTGTGAAGCTGAACTGACATATTTTTCCAAGATTGACACATCGATTGAGTTTATAGTGGATTTGGTTTCGCACAAATGGTCATCCTTTGATCACTGAAATCAATTATACCATCACAGGGAAGTGGAAATACCATATTCCATGAATGGAATAGATCCATCATTAGAAGATTGACCTTGCTTCAATCATAACCATTGACAGTAAAAAATCTATTTTTTTCATTCCTGACATTGCAATCCTATCGATGGTATGGATTAATTTTGAAAGGTGGCATGGTACAATATTGACCATTGATGGGAAGAACCCCTTTGTATCTATGAATTGTGTCATGATACTGCCAATGATCCATATCTAATTAGACAAATAATAAGATCAAATCTTGGTCATTGATGGGAAAACTATTTTTTTCTTCATTCCTTACACCTAAATACTATTGATGGTCACAATTTGTTTTGCAACAAAGACTTGATCTAATCTTAGCCATTGATGGGTAGAGTCCCTTTTATTTTTTGTTGCATGGTCTTTGGTCATTAATGGTCCATATTTGAATTTGAAAAGTGACTTAACTAAATTTGATCCATTGATGGGTAAGCCCATTCTTTAATTGTTAGATTTTTAACATTAAAGCTAGCATTATCTTAGGATCTTTAACTGAGAGAATAGAAAGCACAACAATAAAACATAAGAGACAATGAACACAAAATTTTTCCTCAGGGAAACCATAAAGGAGAAAACCCCACAACTTCCTGAGAGATAGAATCAACACCAAAAGAAAAACCCCAAAAACAGTAAGATGATCTATCGATAGCATTAGTCTCTCTCTCTCTTGTCCCAACTGAGTGGGAGTGAGTGTATGATAAATAGAGAGGCTGACTCTCTATTTATACTAATTCCCAACTTAACAATAACTCACTAGGGCCGACTTCTCTAGGAGAGTTTAATAACCCTAGCACCCCACAACTACGGGGAATTTAACCCTTGAACAATAGGAGGGTTACCCACAATGACTTGACATGACTTTTTTACATTATTGAATCTCCTGATGGAAACATCGGGGCATGACATGACTCAATTACATTATAGCTACTTCCCAGAATAAACATCGTGGTACAATACATTAAATATACAAGTGAATACATTCTGAAGTTACAAATACATCAACACTCCCTCTTAACTAGGAAGGTAATATTCTCTCGACACAATTTATTAGCCCAAGTCTTCTTCTTTGTATCATCTGGATCATCATCGAGTTCTCGTCATCTTCATATTTAATTCATCTTCATTTTTCAAGTTATCTTCATCTTCAAGTCATCTTCATCTTCAACGGTTATCTTCATCTTCAAGTCATCTTCATCACTAGATCTGGTTCATTACTAGATCAGGATCATCACTCGATCTGGATCATAATTAATACTGGATCATCATCACTGGATCATCATCAAGTCTAGATAATCACTTGATTTGGATCATCATCACTAGATCATCATCAAGTTTGGATCATCACTTGATTTAGATCATCATCATGGGTGGTATCTCATGATTCTTCTCGTCATAGGAAGTTCTACAGAGCCAACCCTTTTTCACGTTGGTTGTAGGTCTAGCCTCCATGTAGGTATTCTTCAGAGCTTATATCTAAACCTAAGTCATAATGGCCTGCCCAGCGCTTACATCTGACCAATCATGTCAGAAAGGCATGCCCAACACTCACATCTGACCTCATATTGTCATAAAGGCCCAGCACTCATATATGACCATGTGTAAACACATCGCGCCAGAATGCCTTTGCACTTATATCTGACCATGTGAGAACACACTGCATTAGAATGGATCTGCACTTATATCCGACCATGTGAGAACACACCGCATCGGAATGGCTCTGCACTTATATCCAACCATGTGAGAACACACCACATCGGAATGGCTCTCAGTCCCAGACTGAGTATTCTTAGTAACTGACCAAGTGCCTTCATTCTCCCAGAGAATGGAATTTAGCACTTATATTTGACCATGTGTAAACACATCGTGCCAAAATGTCTCTACACTTATATCCGGCCATGTGAGAACACACCGCATCATAATGGATCTCATTCCTAGACTGAGTATTCCTAGTAACTGACCAGGTGCCTCCATTCTCCCAGAGAATGGCATTCAACACTTATTTCTGACCATGTGTAAACACATCATGCCAGAATGGCTCAGCACTCACATCTAACATGGAAGGAGTCAATCCTCTCACCATGACAGAATGGCTCACGGACTCATCACTTCCCCTTGGAGGGAACCTAGATTTGGAGAACACCAAGCTTCTCCCTGAAGTACTCAAACTTCACTCTAGCCAATGGCTTCATCAACACATCAGCTATATGTTTGTCCGTCGCAGCATACTGTAGGTTCACTGCTCCTCTTTGAACCATATCCTTGAATTATTGATATTTGATCTCAATATGCTTTGACTTGTCATGGAAAACCGGGCTCTCAGACAACTTCACACAACTCTGGTTGTCACAATATATACAAGTAGCATCCAATTGAAGATCAAATAAATCAGACAGTAGCTTCCTTAGCAATACTACTGTTAAATTTTTATATGCTAAGCTAGAACATCAGTATTTCATTTCATTTTCATAACTAAAGCATATAAACAGGATCGCTGAAAGAAACAGTATCACAAGAACAACACAAATTTATCCTGGGAAAACCCTAAAGGGAAAAACCCAGCAAAAACTTCCTCAATATAGATGTCCCAAAAATATAAAAGATAAAACCGGTAAGGAGATCAAATCCTGATCCTCCTCCTTCTCCATCTACTTCTCTTCTCCACTAATGCACTACACAAGTGAGTGTGTGTGTGTGTGTTTCAAATGATGAGCACTACACCTCTATTTATATTCATCTATTCACTTAAGTTAACTCATTTGACATGTAGGCTTGAGTTAAATCATGTAGGCTCGAGTTACACATATAGGCTCAAGTAACCACACTGGGGTGTTGATGACCCACCTTTACAATTAGAGGGGACTACCTCATGAATCTTATTAGTTCTTTCGATTAGGAGCATCGGGGTACAATGTAATACAAGTGGTTCTCCCGGTAGGACCATCGAGGACCACAAAAAGATACATATAGAATATTCTTCGAAGTTACAATATTTCAACACCCCCCCTTAACGAGAAGGGTATTCTACAACAACATCAACAAAAACAAGAGTAGAGATAGGAGACATCATCAACATTAGCAGGGTAACACATCTATAAATCATTAGAAGCTTTTCAACATCATGTGGTCTTCATCTTCAATTTTCAGTCTTCATCTTCAATTTTCAGTCTTCATCATCATTAATTCTTTGACTACTTCGATCAGCAACATCTTTAGCATTTTGATCTTTCAATTAGTAACGACATCTTCAGCAATTGGAGCTTTCGATCAGCAACATATTCAGCACTTTGACTGTTCAATCAGCAACAACATCTTCAACATTTCGACCTTTCGATCAGCAACATCTTCAGCGCTTCGACTTTTCGATCAGCAACAACATCTTCAACATTTTGTCCTTTCGATCAGCAACATCTTCAGCACTTTGACTTTTCAATCAGCAACAACATCTTCAGCACCTTGACCTTTCGATCAGCAGCAACATATTCAGCACTTTTGACCTTTTGATCAGCAATATCATCATCAACACTTTTACCTTTCGATCAGCAGCAACATCTTCAGCACTTTGACCTCTCGATCAGCAATATCATCATCAACACTTTGGCCTTTCGATCAGTACGGCATCATCATCATCAGCAACAACCTGCAAACCACAAATCAAAGACAAAAAGTCTTTGGATCACTTTTGGACTTAAAGTCCAAGGATGATACAATACCCCCACATTCTCGACAACCGAAGTTACCGAATTGATTACGGGAGAATCAGTCCCTATCACTTTAGGACGAAGTCCAAGGATGATGCAATCCTACCACATTCTCGAGGACCGAAGCCACCGGATTGATTATGGGAGAATCAGTCCCTATCACTTTAGGACTATGTCCAAGGACGATGCAATCCTACCACATTCTTGAGGACCGAAGCCACCAGATTGATTACAAGAGAATCAGTCCCTATCACTTTAGGACTATGTCCAAGGATGATGCAATCCTACCACATTCTCGAGGACCGAAGCCACCGGATTGATTACGGGAGAATCAGTCCCTATCACTTTAGGACTATGTCCAAGGATGATGCAATCCTACCACATTCTTGAGGACCGAAGCTACTGGATTGATTACGGGAGAATCAGTCCCTATCACTTTAGGACGATGTCCAAGGATGATGCAATCCTACCGCATTCTTGAGGACCAAGGTCACCGGATCTATTATGGACAGATGTCCCAGGATGATACAATCCCTCTTCATTCTCGAAGACCGAGGTCTCCGGATCACTTTAGGGAAAGTTCCCAAGGATTATACAATCCCATCATGTTCTCGAGGACCGAGGTCACTGGATCTATTATGGAAAGATGTCCCAGGAGGATACAAGCCCTCTTCATTCTCAAATATTGAGGTCTCCGGATAACTTTAGGGAAAGTTCCCAAGGGTGATACAATCCCATCACGTTCTCGAGGACCAAGGCCACCAGATCTATTATGGATAGATTTCCTAGGATGATACAATCCCTCTTCATTCTCGAAGACCGAGGTCTCCGAATCACTTTAGGGAAAGTGCCCAAGGATGATACAATCCCATCACGTTCTTGAGGACCGAGGTCACTGGATCTATTATGGATAGATGTCTCGGGATGATACAATCCCTCTTCATTCTCGAAGACCGAGGTCTCTGGGTCACTTTAGGGAAAGTTCCCAAGGATGATACAATCCCACTGCAATCATCACTACTCCCTCTTTCGAGGAAGGTCCTTTCGAACAACACCAATATTTTCCTGAAGGTGTTCGAACTTTACTTGAGACAGAGGCTTTGTCAATACATCATCATCCAAACCATCATCATCTACATCTTCAGTATGTGAATACTGAACTATCACCATCTGTATCTCCAGTATGTGAATACTGAAAGCATCATCATCTATATCTTCAGTATAGAAATACTGAAAGCATCATCATCTCTATATTCACTATAGAAATATGGAATCACCATCATCTGCATCTACAGTATGTAAATACTGAAACATCATCATCTGCATCTTATCTCGTATGTAGAAATACCGGATTTCTATGTGTTACGACGGAACACGGGATTCTCTATCATCACAACTCTGGTTATCACATAGAATCATTGTAGTATCCATCTTCAGGTCAAAGAGACCTGATATCATCTTCCGAAGCCATATGGCTTCACAACTTAGCAGAGCAATTTGCTATGTATTCTGCTTCAGTCGTGCTAAGAGAAACACTGGACTATTTCCTGCTAAACCATGAACTCACAGCACATCCTAGACTATAACATCCACCTAAAGTGGTTTTTCTGTCTGAGATACTTTCGGCCCAATTTTCATCTGTGTAGCCATACAATCTATACTCATGGCTACCATCATAGTATAGACCAAAGTCTATAGTCCCTTTCAGATATCTCATCACATGTTTTGCAGCTACTAAGTGAACCCATCTTGGTTGAACAAGAAATTGATTCAAGGTGTTCACAGCAAAACAAATGTCTGGTCTAGTATTTGTTAAGTACATTAGTGACCCAATGATCTATCTGTAATGAGTCACATCCACTAACTCTAATGAGTCATTAGCTAATAGCTTCAGGTTGGAATCCATAGGAGTAGCCATGGCTTTGCATTCCAACATATTGAATCTCTTCAATATCTCTACCGCATACTTTCCTTGGTTGAGAAATATTCCTTCTGAACTTTGCCATACTTCCAGACCTAGGAAACAATGCATTAACCCAAGGTATTTCATCTCAAATTCTTCTCCTAGTTTCTTCTTGCTTTCTACAATCTGTTTCTCATTCCCTGTCAAGAATAAGTCATCCACATATAGTATGACAGGTTCATCTTCTACAACCTTGTAGTAAAGGTTAGGATTGACTTTACTCTTGGCAAAGCCCATGCTCGTCAAGAAACTATCTATTCTTCCATACCAAGCTCTGGGAGCTTGCTTCAGGCCATAGAGGGCCTTCTTCATCTTGCATATCTGAGTCCATCTGTCTTCAACTTCAAATCCTTATGACTATTCGATGTAAAACTCTTTCCCAATCATACCATTAAGGAAGGCTTGTCTGTACTTCATCATGGAAGCAACTTCCATCATGGTTCTGAAGGAAGTGTACCTTGCTTCTTGGAGTAAGTGTCTCTTCAAAATTAATTCCCTCTTTCTTATAGAAACCTCTAGCCACAAGTTTTTCCTTTATTCTATCAACAACATATTTTATCTTGCAAATTTATTTGTAATATACCACATTCTTTCTTTCTGGTTTGAGTACTATATCCCAAACATCATTCTAGTATTCTTTCATCATAACATCTTCCATGAGTTTGTCTTGTCAGCTCATCAACATATCCTAGTCTTCTGCATTCAACCTTGAAGGTTGGAACCCACTTTACTCTTGGTAAAGTCTCGATCCATCAGGAAGCTGTCCATCATGTCGTACCATGTCGAACTCAGATATCTTTTATAGTCACTCCCCTTGAAGTGGAGTATCATCTTCCCTCTTCACTCTGTACAGGTAGTTCTATGCTTGATATATACTTCTAGTAGGTCTGGTCAATAGAGTATGTTATGTCATAGTCTATTCTTTTAGAGGAAAATCAAGAACCTTGTTTTGTACACTTGTTCTTGTAGATCCATAGATACTACGTACTTCTCTTTATGTCTCGAAATCATATCGTATACATCATTTCCCATGATCAACATTTATTCTTTGATCATAGCTTCTTTCATAGCATTATTTTCTTCATCTTGAGTTATCTCTCGTACCCATGGTGGTCTTCATCCTTCAAGGTGGATCTACGGCTCTCTGAAGCTCTTTCTTTTGTCATGGTGTCTCTGACCCTGGGAGCTTAAGATTCATGTTTATTGGAGTGAATCTTGAATTGTCATCACTTGTTCTTCGGAACAAGTCTCATCCTTCTTTTCTTGTAGGAGGTTGTACAAGACCTTTCCTACAATTCAAATGCACCAGTTGCATGGTTAGAACTATTTCATAAAACATATGCATAACAACAAATTATTATGCATCATGCAACTGTTTAATCAATACAACATTCATCCATATCTCACATAAACTTTCTAGATGCCTTCCATTTCTACCATGACATCATTGAGATTGTTCATTAATCCAGTATGTCAGCAAAGAGGTTTCATTCTAGATAAGTAGCAATGGAGAGATGTATAGCACCATGAGCTACTTACCCATCACATGCATATTAGTAGTATACTGTCATTAATGCAAACAGTCTATCATGCATAACACATCAACTAAATATAATCAAATGCATAACAAAACAATATCATGCAATGACAATTGAATACTTATGTTTTATTCATTTTGTGGGTAGACTCCTTCTTGATCCTTCTACTTCATCATCTTCTTCATTCATGACATCATCATTTCTTATCCAAATGATACGATGGATAAGAGGTTCTTTAAGAATTGAGTTCTTCACATTCCTCGTCACTTGAGGGATCTTCTTTGAATGGAGAGAGCTTGATCTTCAATTGCTCCCATCTTCTTCTTCTTAGAGTTAGCTGAAAGTAATCACTTCCTTCTGGCACACATTCCTCACATGAATGAATCCCATGATCCTCGGAGGCCATTCAAGGTGGCTATCACCACTTCTGCATTCTCCACTTCTTCTTCTACCGCTTCAAGTTGTTCTGCATTCTCGACCTTCACATTCTTCAACTGTTTTCTCAAATCCATCTTCTGATTTAAGTTATTATCTTGAAAAATCTTCGGTGTCTTTAGGGAAGACACTTGTGGCACAAGTTGATTCGTGATTGAATCAACAATGATCTTCTTGGCCTTGATCAAGTTCTTCTTGTGTAAGGCTTTGAGCCTCATCTCTGTATGGAATTGGAACCTCTCTACTCATGTAGGTGTCCAATTCATTTTCTTCAGAGAGATCAAATACTTCCATGATTGGAAGTTGTCAACTTTAACAAGCTTATCATCAAGCTGATATGATAGATCACTTTGAAATGAGAACCTCAAATGCAAATAGCAAAAGATTAGATCTTACCGATTTGAGGTGTCTGTCTTGCTTTCGGAGTTGGATGATTTAGGGTTTGTCAGAGAAACCCTAATTTTCAAAACTTGGAATATTTCAGATATGATTGTATAGAAATATATATCTATTCAAATGGATCTGTCCAATGTACTCATTTTCTGAAAACAGTGGAGGGAAGCTCCCGGAATAGGAAGCCCTAGTTTTTTTATTTCTTCTGCAGAAATGCCTGTTACTGTTTCTATGCGATATCCACAATTGTTGCTCCTATGTGTCTGAAATTTCTCCCTGAGATAAAATCACATGTCCTGGATCCAACACCATAGGTTTCATCAGCATTTGTTTCACCAATTGGGATTTAGGATCCTTTTCCCAAGGTGACCTGTTATAGGACTGTTTAGAACATCAAGGTTGTACGGCCTACCACGTGTCACTGTTTCATCTTCTGGTTCTGAAATTAGGACCACATAAATTGAATTCTGTACTATTTCTGGAACATCTTCATAAATTCAATTTGGAAGTTTGTAGCCCAAGCTATAGCAATTTTACCGAGGTGTCCTGTTTAGGGATGAATTCTGGAAAAGGGTGGAACCCTAACTTGGAGGGATCATATCTCTCAGAATATAGAGAAGATGAGGATGGATTTTGGAGACAGTGTACAACATGTTTTTATATTCGTCCTCTGCAATTTTCAGCTCCTGAACCTTCGCCAATCTCAGGATATAGCGTATGTACCGAAACTTAGCAGTTTTAGTATTTAGGGTTTTTCTAGCTCGGGGTCAAACTAGGGTTTGACTTTCCCAGAGTTTCACCCAAGAAAAAATCTTGATCTAGGTCTCTAAACTTCAATTTTGATGAGGAGATAAATCCTATGCTAGGCTCACACAAAAATTCCTCTTCAGCAAGAAACTCTAATTTCTTCCGGGAAGAGATAGAGGGCTATTTTGCCTTGTGAAAGCTTTCCTATTCAGGGTGGCTTTGATACCCTGTTAAATTTTTATATGCTAGGCTAGAAAATCATTATTTCATTTTATTTTCATAAATAAAGCATATAAATAGGATCACTGAAAGAAACAGTATCACAAGAACAACACAAATTTATCCTGGGAAAACCATAAAGGGAAAAACCCAGCAAAAGCTTCCTCAATATATATGTCCCAAAAAGATAAAAGATAAAACCAATAAGGAGATCAAAGCCTGATCCTCCTCCTTCTCCATCTACTTCTCTTCTCCACTAATGCACTACACAAGTGAGTGTGTGTGTGTGTTCCAAATGAGGAGCACTACACCTCTATTTGTATTCATCCGTTCACTTAAGTTAACTCATTTGACATGTAGGCTCGAGCTAAATCATGTAGGCTCGAGTTACACCTGTAGGCTCAAGTAACCACACTGGGGTGCTGATGACCCACCTTTACAATTAGAGGGGACTACCTCATGAATCTTATTATTTCTTTCAATTAGGAGCATCGGGGTACAATGTAATACAAGTGGTTCTCCCGGTAGGACCATCGGGGACCACAAAAAGATACATATAGAATATTCTTCGAAGTTCAGCAATCAACCCATCCATACCTGTTACAAACAGATCATCTACATATAGCAGGAGTATCACTGGGTTTCCTTCTTCAACCTTGTAGTAAAGGTTGGAATCTACTTTACTCTTGGTAAATCCAAAAATGGATAGGAAGTTGTCAATTCTACCGTACAGGTCTTTCTTCAGTCTACACACATGAGACTCTCTGTCATGTGTCTCAAAAATGAGTGGCTACTCCACATACACTTCCTCTTCCACTATACCATTTAATAAGGAAGTCTTGACATCAATCTGGTGTATCTTCCACTTCATTACTGCAGCTAGAGAAAGTACTGATATGGTGGAAGTATATCTGGCTACGGGTGCAAACGTTTCTTCATAGTCTATTCCTTCTTTCTAGGAGAAGCCATGAGCCATGAATCTTGCTTTATATTTCTCTATGATGCCATATGTAGCATGCTTTATCGTGTAGATCCATTTGGAAGTTACAACAGACTTCCCTTCTGGTCTTGGAACAACATCCCGAATATCATTCCTCATGATCGATTGATACTCCTCGATCATAGCATTCTTCCATTCCTTTCTTTCTGCCGCTTCTTCATAGTTGGAAGGTTCTTTATCAATAATGTCACATAGTAGGGATACATAACCGGAACATGACCTAGTTCTCTTTCTTCCTTTGTGTGATTCTTCTGAAGCCCCATATCTTTCTACACCTTGGATAATTTCTCGTACCCAAGCAGGTTTCCTCTTGTGAGGATTATTCTCCTGAGCTGGATCCATATGTTCTTGAGGTTCTTCTAATTCTCGATATTCTTCTTGAATTTATTCGTTCATGGTTGTATCATGAATTCTGGGTACTTCTGTTTCTTTAGGTTCTTCAGTAGATCTCTTTCTGGATTTGATGTAAGCTAAATATTCGTCAAATGTTACATCCCTGCTGATTTCTATCTTCTTGAATCCTAGGAAGTATATTCTATAAGCCTTCAAACTTTCAAAGTATCCCACAAATATACCCTTCTTTCCTGAAGGATCTAACTTCGTCCTATTTTCTTTCTAAATGTGTATGTATACAGGACAACTAAATATTCTGAGATGGCTGACTTCTAGTTTCTAGCTGGAAAAGACTTCTTTAGGTGTCTTGTTCTCGAGTACTCTGTGTGGAGTACGGTTCTGTACATACACCGCTGTTCTGGCAACTTCTGACCATAGATGCATGGGAAGATCTTGATCATGAAGCATGGCCCTTGCAGCTTCCATGATCATTCTATTATTTCTTTCTACAACCCCATTCTGTTGTGGATTATATGGAGTGAATAACTCCCTCTTAATCCCTTAGTCTTTGCATAACTCTTTGAATTAATTTGATGTGAATTCTCTGCCATTATCTGATTGAAAGGTCTTGATCTTCTTTTCTGTGTGGTTTTCGATCAAGGCTTTGAATTCCTTGAACTTGTTGAATACTTCATCTTTGTTCTTCATAAAGTATATCCATGTCTTCCTAGAAAAATCATCAATAAAGGAAACATAGTATGTATACCCGCTTAATGAACTAGATGACATTGGACCGCATACATCGGAGTAGATGATTTCCAATATTCCTTTTGCTTTGCTCTTGCTACTTGGAAATGTCTTCTTTGTGTTCTTCCCTTTCGCACATCCTTTGCAGACACCGTCATGTTTTGTCTGTATTTCTGGAAGACCTTCAACAACTTTGCTTGCAAGTGGTATTGCTCTGTAATGCACATGTGCAAGCCTTCTATGCCAAAGTTCATTTTGTTCTACCGAGTCATGAACCAAAGCCTATTCTGGTTGGCCCTTCAATTTGTATAGATCTCCTTCTTGTTTCCCAATCACTACTGCATCGTCAATAGTCTTTCCCTTTGGCCACATGAGAACTTGTCCATCTACAAATGCAACCCTCATTCCTTTTGCATCCAATGCAGATATGGAGAGGAGGTTCTTCTTTAGTCCTAGTACAAATAATACACCTTTCATCTTTATAGACTTTTTGGAGTCTAGCTTATATGAGGATTCACCCCTACCTTTTATTCGATACTGGTAGTCATCTCCAAGTTTGACCTTATGAGGTGATTCATGTTCATATAGTTTCACAAAGGATTCCTTGAATCCTGTCATATGTTTGGAAGCACCATTGTCTATAAGCCAATCATTGCTTCCATGTGTGATAGTTCTCGTGAGAGAGAAAATCATAACATATTCTTCATCACTTGAAGAATCATCACTGTCTTGTCTGGTTCTCTTTGTGAAAGGTTCATCATCCTCTGCAGCATGAGCATGATGTCCTCTCTTATTTCCATTCTTCTTGTGAGATCTATTTTTATTTCTAGGACAATCTCTTGCAAAGTGTCCTCTTTCATCACATGTATAGCAAATGTACTTAGACATATCTCTAGGATTTATAAAGTTACTCTTCTGGTGAGAGTGCTTTCCTCTGTTATGGCTTGTTCTGGTTTTCTTGGATTGTACCATGAGAGCTTGATCTTCACTTCCCATCTTTTCTTCTTGAGCTGCTATCCGAGATTCTTCTTGTGAGCATTCCTCCCACAATATACTGAAATTGACTAACTTCTTTCTGGAACATATTCCTTGAATAAAATAATCCCATGATCTAGGGAGACCATTCAATGTGGTCATCACAATTTCTGCATTCTCTACTTCTTCATCTACTACTTCCAACTGTTCCTTGATCTGAGAGACTCTTGAAAAATAATACTGAATGGTTTCTGTATTCTGGATCTTTACATTCTTCAATTGGTTTCTTCGACTCATCTTCCGATTTATGTTCTTTCCTTCAAACAGTTTGGTCAGGGCATCAAACATAGCTTTAGGTGTCCTTAGGGAGGACACCTATGGTATGAGGTGATATTTGATTGAATCAGCAATAATCATCTTAGCCATGACCAATTTCTTTTTATGTAAGGCCTTAGCCTAATCTCCCTCTAGAACTGGAACCTCTTCATTGATGTAAGAGTCCAACTCATTTTCTTCTAGGACCAGGGAGATCCTATACTTCCAGGATCGAAAGTTATCAGCTCCCTCAAGATTTTCATCAAGCTTGGTATGATGAGACATCTTAACTGAGAACCTCAACTGGAAATACAAAAGATTTAGGTCTTACTAGGTCAAGATGTCAGAACTGGATCTGGAGCTGAATTTCTGAAGTGCTGGTTCAGGAGTAGATTAGGGTTTGAATTTCCCAGAGTTTTGTCCAACCAAAAACTTTGATCTTGATCTCTAAACTTAGATTTTAAGGAGGAGATCAATCCAGGCCTGGGCTCACTCAAAAATTCCACTTCTGTGGAAAGTCCTAATTTTCGGCAGCAGTGTCGGGTCAAGAACTGAAAATGGTTAGAATCAGATTCTGCTTCAATAGAAAGATGCGCCCTAGAGAGGAGAGTCAACCCAACCTTCTTTTTCTGAAAACATGTGGAGAGAGATCCAAAAAAAAGGAAACCCTAATTTCCGCAGCTGCACAATGTCTTCTTCTCAGGTTAGCTCTGATACCATGTTAAATTTTTAACATTAAAGATAGCATTATCTTAGGATCTTTAACTGAGAGAATAATAAGCACAACAATCAAACATAAGAGACAATGAAAAAAAAGTTTTTCCTATGGGAAACCATAAAGGATAAAACCCCGCAACTTGATCAGAGATAGAATCAACACCAAAAGAAAAACCCCAAAAACAGTAAGATGATCTCCCGACAGCAATAGTCTCTCTCTCTCTTGTCCCAGCAACTTCTTCTCTCTCATTTATGCGCTACAACTGAGTGTGAGTGAGTGTTTGATAAACAGAGAGGCTCACTCTCTATTTATACTAATGCCTGACTTGATAAAACTCACTAGGTCCGACTTCTCGAGGAGAGTCTAATAACCCTAGGGCCCCACAACTGTGGGGACTTTAACCCTTGAACAATAGGAGGGTTACCCACAATGACTTGGCATGTCTTGTTTACATTATTGAATCTCCCGATGGGAACGTCGGGGCATGACATGACTCAATTACATTATAGATACTTCCCGAAATAAACATCGGGGTACAATACATAAAACATACAAGTGAATACATTCTGAAGTTACAAATACATCAACATTAATATTGGTTTATGCACTAATGCCATCGAAAGTTTTGATCTTCCTTTGAAATAGGTCTTGATTAATTCTTCTCTGATAAGTTTCGGGACACACTCCAACATGTCAACATGAATAAATCCTCTCTTCATTATTTTTCCATGATTCAGATTCTTCTCCATGACTTGTAGTCTTTTGTTTGATATTCTTTCCCTACTCATGCCATCTAAATTTACTTTGTGCGAATGGAAAGGGGAAAAAACATCGAATCCTTCTATGGGATGAATCCTCCTTGCAAGGTGTCAATAATCCATCTATAATATTTTCCTTGAATAGAAAAATGATTCTCTGTATTTGGATATGGATTCAGCTTGAGATCAAATATTGAGAACCTATAAAGTACTCTTTAAAAGAAAACAAAATGCTGATTGCGTACTTTGATTATTGGCTCGATGGAGCCGATGGCAATGATTGCGATGATTTTAGGGAAAAAAAATATGAATAAGAAAATTCTAGAAAAATAAACAAGGAAGCTATAATATAAAACTAGATTTTCCTTCCACTTATGTAGAGAAAAATGGTTTCAAGTACTTGTCATTGACAATATATTCCAACCACTGTCCATCCATATTTGTAAGATCAAAAATATTCAAAGATGAAACTATGGTTTCCTTAACCAAAAAAGCTCTTGTTATCATAAATATTGTAGTTTCTCATTAGAGTGATCCTATTCTGGATGATATAGGGGGAAGGAAACTAAAGTCATGACCTACATATACCCCTGTTATAGCGGATTTCACCACACTAGGTGAATCACACATTGTATGGCCTTCCCCTGTCCCGCTGCCAACTCATTAGCCCATATGGAACACTTTTTGTCTTTTGATGTATCATTGACCATCCCTAAAAACATTAGAAAAGATGATATACGTGGAATTACCCCCGATAACCGTGTACATACGCGGATATTCCCCTTATATTCGCGTACATCGGGATGTGTACATAATCCAAAATCCTTTGGAGCGTTCCTTGTCTTGGATCCGACTCACATGACTCCTGGCATTCCATATGCCTTGAGATCGCACGGATTCGACCTTTCAGTATCACTTTGAAAAGCTATATAAGGAACCATTGAGACATTGAAAGTAGAAGAGAGAATTGAGAGTACCGAAACTATAGTCCATTGTTTCCAGAACTATACTTGAGTCTGCATCCCTTTGTCCCTTTGGAGCACTGTTGTGTTCTTCCCAAGCTTTCCCTTTGCTAGTAACCTTGCTATCGGAGTGATGGAGGATTGAGGTGGTGGAGGCCCAAGTGGGGGATTCAGTTTCTTCGGTTCGCAGACGTGCCGTCAGAGGTTGTCACTTGTAATCTCTGATTCATATTAATAGAAATATCTTTTCCTGTCCAGTAATGTGTATTTGAATGAATATTGTTTCCATTGGAATATGTCAAATGCTTATACATTATTGATTTATATATGATAGAATAGATCTAACACCATGAAATATAGTATGCTTGTATTGTCTACTTGTTGTTGAGGACGTGCTATAACAATTCAAGCTAAAGATTAGAAAGCTCAACAGGGATCTACTTCAACCGTCCGGAATAAGGTACGAGGTTCGATCCTTTAGTGTTAGATGTTTTTATTTCTATTGCATATTGGGAAAGATTGATTTCTGGAGTCTAGCTGTCTGTTGTGGTACCCCAAGCCATAGGAATTTCTCTCTGTAACAGAATTGGCGACTCCGCTGGGGAGTTCCTAGTAATTTTCCTTTGGGGGTTGATCTTTTGGCATTCAATGTATTTGAATTGCTCTCTCTCTCTTGTTTCTGTGGGTATGGGGGCATGTATGCCGTGTAGAGCCTGATTGGTGTGAATTGGGTCTCAGCTTGTCTGTTTACCTTGGATTTGTGCATCTTTTTCTTCCTGTACGCGGGTTTGTCAATTACAGTCGCGTATACACGCGGTTTCCTCTAGGATTTCCGCGTATACACGCGGGTTCACTGCGCACAGTCGCGTATACTCTGGTTTTTACCTTTTTGTGGAAGATTGTGGATTGCTAGGTGAATGCTGTTAGTTGTTGAGTCTCCTTTGGCACTGCCTGAGTCTGTTAATACCTCTGTGTCTGACCAGAAACATTTTTTTTAGCCTAAATTTTCTTTTAGGAAAGTTCTTGTCATGGCATCTTTGATTTTTTGTTTGAGATTAGTGCATTAGAGTCCTTTTTGCCTTAGTTTTTTGCTGGAATGTTGTTTATGTGTGCTTGCAGAGTCTGGGGTGGTTAGAATAATTCTTTTTCTTTTCGTATCTCTTTATTTTCAAAAAATCCAAAATATTTGCTTATCATCATGCATTGCATTATGCATTTTGCATTGTACTTGCATTAGATCTAGATTTGCTTTGGAGTAATAGTTAGGAATTCATATAGGGAAATTTGCATTCAGCATTTGAAGAAGAAATTGTGCATTCACGTAGTACGCATACCCTGTTTTCATGGACACAATGCATTTGCATTGATTGTTAGGTGTGCATTTTGCTTATTGTTGCGTCATAACACCATTCGTTGCACGACCATATCCTATTTTTGAGTAATAAAGCCAAACTAAAATCAACGCTAATTAAAATGAATTACACTATTTTATTTTCTAGGGTGCACCAACAAGCTTAGGTTTTAGGATCTTGGAATAGTTCATTGTAAGTCAATTCTCCAAGATCACTAAACTACAACAACTAGGTGTCTGTCTAGGGAGTGTGTGAAATCCTTTATATAACCAGCATTCTCAGGAAGCTCCTCTCAAAAGGGAGTCAAGCACTAGGCAGTGTGAGCAGTTGTTGATTGGGATAACCCTTGGTCGAGAACTGTGTAGCACCGGCGATATAGCCAGGATTGTATTCGTATCTGGGGGCTCTTTCGGGAGTTTCAGGCTTTGCTACCCTGCCCATATTGTCAATCCCTCCTGCGACTGTCCGCCTGAGCATTGATTATATCGAGGTGACCTTAGTGGCCTTACCTAGGATATCGAGGGGGTACGTGTAAAGGTTATTCTGCATGTGTCCCAGCCAGGTTGGGGTCGGACAGCACAATCGCTTTACGCGTTGAAGCTGAGGGCCACAATAATTGGTTTCGAACCTCCGCTTGTGGTGACAAGGGCCTCTCAAGCCTCTCCTAGGCGAGACATACCGGCCACATTCGGGAGCTCACTTATCCAGCCCTTGTTTGCTTGCTTTTGGCTTTAGATTTGATAGTGATTGCTCTGTGCATGCTAGTTGGCCTAAGGTTGACGTAAATAGAGAGTCTTTGCTTTTTTGTTTGAGTCATTGTGGAGTCGGGTGCGGTTCCGCGCCATTCTTGTCGGTTAGCAGGACTTCCGCCTTCCACTTCTCCTCCTCCTTTGGGAGAGGGGCCTGGATTTTCCAGGTGGACTATGTCACACACTGATTCACACACCATGGAGGATCATTCAGAGATTATTCCTGAGCCACCTCCTCCCATTCGTATTGACGATGGGGAGCTTACCCCTACATATGATCCCTCACCTGACCTAGCTGAGATTGGTCCTGTTATTTCCCAGATAGGATCTTTTCATGAGAGACCTCCTCACCCTAGGGCAGATTCCCCATTGACACGTTACCGGTATGGAATGCCGGATGATGCCGAGACTCATTTTGACCCTCCTAGTACCAGCTATGGTAGTTATGCTACGACTGGTTTTCCTATGCACGATTTGACATTTCATGTTGAATCCGACATTGACCCTAACACTATGCCTGGGGGCATTCCCACGCCTTACCTTGCGGAGAGGTTTGGAAGTACTAGTCACATTGCACCTTCCGTCCCAGTGGTGGAAGCTCCATCTTATATACCTCCTAGGCCTAGAGTTAGTGATCCGATAGTGATACCAGGTTCTAGACGAGTGACGATAGGTACTAGTACATTTATTCTTACAAAGATTCCTTCATCCTCGCTTCCGAGTTCTTCAAATGTAAACCCTCCACCTTACTCTCGTGGTCCTTCGAGTCGGCACATAGCTACGAGTCAGATCCGTACTGCGATTACTAGACCAATTATGTCTCAAGCCTACATACCACCCGTGGTTTCGGGAGGTTATGTTCATGTTTCTAGAGGTCAGATTGCTACTTCCTAGACATATATCCCTACTTCCAGTATGTATATACCTACTTCTGGAATGTATGTACCTACCTATGGAGTGTCTCATGGGGCATCGCAGCCGATGACCTATGGACCCTACTATGGGGCGCAGTATGGACAGGTCTCCCAACCTTATGGAGGCGGGTATTCACAACCTGCTTACTCTCCCAACTATGGCTTTGTAGCTCCTACTAGTCAAGGTCCACCTCATTATGCGACTTCTACGCCACCCT
>LPNX010046017.1:310088-334661 GCA_001517045.1 Pseudotsuga menziesii
GGTTTCACCACACTAGGTGAATCACACATTGTATGGCCTTCCCCTGTCCCGCTGCAGACTCATTAGCCCCTATGGACCACTTTTTGTCTTTTGATGTATCATCGACCATCCCTAAAAACATTAGAAAAGATGATATACGCGGAATTTTCCCCGATAACCTCGTACATACGCGGATATTCCCCTTATAGTCGTGTACATCGGGATGTGTACATAATCCAAAATCCTTTGGAGCGTTCCTTGTCTTGGATCTGACTCACATGACTCCTGGCCTTCCATATGCCTTGAGATCGCACGGATTTGACCTTTCAGTATCACTTTGAAAAGATATATAAGGAACCATTGAGACATTGAAAGCAGAAGAGAGAATTGAGAGTACCGAAACTATAGTCCATTGTTTCCAGAACTATACTTGAGTCTGCATCCCTTTGTCCCTTTGGAGCGCTGTTGTGTTCTTCCCAAGCTTTCCCTTTGCTAGTAATCTTGCTATCGGAGTGATGGAGGATTGAGGTGGTGGAGGCCCAAGTGGGGGATTCAGTTTCTCCAGTTCCCAAACGTGCTGTCAGAGGTTGTCACTTGTAATCTCTGATTCATATTAATAGAAATATCTTTTCCTGTCCAGTAATGTGTATTTGAATGAATATTGTTTCCATTGGAATATGTCAAATGCTTATACATTATTGATTTATATATGCTAGAATAGATCTAACACCATGAAATATAGTATGCTTGTATTGTTTACTTGTTGTTGAGGACATGCTTTAACAATTCAAGCTGAAGATTAGAAAGCTCAACGGGGATCTACTTCAACCGTCCGGAATAAGGTACGAGGTTCGATCCTTTAGTGTTAGATGTTTTTATTTCTATTGCATATTGGGAAAGATTGATTTCTGGAGTCTAGCTATCTGTTGTGGTACCCCAAGCCATAGGAATTTCTCTCCGTAACAACCCCAAATCCCAATTAATTGAAAAGTTTTCATGTCGGTTGAGATATCCTTCGCTTTATGCCACTAAATCCCAAGCGACAAAGGGGGAGACCCAGAACTATCCTAGAAGGAAAGACCCAAATCTAAATCACTAGATCAAACTAAAAGCATATGATACGTAAGATGAAAGTTATAAACCTTATATATAAGGATAAAGCCCCAATTCTAGGAATACTTGAGTAGAGGGTAATTACAAGTGTTGGAAATTTTACTCAAGTTGATTTACTTAGTGACTTAATAATTTAATTATCTGATCTATAAGTTTTGTGTTAGTTCAAATGATCAAATTTGAAACCATGGGGGGATTTGAATGTAAAATTAGGAAAATAACCTAGGTTAGGTTTGATGATGAATTAGGGATTCTAACACACTTTATTTATTCTTATATGATAGGTATGACATTAGATGAGATCCAAACAAAACCAGAAACAAATAAAAATCAGAAAATCAGTAGCAAGACAAAGGGGGTGATTTTCCTAGGGGATCAATGCTGCAGAAGAATGGGAAAATGGAGTCCAAGGGTGACATCTAGGAGGGATTTTTGGTTTTTTATGATGTTTGTAAAAACCCAAATCACCAAGTTTTGAATTTCTAAGTGAAATATGGCTCGACGAATTTTCCTACTTACTACAAAGGGTTTTTCAGTAAAAATAGATGATGGGCAATGCATGAAAAATTAAAACAGAGAGAAAAGAGATGAGAAAATCACTTGGAATTTGTAGATACCTTATTAAATAATGAGTATTGATTCCTCATTGATCAAATGATAAATTCAGACAAGATCTTGATGAAAACATTTTCCTCAGTGACCCTACCGCACTCTCTACCTGCCACACAAAGGGAAACCAATAAGTAATGAAAAGAAAGTTGGTATGTTGAAAAGTAGAAGCTAATAATCAAGAAGCAAAGAGTCAAAAACAAATAGTGACTCCCCGTTGAAAAACTAATTTGAATCCAGACGTCGGGGTGAAGCTTCTCCAATGCGCCCCCTCTTCAAATCGTCTTCTTTTCCCACAAATTAAAATGGATCTAAGAGATACAAGAAATATATGCTGGAATAACTTAGTGCAAGAGAGAAACATTTTCAATAATCATCACATCCATTCATATACAAATATACAAGTGTCGATCCCCAAAAAATGTCTTTATTCAGAATTTCTAATGCTAGAGGTCATGGTTTATAATGGGGGGGGGTCTCTTCTTTATATATATATTTTTAGAGACACAAAGCATAACTTAATGTTTCATCCAAAAGGTGAGATTAAAACATCATGAATGGTGGATATCACTTTTACACATATCAATACATGGATTAATATGGTGAGGTCAAAAGGGGTGCACTTATGCTCAATGGCACCTTTATAAGTCAAAATACATAATAGATCAAGTGGGTCACCTTAGGGGATCAATTGTCCCTAGGACCCAATATAAAATCATAACATAAGATATATCAATGTAATACATCACATAGACAAGGTGAGGGGCACCCCATGGGGGAGGTCCTCACTGGGAGAGACAAATAAATAACTTGGGAAATCAAACTGAATGAAACAGTTGTAAATATGCTTGGAGAGCCATAATAAATCATCCACATAAATCCCCTTTCCATTTCCTTGACCACATAAGCCAAATCGATTTCTTTAGTGTTTTCCTAGTTCATTTTTTGGTGGTACATCCTGTGAAAAATAATAACAATCATCATAACTTTGTTTAGGATGAAATTGGGGAAAAATGACTGCACAAAAGTGTTGGGAGACATATTAGAGTGGTACAAGTGATTACTCATACACACTGATCCACTAGAATGCCACAAATATCATCATATGGAAATAAAAATAATGGCTAGAGTTAATAAAAAAATCGTTGGAACTTTATAATTGTGACCATCTCGTTAAAACTGAGACTACAATATTGATCCTGGGCATGTTTGGAGAAAATACAAGCAATGTTAATTTTTGTAGTCATTGCCTTGGGAGCCATGTTTGACTTAGTCAACTCGGTTGACTAGGTCAAAATACCCAAACTGGAGGTAAGATATTGAACTAAGCTAAACTTGCATGCATATAAGGTAAGAACTGCACCAAGATATATATTAAAAACCAACCTAATTTATGTCATTCAGAATGATGGTGAAAATAATACATAATAATAATTGTCAATAAAATATACACGTTTCTTCGAGTAATCATTGAATCCTATCAAAGTCTCTTGTATATGCCATACTTACAAAGTTTAAGTAATTTTCTAGTACTAGGTGAGGATGGAAAACCAGGATAAAGTAAAAGGGTGATGGCCTCTATTTGATTTTAGCCATTTGTTCTCTCTGAATGCTGACAATTACACACAACCATAATTCCATATGTATAACATATAGAAATAGGATGGCGGTGTGTCACAAATGGATAAAGTACCTGGGATTGTTTCCTTCAAGCTCTAACAAGTTTTCCATTTAATAATATTTAACAATTTGCAACACTATTCAAACTTCAAAAGCAGGTGCCATGGAAATCCTTCTAGGATTCCAGAAAATGATAAAGGCATAACCTTGACAAGTTAGCCCCACCTTGTTTCCCTGTAGGGGACAATGAGTCGTACATTATACAATGAATTGGTTCTTGTCCTTTGACCATTGAATTTTCAAACAACATTTAACTTTAAAGCATTTAACACAAGATAATAGATAGCCTACAAAGGAAGGTTACCTGGAAAGCCTTCTGGGCTCCAAAAAATGACTAAGGCCTAGCCCCACTGCTAGCGAGCATCTATATCCCCGATGGGTTTGCCTCACTCTATTTCCATCGTGGGGGAAAATGAGACTTACATCATACAATGGATGAGTGCTCATCCTTTGGCCACTGACTAGTTTTTAACAATTATATATAGGCATTAGCACTTAAAATCACTAATAATCTCACCTTGCCTCTTGCATCATTTATATATATCATTTATGTGTTTTGATACTTTAGTGTCTAAAGTCACTGTTGGTTGGAGAACTTGTTTTGAGGACTAAATAAAATCCATCCAATTAACTTGGCCACACTAATCAAGACACATAATTCATAGGCAGAGACATAGAAAAACATGGAGTCTATCATGCATAGGGGTTAATATGGGGAAAAGGATATTCAATATCATAGGTCTCAACCAAACATAGGTCATGGGAAAAAGTCAATTATGGATGAGTTGGATGGATGGGGACAAGCGATACATGGAACCATCATAACACTAAAGTTCAAAAGTTGCCTAAAGCATGGCATATGCAACAGTCTTCAACATCATATTCTTTAATCTTTCTCAACACAAGTTTAAGCATCAATACAACATGTCACATAATCATAGGTCACCATAATCATCATAACATAACACTTTCGGTTTTAGTATACAACACAATCTTACCAAGGAGCCATATACTTGATCTCACCATATGCATGCCTCTACCTGATATGCCCTTATGTAAACTGTGTGCCATATCTGCTCTTCTCAAACGAACTAGGTCACCCGTGAGGTCATCTCAAAGGACAAGGATATCTCATTCTTCTGAAGGAAATACTCTACATCTGCTACTAAATAAAGGCTATGAATGACTCACGCTAGAAATGATGATCCATGCTGTAATCCGATCTGAATGTATGGTTCGAAAAAATAAAGAGATCAATTTGTATGTTGCATGGTGCATCATGGTAGCCAAGATAAAATATATTTGTGATAATAGGTCCTAGCCACAAACTTTCAAACTTTCCATGCTTTCGAGGCTCTTAATGACACTTGTCCCACATAAGAACCAAATCTCCTTCAAGAAATTATCTAGATTTGGCCTTCTTATCGAATGGGATTTTCATCTTATCTTGATATGTTTTAAAATTTTGATAGAAAGTTCTCCTTTGTTCTTGCATTTCTATCAACTGATTTATCCTTCTCTTGATCTTGTCGAGATTTGAGACCAAATATTGTAGTATTTTCATGGTTGGAGGTTCTAATTGTATGGGGAGGACCACCTCCAACCCATAGAATAGATGGAAATGTAATTTTTCTGTATCTCTTTTTGTAGATATTGATCATCCCAAAGAGCGTACCTAATTTGAATATTCAACGATTTCTTGTTCTTAGAAAGGTCATTTTAATAATTTTCATGATTTTTTTTATTGGGACATTCAACTTGAACATTTCTTCGAGGGTAATATTGGAGGAGTGATCAGGAGGATATCATATTTATGGAAAAAGGTGACCATTCTAAGGGAACTGAAGGCCTTAACATTGTCAATCACCATTTTCTTGGGGCATCCGAACCTAGAATTGATATTTTATTTTTATTAGGTATATCATCTACCAATTTAGTGAAGTAACATGTGGTGCTTAGAATCCACATGTGTTGGTTACTAAATGTAGGATGTGTTTCCCCAATGAAATCTAGGCCCCACTAATCAAAAGGTGCATGAACTTGGACATGCTTCAAAGGTAATGTTGACAACTTTTGTTTCCTGGAGAAGGTTTGGTAGGGCACATAGGTTCTTATGAGTTTGTGCATGTTGAAGAAAAGTGTAGGCCAAAATTAATCTAACCTGAGTAATTTATGGGATATTTCCCTTGCAGCAAAATGTCTCCCACATATCCCTTGATGCATTTCTTTCATTACTGTTTCAACTTCCTCTTCGAACATTAATCTGAGTGATAGGCCTTCATGATCTCTCCAGTGTATATCTATATCTATGGTATGGTATATGATTGAAGTTTTAGCGTCAGATATCTTCTACGTGACTTTTCTAGTTTCGAAGGACAAAAGGTTGTCGCCAATAAGTACATAATGCCACTATACGATCAGATCAAAAATAACAATTGTGAACATAGTCATCCACTTCTTTCTTGTAGCTTTCTTCTTCATCCACACATATCGAATACATTCCAATTGCGTGTAAATTTTTTTTTGCCATCAACTTGGATAATCCATGACATTTTACTAACTTGGTGGGTGTTAGGTGGGTGTGGGTGTAAGAGTACCACATGAAACAGAGATATCTTTCTAGTGAGATAAGGGTTCAAATATATCCTACGCGCATGTAGCATGAAATTCCAACATGCAGAGTAACCAACACGCAAAGATGGGACACCATGAATTAGGGTTTTTCAAGCATGATAACATGCAAATAGAAAAATAGAGTGTGCAAGTTACATGTGTGAAGTACATGGAGAATATGTTGATATCAGAACTTGAAAAAGGCATAGAGCACAGAAGCAGATAGGAATAACAAAGCACAACCACTGTCTCAAATAAGTTACGATACCACTATTAGGCTTCCCACTTGGGAAAATAGGAAGATTGACTTACACACAACCAAATACAAAATTAAGGGAAAACACATAGATAAGATGATAGGCGTGAATAGACACTATATTAAATCTCATTAGGAAAACATACAAATATATACAAGAGAAAGGACCTTTGGGTTCCAAATTCCCAAGGTGTCTCTTAGACTCCTCCATGAATTTTCACTTTCACCTAAATTTTACTCTTCATTTCAGGTGAATATATGTAACCCTAAGTATTAGGTTCCCAACACTGGGCTTCATAACCAAGTCAAATTCTTGAATCTTAATAATCCGTTTACCCCACCTTCCATTTGCTTGCGGTTGACGTAAAAACTGCTTAACATAAACATGTTGTACAAATGAAATTATATGTGATTGCAATACATATTACCTGAAGGATTTAAGGGCCTTAACAATGCATATGCTTGTTTCTCCATAATGTTATATTTGATTTCACCATATTTGATGGATTTACCAAAGAACATGATTAGATGTTCAAACTACTCATCAGTCTTTTGCAATAAGACTACAACTATAGCGTAGTATGCACCAAATGAGAAAATCATGATATATTTTTCATAATGATAGATAATCATTACTGGATCTTCCCTAAATTCCATTTTAATGGAAGAAACTCTCGACCCATGATCCCATATCTTCCACTCTGTTAGGATCAATATTCACTCCTAATTATGACACTATGCGACCTAGCAATTTTCCTTCTACCATCCGAAATAATGATTTATTCAAGTTAATAGATATGTCAAATTATCTATATCTTCCAAATACTTCTTTCAGAGGTTGGATATGGTCTCTATCTTTCTTTGACTATACTATTATGTCATCCAAGTAAAGAACAATATACTTAGAAAATGTAAAATACAAAAGGAATTATCAATACAAAAGGAATTTTTTGGAAAAGGTCCCCCACATGATGGTTAATGTGGTCTTCAGAACATCATCAATATCCATTCTCACTTGATTGTAACCTAAAAATCCATCTAGCACAGACATTTTTTTCTTTGAGCCTACCACATTTTGTAATATCTGGTCGATCTTAGGAAAAGGATAATTATATTTCAAAGAATCTCTATTTAGATTTCTAAATCCACATAGGGCCTCATCTCTCCATTCTTTTTTCGTACTCGTACCAGCTTTTCCACCCATTATGAGTATAGAATTGACATTCTAATATTTTCTTGGATAGGTTAACAATTTTGGGATGTGATTTATCCTTCAAGTTCAAATCCTATACTTTAGCCACATCGGTCATTAGAACCAAACAACCTTTTCAAAGGCACCAATCACTATGGTAAGTAAGTCGTATTCATTTGTATGACCCTTTGTCTTCCTATCATTTTTTGGAGAATCTCTCTTCTCAACCTCTTCTCCATCCTATTATTCGTCCAAATCAATATTTATTTCTATGTATTTCTCAACCAAATTTATGATTTTTTAATCTGTTCATCATCTTTGAATACTTTCCATTACTTAATCACTGTCAAGAATTGCAGTTGTGTGCATTTATTTGAAAACAGAATTAACACATATGACCAATCTTAGGAGGTATAAAATCCATTGTTGATTTTGCCAAATAATTATCCCAGTGATTCACTTCTCTTGATATATCTATGACACATTACACAACGAATAATACCACAAAGTGAATAATTCCACAACTAATAATTATCAGAGCTAATAATACCACAACAAATAATTACACAGAGCAAATATAAATTACACAACAAATAATTATCTATAGAGCTAATAATACTGCGAGAGTGGATAATTCCATAATGAATAATTACCAGAACCTATTACCCACCAATTGATTAATTTACCCATAGCTATTAATATCGCATAGAAAAAATAATTACACAAAAGGAATACTACCACACATAGAATAATTACAGAGTGAATAATTACCAAAGAAAATAATTACATAAAGAAATAATACAAATTGAACAGAGCGATCATACTCAATAATCAATTTGAATAGAGCGAACCCAAATAAAAAAACATTGCACAAATAAATGAAGGTGAATTTCCAAGGTCCTAACTGCTGTTGGAGTAATGATATTGGGCTTGGTTTGATATGTTTATCAATATCTGTAAGTTTTGGTGTAACTAAAAACTTTACATTGAGCTAGTGTCATGCTATTCACTCTTCTGTCAGAATGCAGTGTAGCAACCTAACTCTGAAAACAACATAATTATAGAGATCGTGAGACATGGGATAACTCATGAAAAACCGTGGAAAACGCCAGACATGCTAAAATATGAAGGATTGGAGTAGTTTTCCACCTAGATGAAACATTTCGATGACAAAGGAAATGGAATGGAAAGAGAAAAACCATGCTACCTGTTTTTGTTTTATTAATCAATGATGGGTGAAATGAATCTCCATGTTGGCGATAATTACTATTAATCACTATAATCAGTCCCATTAATGAGTAATGACCAATATCATAAATGGATATAAGTTAATAAGTTAAATCACTGCTTTCTGTTTAAGATACACTACATAGAACATTCCAATTTTAATACTTTTGTTCATCAGCAAGCTTTGTTCATCGACTCTTTTACATCGAGAATTCCCAAATGTTCTTGTAGACATTATTTTCATTTCCATTGAATCTTATATACATCATATCTCACTCTTTGGACGTTCATATCAAACGTTTTCTCTAATGACTTTCCTGCAATATGGCACTTTTCGAATGTTCATATCAAATGTTTTCTCTAACTTCCATTATGTCAGATCTAGATACGTTTGTTTTTCATTCTTCATCGACACTTCTTCGTGCGCTTTTAGATATTTTCCTCGATGTTTGGATGCTCTTGCATCAGTTCTCCCTAGGTAAATAAGAAAAATGAGCCCTTATTCATGAATTCGTCAAGGGATCCAATATGGTCCAACTCTCCCTATAACACCCAAGTGGCCTCTTCGACGCCTTTGTGTTCTTGTTCAGGTCGACTCTTTGTTTGTATTGCCCACAAATTCTCTACAAATTCTTCCAAACCTGTTCATGTTCTTCCAAACAAATGACTCTGCATATGCACTCTTCTAAACCCTTTTTGGCCATGGTTCCAGATGAACAACTCCTCGTTTAATAAATGACTCTGCATATGCACTCTTCTAAACCCTTGTTGGCAATAGTTCCAGATCAACAACTCC
The DNA here is from genome assembly GCA_001517045.1 of Pseudotsuga menziesii. NCBI lineage: Eukaryota > Viridiplantae > Streptophyta > Pinopsida > Pinales > Pinaceae > Pseudotsuga > Pseudotsuga menziesii. Next base: position 319,554 of record LPNX010046017.1, read on the forward strand.
TCTAGGTGATGTCCCATTAACAATATTGAATGGGATGAATGGGCTCTTCCGAATGAACCCGTTCACTTAATTATTATATGCAAACTCTACCCGTGGTAATAAATTCTTCCACTATCTTAGAATTTTTACAACTCAACATATTAACATATTCTCAAGGCTTCTATTATGGTCATCAGTCTGCAATTGATATGTAGAACTAAACTGCAACTTGGAAGTTGCATCCAAGTACATTTTCCTACATAAATGTATGATAAACTTAATATTCCTATAAGAAGTAATACTTCTGGGTGACCCATGCAATCTAGCAAATTCCTTAAAGAATAAAAAAAAATATGCTGGTTGCATCACTGGTATTTTTACATGAAATAAAATGTGTCATCTTGGAAAATATGTCAACAACAAAAATGTGATCATTACCTCATTGGGTTATTAAAAATTCCAACAAAAAAATCCATGTAGATATCTTCTCTTGGTGCTAAATCCATGTAGATATCTTCTCTTGGTGCTTCAGGTAATGCAATGGTGTATAAAATCTCATATTTTGGCTTCTAGCATTCACATGTTGGCATATTATTCAATGTTCGATCCATCTCTTACCTCTTTAAGAGATCATGGACAATAATATCTTTCCTCTACGAATTCTTTTGTATTATCAACACCAAAATGTCCACTTAAGCCTCCATTGTGTATCTCTTGGATCAAATTATCTCGCATGGATCCTTGTGGTATGCATAATTGATGATTCTTGGAAATGATTCCTTCCTCGATAAAATAATCTAACTTGTATGGAATTCTTTCACCAGTCCATGGCTCTTTGCTCATTTTCCATGATTCAACAAAATCTAGGTCTTCTTTATATACTTTCTTCATTTCTTCTAGTCGAAGTACCTCCATTGTCATGGTAGAAAACAACACGGTTCTTATGCTTAGTGCATTAGCTACCCTGTTTGATTTTCCTTATCTTCGTTTCAACACAAATGCAGGAAGTCGACCCATTTCACATGTCTCTAATTCAATCTTGACTAACTATTTGAATATTTCAATGCTTGATGATTTGTATATAAAATAATTCATTAGGACGCAAGTAATTCCTCCACTTCTTCAGTGCTTTCAAAATTGCATAAAACTCTTGGTCATAGATTGAATACTTATACTTGGCTTCATTCAACTTCTCATTGAAGTAAGCAATAGGATGCTAAGTATCAAAGAGCTTTCTTTTTTATCTCATCACTATTCCTATGGCTGTGTCACTCACATCACAATCAATAAGGATTCTAATTTTATTCATAATTTCAATGCGTCTAAGCTTATTCATAATTTCTACATCACATCATGTTGAATTTTTGGCTTGAACATCTAGATGGAACACCTTCATTCATATATCTTCAAAATTTGATTTTAAAAATAACTCATCCATATATTTGGATTTTTGGAGCATTCTAGAACTTGCAAAAACCTTAACATTTTCTTGCTATAAAAAAAGAGATGATGGAGGAAGAAACGTGATCAATATTCCTTCTTCCAATATATACGAAATTTTTTGTTGATAACTTAGACTACCCAACAATATTTTGTTTTTAAGTTCTTTTTTCAAGTTTTATTTTAGTGATTTCAAAGCCATTTTGAAGTGGATTCATATGGATATATTTACTATACAAAAGTTTGCAAAATGAGTTGAAATGATATGTCAAACATGTTGTGGAGAAACCTTCTAAGAAACAACCGCTATTTTGAGCATTACATTTTTCTTGAAGGTTGGATAGATGTGATTCCACTTGGATATGAACATATATTCATTTATATATTTAGAGTAGAATATGTTTTAAAAATGATTTGATTTTCTATTCCAAACATCTAATAAACAATCACAAAGATAGAGTTTTCTTTATTTTTTTAAACATACATCACTAATTTAGGCACCATCATAGAATCACCTTAAACTTAGATCTATCAAGATGCTTAACTTTTTTTACCTTAAATTTTTTACACATACACAAAACTTAATTTTTATTTTATGAGCGACATGATTTTTTTAATTACTTTTCATTTCTTTTTTATTTTATTTTATGAGTTGATAGTTTTTATTTTTGTCAATGTAACGTTGCATTATGGAACATCTCTTTCATATTAAGTTATAGAGCACCTCATCACTCCTCTTGATGCAATAATGTTTTTCTCCTAAAATCTAAATGAAGCTTTTCAAAATGTGTCTTATACTAGACTCCAAAGCCTATATACCTTAGAAACATGTTTTCAATATGTGATGATTTGATGTATGAAATATGCTAGTGAACAATCATGATGTAGAATTGTCACAATTCTGATTTCATGACCAACAACTACTAATTTGAGCATAATTTTTTCATCTAAAATTGAAATGAGGTGATTCAAATTGGTATGTAAACTATGTTCCAAGGGATAGTTCCGATAGTAATGGGGTTACAAATTCATTGTTATGGTCCCTCAAATATTGACCTTCCAAACTTTATTATGAAAATATTTTCAAAGTCAACTTGCTACAAAAATAGAGAAAGGACCATTTTTCCCAAATTTTTTTATCTAAGTACATGATATTGGTTCGAGTATATTTAGGATGACACAGATTCCATTAACCAAAAATTTCCCAATACACATCTCATAGATATTAAATATGGCCTTATAAAAGCTCTCATAATTTCATGAATTTGTAGCAAATATTATACATTTCCAATTTATCTATGCAAGAAAGGAATTATTGATGACTTAGATGACTTAAAATCACCTCTTTAGCTCATGAAAATATGTTTGTTTTTTCTCCTTAAAATCCATTCCTTCTCCTTTATATCTTCTTACAAAATAGATTAGTGGATGGAGTGGTTCTTACTACAACATGAGTGGGAATGACTTGAAAACATAATTTTACAAAAAAATCTAGCTATTCGTGCAGTACAAAAATGGTTTATCTTTGTAAAGACTAACTAAAGTGTATGCATCAGGCTATTACACTACAAGAATCATGTAATGAGACCGTATTTGCATCTTACTGTCTTCACTCCCCATAACTTACAATGATAGTAGTAAAATAAGTCAAATGAAAGAAACTATATGTAAAAAATGCTTTTCTTAAAAACTGGTTCTCGGCAAATAGAGGACAATCTTTCTGATACCAACTCAAAAAAAATTATTTGTTAAAATGCTATGCTACATATTTGTAATTTCCTTTACCATTTCTTCGACAAAGACATAAAAAATGCCAATAGATTTATACGTCTAAATCCTGCTACATTTTAATTATTAGTCTCGAGTATTAAACCTTTAAATTGAAAACACAATATGTGCATAATTAGGTTATTTCCAGTATGATTTACATAATATGCTTATGGAAAATAAATGAATTTAACCATGGAAATCAATTTATTGAAAGGAAAAGAAACAAAGAGAAATACATGAATAAATTTTGTCATAGTGTATCCAAAAGTGATGTAAATAATGTTGTAGTTAAGTGTTCAATTTTTATGTTCTAAAAATTTCTACAACAATTCTCCATTTTTTAATATACTTGACACAATTCAATGAATGAAGATAAATGAAATCAAAAGTAGAAACGAGACTTCATCAATTGAAATAAAACTTCATTAATTTAAGCGATGACCATGTACTTGAACACCATCATTCTACTAGGAAATCACACTTTAATAAAAAGAACCTCTTCTTTCCATGAACCAATGGTTTAATAAAAGGAAACCACACTTACATAAAACAAAAAACACTTGCATGAAACACAATAAAAAACTACCATTACCATTTTGGTGTTATAAAAACAAGATCGCATAACAATAAAAATAAACAATAAATAAGATGAAAACATTAAAAAACATTATAATAGAGACATATACAATTTGGTTCACCCAATATGGGCTACGCTCACATAGAAATTGCTAGTCCTTTAGTATTATATCGCCCATCAAAATGATTGGATACAACTTGCAGCAACCCCACTTCTTTTCTTATTCATTCTCTCATAGTCTCTCTCTCAAATTCACAGAGATCGCTTTTACAATGCTACAATACAATGCACAACCATATTACAATGCTTTCAGTTTATAGAGAAATTACCATGGAAAAATACCACGGGTCACATAATACCATGGGCCTGTAAACTGTTAGCCAACAAACATCCCAAAATTTTCTTTCGAGGGATTTTACCCTGCACCCTTGCTGCCCCCTGCACCCCCATATTGGGACGAGTGTACAATAAAATTAGGGTACAAACATTATTGAACAATAATTGTTATGAATAAAATAATAATAATAATAAACATCAATAATAATAATAATAATAATAATAATAATAATGTCTTTCCGAAAATACATGACTATTAGTGAAAGCGTATTTCTTAATAAGTGAGTTTGAGTTTATTCTCCAACAACAAAAGAAGAAGAAGATTTGATCATAGGAGGGTAAGGTAACACTCATTCCTCCCAACCACTCAATATACACCATTTTACAAAAAATAAGGGGAAAGTAAGATTAGAAGAGCATCAAAAGAACATTTTTTACAAGAAGAATAATATTTAATATTGTTTATTATAAAAAAAGGAGATATTGAATAAATTTCAAAGAAAACTCAAGAATATGGATTTTAATGTTGAAAAGAAGGAAAAATTTCCTATCACCTCTTAAAGAAATGTTGCAATAGTATTTAGAATTAAAGGGACACTTGCAGAGAAGGATATCACCATATCTATTGCACCTGCTGAGAGTAATAATTATATTAGTACTGAATTTACTAACCATTTAGTGATTCCCGAGTCAAATATAGGTGAAGGGATAGACTTTTCGGACATGAAATAAATCAAGAAATAAGTGGCTAACAACTAAATGTTGGATATTATATTGTCACATTGAAATTCATTGTTAGTTCCTTATGGAGCTTTGACGATGACATAATTTTGGGTTTACCTTGGATAAAAACATTGGGGACTTTCATCTTAAAAGCCGAAAAGAAGTTTCTTACATTTTCCTATAAGAAAAATAGATCACATTTCAAGATATTAGAATGAAGTCAAATTTAGAAGCTCCAACATCTGAAGACTTCAAGGATATATCAAAGATGATTTCACAGGGTAATCAGAAGTCAGAATAAAAGAAGCAGAAAAAGTTGAAAATATTGTCACCAATAAGGATGAGGAAATTACTCGTATGAAGAATCATAGTCAAGACTTGATCACACATATTAAGAAATTAAATGGGGAAAAATATCGCAAGAAGAAATCCAAGAGAAATTCCACCAAAAGGAAGTTGATCTCCAAAATTAATTCAATAAGAATGTATTAGAAAAAATGAAGAAATTTCTCGCTTAAAATTTTTGAATCAAGGGTTGACTGAACAAATAAAAAATTAAAAAATGAGAAGTTAGAAAAATCCTCAAAGTTATTATCAACCACTAAATCATGAGAATCATGAACAATTGAAGTTTGTACAAGTGTTCCATAAACGGCTAGAGAGACTTATCGTCACCCAAATCATAGAATTCGATACAACTAGCATCAAAGTAAAACAAAAAATAAACATCGTTCTTCTTATAGACAAACCAACTACAACCTTGAAAATGAACAAAAAAAAATCGACAACTTTTATGGAAGCCTAAATTAAGAAGTTCAATATGAGCAATCGATCATCAAACAATTCCAATGAAGGTAGATTTGGGATCGATCACTTCCCAAAAAATACAACACATTAGTTAAACAATCCGAATATTATACCGCATGGTTTCATCAAGCATCGTAGTTCCATGCTCACAACATCATGAAGGTCATTACAAGCAAGAGAAAAAGTCATACAATAAACTATGTTTTGAGGACAAAGCATGTTTAAGGGGAAGGAAATGTTATGAATAAAATTATAATAATAAACAACATTATATATAATAATAATAAATAAATAAATAATGTCTTTTCTAAAAGACATGACTATTAGTGAAAGGGTATTCCTCCAAAATATAAATAATGGGCCCTCAATTGTAATTCATATCATATCTTATCTTATCATATTTTATATAAATTCATATTTATGGACTATTTGTCATTTATGAAGTGGAAGTTCGAGTAAATGAGATTTTCTCATTACAATAACATCTCTAGGGTGTGCTCAATTCTACTAATAACATGGTATCAAACTAAACTACATCATAAAACTTAAATAAAAACATTATATTTATAGAACTAAAGAATAATAATCTATATGAAATGAAATATTAATAAGTTCTATTCACTCCATCATATGTTGGACATTTTCTCTATTTTTCTTGGAATGGACAAGGAAATCTTATTTATACTTAAATTTCCTTTGAAACTAAAATAGAAAACAATAAATATAGATCCGCAATCTCTCTTGTGGTTCAACAACTTGCTAAAAACTAGCAACTAAAAACAACTCATAATATATCCAATATCTTTACTAATTCGTGAAGCCCCGTGGTTCTTCTCCATCCAAGATACTGAATGGGCACCCCAAATCTAACTGAAATATTCCATGGTTGAATAAGGAAATTTGAATTTGACCCATGTATTGCACAGTTATTGTAATCTTACCAAAATATCCAAACTTTCAAATATAAGTGAAAGCATGCTATTTCTCAAACATTTAATCATAAATTCACTTAAAATACTAAAGTAAATGCATTGGAGTATATTGAGGCTAATCCCACATATAAATTTTAAAAATGAATTAAAACAAGGATATGAAAAGATGGTAAAATGATGTGAAAAGATGAAAATTATTAGACTAAACACACCTCTCTCTCGTCTCACAACCGATTCTCCTCTCAATGTTGAGCCAAATAATCATCTATCAGAAAAATGTGTCAAAAAATTATGAATGAATCGATTGATTCACTCACTAGATCCCTAACTAATAAAAATAGGTCTTCAAATTGGTTTGATCGATCAGTTTGGTACCAAAGAAGTGAAATCAATCGATCGATGTATAAAATCGACCTCTACAAAATCATGAAAATGTTCACTAATTTTTGTTTTGTTTTTGTTTTTATTTTTGTGTTTTCCTAATCTAACATAAACATAGGGCTTGAATCTATTTAATGACCCCCCTCCTCTTCTTCTAGTGCTAATAGTTGTGATGAGTTTGATGATTAATAATGTATGGCAATTAACTATGTAGTATGATCATTGATGTATTATCTATGGCCATGATGTAGTGGAATCATGATTCATAACATGTTGTTTTTTTGGAATCTACATGCCATATAACCTATAGGACATATATATTAAGTATTTTGTTCCAATCCTAGTCCCCTAGATATGTATTGCATATTACACTATGACATTTTGATCTATTCACTCTTTTTTGGTATATTCATGAGAAAACTTTGGATATTTTGTCTCTAATGATTTGGAATATTGGATTATAATATTGAGAAAAATTAATGGACAAAGGTTCTTAGCTTGACCAACCTTTATGCTCACCTAAAACTATCTCCTTTCCCTCAAATTTACAATTCCTCTTTCAATTCAAAATTTTAGGTAATGCATAGTCTTTTAATGATAATCAACAAGAAGAAGAAAAAATCTGCATAGTATAAATTTACATAAGGATAATAAGATTGAATTGTTGAACCCAAAGGATATGCGAGAATGGTGGAAAGACAACTACCATAATTGTCTTAGATTACATTCACCTCATGCTCCCTTCATATTAAATTTCATCAAAGTTGCATGCCATCCATAATTATAAGTAAAAAGAAAAAATGATATATACAAATAAATCACCCAACAACCGCTAAAAAAATAGTATAATCTAATAAACTTCAAAGAAAGTTCCATAAAGGTATTTATGGAATGCAATGATCACATACCCACAAAATATATACAAATAATTAAGACTACAATTACAACTCAAATTTTTATAAACAAAGAACTAAAGCCACAATTCAAATGACAGCAAACAATTAATTAATACTACAATTGTATCCCACGAAATTAAATTTATAAATCTAGCCAAATTAGAGTGTTATGCTTTAATATTGAAGTTATTAATCTAGTCAAATAAAAGTGTTGTGGAAGCATTAGTAGGACACTATAGATCAAGGAATAATAAACGATCCAATATAAAATCAAGTCTCCTATTTAGTTATATATGTATATAAATGAAGGGTACCACTTAGATAAATGAATAATACAAGATTCCATCATAATTCAAGTCTATTGTTTCAGAATGTTATGTGTATATAGTGAAAGGGTATAGCTAGGATCAAGGAATAATAAAAGACCCAATAAAAAACCAAGTCTACTATTTAGGAATGCTATATGTATAGATATGTATAGTTGAAGGAAACCATAGGGATTAAAGAATAATAAAAACCAAATTAGAAAGCAAGTAGGGACACTATAACATAACAAAGGAAAACCTACCATTTAATTATTATGTCAAATCATGCACATACATCAAAACTATTTTCATAAAGAGAGACATGAAATCCAACAATATAGTTTTTTTTTGGGACATTGTAGGTGAATTGGGCATCAAAGAAAAAAATACTATCACCTTTGTTATCACAATGCCACAAAATTCAAATATTTTAGTGCCCAATATTGCAAGAATCATACATCTTATATAAAAAACTTTGTCAATAAACAAAGACTAAACCAACATAAATAAAACAAAGGAAGAGTTAAGAAGTAGTTGAAATATTTATCAAATTTTCATAAAGCCAAATACCATTGTAGAAGTTGCTCGAAGATCTTTACAAAATGGTTCAAATAGAACAAACCATAGTCCTACAAAATGGTTCAAATAAGGCAAACCATAGTCCTTGATGTTCAAGGTTGACCATAGTATTTAAAAATGTTAATGAATCCAAACAACAAAAATATGGATTTCAAAACATATTCTGGATTACAACAAAAAAAAACACCATGGCACAGCCATATATATATATATAGTTTTTCCATGAGAGCACAGTAATATCTCTATCATTGGAATGCCCGTTGATTTTCCAGCCTATTTCTTTCTTCTTCTTCAGGAGTAAAATCATTAGAAATATTAAAAATTTCCCTTATTTCTTTAGAGGTTTTTTCCTTGAACATAGATGCCACAGTTTGGCATGTCAAACTTAACAGATTTTGTATGTTAAGATAATTTGCAGCCTGCACAAACTCAATAACTTAATATGTATTTTTTTTCATAAAATATACACAAATATTTATAACTTGGAATGGACAAAAAAACAGATATGCTTAACATTAATAAACAAGGCCACAAAAATATCGTAGAAATGAGAACACTTCAGTAATTATTCAGTTAAGTCAAATAAAATTCAAGAATATTCAAATACAAAAAACCAATCCTTAACTAAGATTTCAAATCAAGAATATTTGAATATTCAAATACAAAAAACCAATCCTTAACTAAGATTTCAAATCAAGAATATTCAAATACAGGAAAGGAAATCAATCGTTACTCAGATTTCAAATACAGGAAAGGAAATCTATGGTTTAAATACAGGAAAGGAAATCAATGGTTTAACTAAGATTTCAAATACAGGAAAGGAAATCAATGGTTTAACTAAGATTTCACATCTTTAAAGAACAATGGAAATTTAAAAAATAATAGAAAAATGTTAATGGAAGAGAGAAACAGAAACTAGAAGCTATAATTAAATGAGACTTCTGAGAAAACACAGAAACATTTCAAATCAAGAATATTCAAATACAGGAAAGCAATCGTTACTAAGATTTCAAATCAAGAATATTCAAATACCGTAAATCAATCGTTTAAATAAGATTTCACATCTTTAAAGAACAATAGAAATTTTAAAAATAATAGAAAAATGTTAATGGAAGAGAGAAACAGAAACTAGAAGCTATAATTAAATGAGACTTCTGATAAAACACAAGGACACTGAATCCGTAATTTACTCAACTCTTTTGACATAGTACGAAACAATCGAATCCCTAACTAAATCAAAACCCTAATTAAATAGGGCTCTCTGAAATAGCAGCTAACGATCAAATTCCCAATAAGGTCGATCAAAGGTCAGGTTTCAGACAATACCTGAATAACCTCAAACAAAGTGGCCTGATCGACTTTAACGAAATCCTGATCCCAAGTCTTGATTTCATGGTCGGTAAGGGCTGAATTCCGAGCCTCCACATGGTACTTGCAGTATTCAAGGACCTTCGAAAGTATCTTGCCAGAAACGTTATGAATAGGAATGGCGGTGGCCGTGCCAACATCCTCGACCATGTTCTTGATGCTCTGAGATTCGGAGGCAACCTGCACAGTGACCTCGAACAATTCGTTATCTTTGCTCTTCAAAGTCACGTTGGACTCCGTGGCCATCGCTACCTGCTGCTCTGAATAAACAGAACTTATGACTTTCTACGTGTGTGGGCGAAGAGAAGTCTGAACCAACTTTGCCGGAATGCTCTAAAATTGATATGACGAAAGACCTGTGGGGCTTTGTTTATTTATAGAGTTGCTTATTCCCCAAACCAATGCCATTTGTCTTTTTTAACGTATTTTTAATTTTTAACTTTTGTTTATTTACTTTAGCTCCAGTTATGCCGCTAGCCTGTTGCTGCATTTTTTATTTGTGTTTACTTTAACTCCAGTTATGCCGTTACTCTTTTCATGTTTTTTTTGAATTTTGTTTTCTTAACTCTGGTTAAGAGAACCATAAACTCGGCTTGTTTTCTTAACTCTGGTTTAACTTCAGTTATGTTACAAATCTTTTTTATTTTTATTTTTTAAATTTTTGTTTATTTTTTAAACTCTCATTATCATAACTATAAGCTAACCGTTTAATGTTCTTAAAATTTGTGTTTACTATTACTTAGAATGTAGAGGTTTTCCGGTTTTTCTTATATTATAAATTTGTATCCACTAACCTATTCGTGATCCGCCTCCTTAGGCTCAGTATGGTCGTTATACCACTCCTGTGGGCAAGTTTGACTCCGAAATTATCCGTTTGAATATGGAATGAAGAAATGCTCACATTTATATTTTTGGAAAATAAAAATGGATATAAAAAACTTTTTTTTTAATTTTTTTATGTTGAGGTGGTATTAGCTAGTATTGAAAATTCTATTTTCTTCAAATGTTTTTTTTTGAGCAAATGGGTATGTCTCACCGTTCAAAATTGAACCCTTCCGAGCCCTTCTAAAGGGTTCCAGCCCTTCCTAGAAGTCTAAAGTTAAAATTGTCTTTGAAAACAAATTAAAATCTAAATTTTACTTTTCTAATTAAAAAGGGCATAATTTATGTCAATATTTCAAAAGAAGGGTATCATTTGAAATTACCTATCCATATAAATTTCTCAAGATATTGAAATTCCTATACTATAAATTTCAACTTGTCATTCAAAATATTGGAAATTTGATAAATTATAATAACTCATTCACTCATGTCATGCACTCATTGCTTAGCTACGCAAGATGACCGGTAATGGCTGATCACTATGAGGCACTGGCCATCAAGATGTGACTCTCACTCCCGATGGGGATGCAATCTAAAGTGTGGCAATGTGTCAACAACTATGACTATAACAACAAAGAACAACTACTAGTCTACTACTAGGCCCGAAACAAGCTCAAAACTTTGTTTTTACTACCGATGTGAACCTGGCTACCAATGTCCATTCTTTTTTCATCAAAATGAAATTCAAAAGGCCACTTTTATGAGTCCTCCTCTACAAGACTTCATTTATTGCATGAATATCATGGACTCACGACAACTATTAACAACACTCGATGTCATGCAAATACAAATAATGGCATGTAGCTAAGATCACAAACTGTACATAGGTCGATTTATGCAATGCTATAGAGAGGTGTCATTAGGCACACGATATGGAGAAACAATGAGTTAGAAAAAAAATTTGCACCAAAGCACTTGCACAATGGTTATTAATAAAAAAAAAAACAATTGTTGGCTCAAGAATAGTCTTTCAATTTGATGGGTGGCATGATCATGATGTAATCTCCCTCCGTCCTTTTATACATTTGTGGTTTCTCACAACAATTGTCCTCAATGGTCACCACCAAAATACATATAAAAATTACCTATATTTGCATCCTCTTCTCTATAATCCTCATCTCATAGTCATAACTAAGGATTATTATGCATGCACATCCTCACATTATAATATCAATTAGGTCAAGGCACAAAGACAACCATAAAATATCAAATGTGTCAAGATGCAAAGAGTAAGAGACAACTATAAGTAAGTATTATATTAAATTTACCATATAAGAATTTAATTGACACTATCAACTGAGATTTGACACGTTGTATTGTTGTATTGTTGTGATATTCTTATCACTCCTTACGAATGTGATTGCAAGGAATGATTTGAAGGTGAAGTCTATAATTTTAGGTCTTCTTCCTAATTAGCATGCCTTTTGGTAAGACAAAAAGGAGGGTAGAGTCCTGCAACAACATGGAAAACAATTTCGACATAGAGGTATACACATTAATTGTTTTCATTAAATAACTTAAATTTCCTACCTGTGACTATTGACTCACTGAATCGTGGACTGGTATAAAACATATCAAAATTGACAGTCGTGAACCCTTAATTACTCACACCTAGAACTTTCTCAAATCTAGCCATTAGTAAACTTCTTTTGGTATTTTGGTTCAATTTAAAAGGCAGATTGTTGAGGCTCGGACATGCAATGTGTTGTACGGCTTCAATTGAATTAGGCTTGATTCCATTGCACCTTCATCCCATACATGTATGCTTTCACGACAAGTGTTGAACAACAAAATTTGATGCCCCAACCCCAATTATGCTAGCGTTGCTAACTTGCTTGGGATCTAGGATTTGTTTTTTTAATGTTTTAAGAGTTGTGTATTAATTTTTCTTAGGTGCCCAATCCCCATGATTCTTACATCTCTCAAGTTTGGATTGTTTCCCTCTCTCTGGTTTAAATTAAGTTTTTGGCTATATATATATATATATGTGTGTGTGTGTGTGTGTGTGTGTGTGTGTGTGTGTGTGTGTGTGTGTGTGTGTGTGTGTGTGTGGGTGTGTGGTTGTAGGTTTATTATAGCCTCGTTTTGCTTAGTGACTTCATTTTGTATATAGTTAATAGTAAGTAATTCTCTCATGGTTCTATTTATTCTTTAAGACTATATTTAGTTATAACGTCTTGCAATATGCATAAGGTCTAGTGGATGCCCCAATATTGTTATCACATAGTTTAAGTAGTTTTCTGTACAATGAAGTGTGCTCCAACTCGAAAAATTACAATAAAATAGTTGTTAGGTTAGTGAACTATAAAATTAATGATATATATATGACAAATTAATGTGTTCAAAATAATTTTGATTGAAAATATATCATTTTTTCATGTAAATATTAAGACGTGCTCAATTATTTAAAATTGCAAAAATTTGGAAACATTTATATTGCCCTTCATCTTTAAAGGGCTCCTAGAATAAATAACCTTTCAATTGAAATTAAGACGCCCCCTTCAAATTTGATCATTGCTATGTCTAGTTAATTTTATGGTGTGTATGTCTAGTTTAATTTTATAGAATGATATAATGTACCTTATGTATATTTTTGTTAAACTTGGATCTATATTGATGTGATATTGAATTAATACAACAACTTAACCACAAATGAGTTATATGTTAGTTATTCTTGCTTTTTCCTTGTGTACTATGAATTATTCATTGATCATGCATCANTTTCATAAATATCCAATAAATTCATATTCATATAGTGGACAATATTAATATGCAAAATTTCATATAAGAATAGCTTGTTGCATTTTGGAGCATATTATAAATAAACGTAACATAAAAGTAACATGGTAAACATAACTCATTTAAAGTATATACCTTTATTATATTTAAGTCATTGCATACAATAAAAGTGCTTCCCCATTATGTCTTTCATTTGGTACTATCTCATCTAATTATATCTAATTAAATTGTAATCTCTAATATTTATTGACATTTGGTAACATAAATTTACATTACATTATATTAATATGTCATATGTAAGAAAAATGTATTAATACTCCATCATTCTTTCTTAAAACTACAATATTAAGTCATAATTAAAAACATTTAAAATTAAAATTTCTTAATAACTTCATTCTTCTAAGATTTTGGAATTAAGTAGTCCATTAAGACTTCTCATGATTTTTGTTTTTTGGTAGAGTTCTCAAATTCCCAAATCACAAAAAATATCAAATTTGTGAACTATTGTGAATAACTTTTCTATGTTGAGTTTAAAAATATTTTTCAATTTTACTAATCTAGAATATCCAACCATTAAAAACAAGTATTGACCATCATTGACTCGCTTGTTTCCTTGGAAGAAACATTCTTGTTTCATCGTTTTTGGAGGTTTCCATTGAAAAAATTAAACTAACTAATGAAGTAAAATAACTTGAACTAAAATGTTATTTTTATATGAAAAAAAAACAGAAATTGTATCCTACATTGTTTTATTTAACAAAACAAAAATATAATTATGTATCAAGGAGATCTGCATTGTTCCTAGAGTACCATCCTTCCTTAGCTTGTGATTCATGATTCATGGAAAAGAAAAACTAAAACTTGAAGATTGCCATGAAACACCCAAAAAAACAATCTTTAAACAAAGGAAATGAGGCATACAAAGAAACCATTGAACCCTATCACAACATTAAATAAGCTATAATCAAATCAAATAAGATAATGTAATAAATACATATTGTTATCGCGACATTAAATAAAGATATATAAATAGATGATAATTCATTTGTTGAATTCATGTGAAGTATATATTGAGATCCTATGTTCAATCACTTAGACAATCCACATTATTAATAGAACATTAAAGATACATGCATGTGTCTATTCAATTATTAAAGTTTGATTTTGATTATGTATATGAAAATATGTGAAATTTTTTAGGTTTCATTAAATGGAAATTTAAAGTGAAATTTTACATAACGTATATAAATGTGTTTAACAACTACTTATGGAAATATTTATTTAATATCTAAGTTTCCTCTCTTCATTGATAAAGAGTTTCACCATGCTTCAGTGTCTTTTAAAATTGAAATTATATATATATATATATATATATATATATATATATATATATA
>LPNX010046017.1:334790-384411 GCA_001517045.1 Pseudotsuga menziesii
ATTTTTTGGATGGAACATGTGATAGAGGTGACACAAATCACTCACTTGAGATATAAAAAGTGCCTCTTAATGCAAAAACAAGTACCCCTATTTGTGTGAAAGATGTAATTTGCACTTGTAATACATAAAATAATAAGCATATGCTTGTTATGTCCTCTAGGATTTAGAGTCAATATTCATACTAATATGTTCTCTATTCCCTTCACTGCATGCATAAAACATGCATGTCTTTTATTTCTTTTTAATTCTCTATCAAATTTGTGTATCTAAAGATTTCACAAGAAACCTATGATTTTGTTTGCATAAGTAGGTTTCCACAACAAATTTGTGAATCTATTTTTTCTGTGTTATGTTGATGTTTGCATCAATATCAAACAATAATAGAAGTCATATCATACCACACAAAATAAAATGTATCAAAGATTCATTTCACTTAACGGGGGTGTGAAGGATGGATAATTTCTAAATTGAGCATCTAATTTTCTATGTTACTAAGAAGTTCATATTGTTTTCCTCTATGTTTTTTGAATTCGAATACATTACCAAAACAATTTGAGTTTTTGTGACTTTAGAAATCACTATTGTTTCTCTCTTTTTCTTGAATTGTAGTTGTTGAGGTGTCTAATTTCTCTCATTGCAAAGCTATATTCTATCATTTATTATCTCAATGCATACTAATTATTTTTTTTTGTAGTTCTTGAAGAGCTAATCTATGTTGTCGATGACTTCCAAATAATTTTCTTTCATAAATGCATATCTTCGTATTTTCATGTAAACGATATAAATCAATTCACAACCTTGTAAAATTTAAAAAGCTCACCTTCATATAACATCAATTGTTATCTCAAGACTATTAAGCCATAGCATGGGGTTCTGAAGCAATTACAATGACATTCTGCTTATGCTTTCAAGCTTACAAAATCCGTCATATATGTGTAGATATTTCAAATAAGGAACACTGAAAACACTGATCTCAACACAGTTAAAAATATCTCTAATCCAATGCAATATACTAATATTGTTTATCAATCCCAGAGAATATGGAAGCACAATACAATAAATGATAACTTGCAACACATGAGATCAATAATACTCTTTAACAAGAACAATCACACATGAAAATTAACACAATACTTTCATTCAAATGACCTTAGAAAACCCCATGTGGGAAAAAGAGTGAGAGAGATATAATCTTTTATATCATAAGTAGTTTACAATAAAGATTGAAAGATGCCAACACAAACTTATCTCAAGTTTTCTAATTGTTAGAATGGCTAGAAAATGATGGGAATAGTTGGTGTAGCTAAAACTGCTCCCCTGTTCCTAGAATGTGCCTCTTTTCCTCCTGACTACGCCCCTCTATATATCACTTCTTTTTGATCTAGAAATATTGACCATACACATCTTATCCACTATCTTCATGAGCACTGTCTCTTAGATATGGATGAACCCTCTCTCAGAGTGATCCATATCTTGGGGGCTGAGACTCGAAAGGCTTGGATGCCAAGAGAGGAGGAGAAGAGATAACATGATGGAAAACTATGAGAAAGAAACATCAGTGCGATCTAGGATATGAATACCTTAGACAATGAAACATAAGTAAATATGTTGCGTGGAGGGGTGAGGCTCAAAGAGGGTTCTTTTAGCCTCACCTCTCAAACTATACTATGAAAAGCACTCAAAACTAGTAACCCAATAACTCAATAGAATAAGAGAAGTGCAGGACTCCAAAAATCCTTCTATGCTTTATTGAGAAGGAATAGAGCATTTTTATAACATTATTACAATGTTCCTTGGGGCCATACCATGGGTTGTGAAATACCATGGATGAGAGAGGTACAATGTGCCTTGAAGCCATACCATGGAATAAAATCGTGGGTTTCCAAATACCATGGATGGGAGAGGGTGGCCTTGCCATTTAATGTTTTTATGATGAATGAGAGAGAGTGGCCTCTCCATTTAATGATTTTATGACTCATACATCTGAATTTAGACCATATTACCCATCAAATTTGGATCATTCTATCCCCTTAGAAAATGATGGTCCCCATCATTTCATGCTGTAAAGAGACCCATGATTACAATGTTCCAATTTACAATGAAGAGAAGGGTTTTGTGTGGTTAATATCACATAATCCTCATCTAGAGTAGAAAAAGAGATACACTAAAGACATCCTCTTTGGGTCTCTTCCTGTGTAAAATATTTCCAAAGAAAATCCCACTTGGGGAGGTTCTATATTTCCACGAAAGACTCGGTGAGCACTACCCATGGCTTAGTCACTCCATTCAGGGCTTGTCACATGAGCTCACTATCGTCAATATTCCCCCCCACCACTCATAACTCATCTTTGACCTAAGTGATGTGAGTAAGTTAGGTGGCCATGCTTTGGTTCTGATCATTTTTGTGTTTTTTAGTTTTTCTCATAGCGCCATTTTCTTATTTTCATTGGAACTATGGCACAACTTGTTCAACGCATCCCACATATCATACACATTATCCTTTCCTATGATATGTAGGATCACATGGTCCATGATTTCATCTAGGAGAATTATATAGGATTTAATATTCTTCTTATCATATATCTCTTTTCTTGTTACATCTATCAATATTGTCACAGGTCTTGTGGTTGTACTCTCCACAATATCTCATAGTTCATTTTCCTTTATAAACAAAACAATAATCATTTTTTCAAGCACTAAAATTTGAAGCCCCATCGAACTGATCCTCAAACCTCAAACTAGCTTCCATTATCTCTGACTAAGAGAACTGATTCCAATCTCTCTTAGTGAAAAAAGAAACTTCTAGATCACATATAAGGACCCTACTCGCATAGAACTGATAGGTATTCCATAGATCTAGACCCCAACCATAGAGATCTGGTATAAATACTCACAAATATCAATGTGATTGCTTTGACATTTAACAAAGCTCTAATACCAAGTATATTTTTTAGATAGGGCACATTGAAAAACATTGATCTCAACATGGCCCCAAATTTCTCTAATTCCATGCAATATACTAATATTGTTTCTCAATCCTAGAGATTATAAAAGCACAATAAAATAAATCATAACTTGCAACACATGAGATGAATACTATTATTTAACAATGATAATCACACATGAAACTTGACACAATAATTTTGTTCAAATGACCTTGGAAAAACCCTTGCGAGAAAACCAGTGAGATATATAGGATATTTTATATCATAATTAGTTTACAATACAATAAAAAATATGTCAGCACAAACTTATCTCAAGTTTGCTAATTGCTAGAATAGTTGGAAATAGCTGGGAATAGATAGTGCAGCCAGGAATGTGCCATTTTTCCTAGAATGTGCCTCTCCACCTCTTAAATATACCCCTCTATACATCAGTTCTTTTTAATCTATGATTCTTTCCCCTCCACCTCTACTTCACTATCTCGATAAATGCTCTCTCTCAAATCTAGATGAACCCTCTCTCAGAATTCGCTCTCCTCCAATGAAATGCATGCCTATGGTCAGGAATGTGCTCTCCTTTATTTGATTACTCTTTGATCTCACATTTGGAATTCTTATTTATACTAAGAGGAGGGGTGAAGTAGTATAAAGCAAAGATTATACAATTTTCAATAACAAATTATACTCTAATTTTTGTTTCAATCAAAACAATAAAAGAAACTAGTGCACAAAGAATACACACACACACACACACACACACACACACACACACACACACACACACACACACACACACACACACACACACACACACACACACACACACACACNACTCACTCAGAAACCAATCCCACAAACATGCACCAACTTGTTGACTATAGGTACCAACTTGAGTGGAGACTACAATATCCAATCCTTGCCCCTTATTTCGACCCAGTTCTTCAGTACCAATTGAAAGGAATCTCCAACTTTTAGTCCTTTCCCCTTCTTGCGACCCTAAAATAAATGTAGACACCAAACTGTGACTTTCATGATATGTGATTTGTGCCTTTTGCAATATGCAATATCAACAATATTCTGCAATCTCTAATCTACGTCTTCTACAATCTGCAATATCAATAATATGCAATGTCATGATATAGAATTTGCGACTTCCACTTAAAATGATTTTAATGTATATTTCCTTTGCACATCTCACTACTAGGCAACCCTCTAATTTCTACACTTTCTATTGTTCTTCTTCATTTATTTTGCGCATTTTCTGACTGTTGTATATACTTCTTCTAGACCAATGATCCATTGATACTCCAATTATTTGAAGCTTGCCAACTTGAAATATTACATATTATTCATCTTTAAGATTATCTTAACATATTCATCTCTTGCTTATTTATTCTCACTCAAAATATGTGTCCACACATTGGGGTTCCTTTGAGTCGGTGACACCTCTTCTCAATCTAAGGTTAGCCCTAAGAAAATTCATGATATGTCTACCAAACCTAGGAAGCCACCAACCAATAACATGCCTCGTCATGATGACAACACTCCTTTGACAAGAGAAAATATCCCTAATCAAATCAAAGGGAGCATTCAACATACAAAGAGTCAAACAAAGAAGGTAATGAAACCTCCTAGGAAAGACATCATAACTACCTCATCTCCTAAACCTACTATTGTCAAGGGAGATATGTGGAAACCACCTATGAACACTAGAATTTTGAAAAGAGATCCACCCTAGAACAATATTGTGTCTCATGAACCAATCAAGATAGATCTTGCAAGTACGTTATCAAACCTATTTTTCCCAATGTCACTAAAGAGGTTGGTCAAAATCCCATTCATTAAGGCCCGGGTAATGAAATTTTTAGGGTTGAAAGTATAAAAGAAGTCAAACACAAACCTATTTAGGTTGAATATTGATGTGTCTCTTTTCCTAAATAAGGTAAGCATGTCGGTATCGCTACAAGATATATTGAAAATGCCATCAATTAGTAGCAAGGTTGTCAAATATATGGGAATACAACCTAAGACAGGGGTACCAAAACTAGTACCCACAGTAGCAAGGGATCTCCTTGTCATGATTCAAAGTGTGATGAACAAGGGAGACATATATCCTCCTTTTTATGTCTCCCTAGAAATAAACCAGTTGATTCTGCATAACTACATGCTAGATTTTGGAGCAGAAGTAAATGTGATGCCTTACAAGGTCATTAACCAGCTTGAGTTATCAACGACCCAAAAATTTGGAAATGTTTGTGTCATGGATTCACGACCTATAGAGTGTAAAGCAGTAATTGAAAATTTAAAAATGAAATTGGTAGCTTATCCAGATGTTGAGATAACAATTAATGCATTGGTTATTGATATTCCTAACATTTAGGGTATGCTCATGTCTAGATAATGAGCAGAAAAATTGGGAAGAAGTATTCAATTAGATATCAATTGTACAATAGTCCCTATTAATGAGACCACCTTGATCAAATTGATGAATGAGACACCCATGATGGAGCATGTAGAAACTCCAGACCACTTGTTTGATGATTCTATGCATGCCACTAATGTTGGAAATTCTATGGTATTAGAAAATTATTGGGAAGAAGCTAGACCACATCCTTTCCCTCCTAGGAACATTTGGAAGACGCATTTCGATGGTGCTAAATCTGGACATGGTGGTGGAGCTAGTGTTATCTTGGTTTCACCAGCAGGAGAAGAAACTTTGCATTCCTTCCATTTGGAATTTGATTTCACCAATAATGCGACCGAGTATGAAGCTCTACTTTTAAGGATAGAACTGGCTAGAGACATGAAAATAAATTGTTTAAGTGTGATCGGTGATTCTGAATTAGTTGTTTCTCAAGTAAAAAATAAGTTTGTAGCTAAGAATGATAGACTACATAGAGCGAAGCTACTGAAATGTAGTATGGGATGCCATAGAGATGTTTGAGGCTTTTTCAATTAAAGAAGTCCCTCGGGAGGAAAAAACACTTGTTGATGCCTTGTTTGTGATTGCGTGCAACTTTGAAATTCCTGAATACCTCAAAGAAAAGAAACGCAAGGTGTAAGTTTCATTTAGGCCATCTTCTCCTGATAATCAAGATCAAAGGAAATTTTTTGATAACGATTCTAAAATAATATGCTTCTTACAATGTATTGATTTTCCTCAAGATAACGTCGTCACTTTAGAAGATCAAATGCAGAATAAATCATGATGTGATATAGATGCCATATAATTTTATTTACCTTTGGAAAATAATTTCAATAGGCAGGAGGAGTATAAAGGGAGAAGGGTTGATCCTGTTGATGAGGTCATTGAGATAAACATAGGAACTCTTGTTTCCACTAAAATGGTAAAAATTGGTAAGAACAAATCCCCCAAAGAGAGAAAAGATATTGAATATATAATTCGGGAATATAAGGATGTTTTTTCTTGGACTTATGATGACCTAAATACACATGATCTATCTATCGTAGAACACACTATCCCTTTGAAGGAAGGATCCTAACCTTATAGGAAAAAATTTCGCAATGTAAATCCAAAGTTGCCCCCACCTGATTAGAAAGGAACGTGAAAAAATGTTATCTATCGAAATCATCCATCCTGTGAGGCACACAACTTGGGTATCAAATCCTATCATACTAAGAAATAAAAATGGGGAGATTAGATTATGCATAGATTTCATAAATTTAAACCAGGCTTCTTTCAAAGATAATTATCCCTTACTCAATATGGAAATATTGTTGCAAAGTGTCACAGGGGATGGGATATTATCCATGTTAGATGGTTTTTTAGGGTATAACCAAGTCCAAATTACAAGGGAAGATAGGGGAAACACAACATTTACCACTCCATGGGGAACCTATGAATATATACGAACTCCATTCGGATTACTAAATGCGGGCTCCACCTTTCAAAGGGATATGGAACAAGCGTTTAGTGATTTGATTGCTAAGATCATTGCAATCTATCAAGATGATTTGAAATATTTTTCCAAGGAAAGGGGTGACCACGTGAAGCATTTGTGATAGAAGCCATAAATTTGGAATCTCTTTAAATACAAAGAAATTAACTTTTGGGATTGATGAGGGGAAGTTACTAGGGAATACTGTTCAAAATATGGAATCTGAATTCACCCATAACAAGTGCAAAATATCAACGCCATTCCTCCCTCCCATGATATTCCATCTCTCTAATCCATTTTTGGACAAATTAATTTTGTACGATGATTCATCCCAAACCTAGTAGAATTAGCCAAGCCTCTAAATTCCTTATTAAAGAAAAATGCAAAGTTTGTGTGGGATAAGAAGTGTGACATTTATTTTTCAAAATTGAAGAAGGCCATATCAACTTCATTGGTTTTGGGATACCCTAATTATAAAAAGGAATTCATGATTTATTCATATGCCTTAGAATATACAATCGCAACATTTTTATTACAAAAGAATAATGAAAAACATGAACAACCCATAGCTTTCATGAGTAAAAACCTTAGAGATGTAAAATTGAAGTACACTACCACCGAAAAATAGGCCTATGCATTGGTTAAATCTTTGAAGCACTTCAGGAGATATATTGGTTTCCCCAAAATCAAGGCGTATGTACCATATCAGGCAGTAAAATATGTGGTATCCAAATCTAATGGTATCGATATACGAGGAATTTGGATTTCATGGATTTAAGAGTATGATTTGGAGATTAAACCAATCAAAATTGTAAAAGGGAAAGGCCTTGCACAACTTCTAACAGATAAAGAAGTTTCATTGAATTGTGTATAAGAAGACCCTAATAACCTAAATATCAAACATGAATGGTACAAGGATATCATATATTATTTCAAGAAATTAACTTGTCTTGATAATTTTGTTGACCATCAATGGAGGGCCTTGAGGATGAAAGCATCAAATTATGTTCTAACACGAGATGGTTTGGGATGGAATAATATTGACAGTATCATTCTTATATGTGTAAATCTAGAAGAATCTAAATTCATTATAAGCGATATGCATTCTGGGTTGTGTGGAGGGCATTATGCACCTAGAACAACAGCTGCTGAAATTATGTGGGCATGATATTATTGGCTTACGTTATATAAATATGTTCACCATTTTGTTATGTCATGTCAGGAATTTCAATTCTTCTCAGGAAATCCAAGATTTCATGCCTTACCACTGAATCCTATAATCATTGAGGATCCTTTTTAGTAGCAGGGTATGAATTTTGTGGGCTTATTTGATCAAAACTCAACTAAAGGGTTTAAGTACATTTTAACTTGCACTAATTATTTCACCTGTTAGGTGGAGGAATTCCCTATTAATAAGGATACCACTGAAGTTATAATCAAGTTATTGGAAGAAAACATTATGTAAAGGTATGGTTGTCCCTTAAAATTAACCACTGATAATGCCAAATATTTCAGTAAAATTGAAATGAATAACTTTTTTTTAATCATGGCATAGTTTTGTCTCACTCTTCCAATTATTACCCTCAAGGAAATGGATTAGTTGAATCTAGTGACAAAAACTTGGTAAGAATTTTGAGAAGAATGGTGGGAGAAAACACAAGAAGTTGGGATAACAAGTTTAAATACGCCTTATGGGCATATAGAACCACAGTAAAAAGAATTACTGGAAAATCCTTGTTTTAATTATTATATGGAAAATATTGTAGAATTCCCATCTACTTGAAAATACCAGTCTATGGTTTGTTACATCAGCGTGCATCTGACCAAGAAGCTATGCAAGCCAAGATAGATAAGTTGGTAGAATTGGACGAAAAAAGAAGATAAGCTTTTGACAAAACAATAATAGAGAAAGAAGCGATTAAGGGAAACTTTGGCCGAAGCACTCAAAATGAAGATTTCAAGGCTGGAGACATAGTACTCTTGTGGGATAAGAATAAAGAAAATCCAAGAAATCATGGTAAGCTTGAGAAAATTTGGATGGGACCTTACAAAATCGGTCAAATAAACAGAAAGGGGTCATTTTGGTTAGAAACATTATATGATGACAAAATAGAGTTACCTGTAAATGGGAGATTTATTAAACATTATTCCCCCCCATAAACTAGTATTTTCACCATCAGTTAGAATAGGTAGGATTGAATAATCTATTTCGAGCAGTAGTTGAGTCTGTCTTTCTGTCTAATTGATGCATGAGTCTTCCAGTTTCTGTTTCTTGTTGGTGTTTAGTTATTTTATGAATTTTGAATGATTATAATAGAGCTTACTTTTCAACACTTTACTTTCCAACATTTATTTTCTGTCCATTTATTTTTGCGTATATTTTTCACATACATGTTGCTTTGGTATTTCTTGCTTCCATGTGCCTAGGTAATAGGTAAATGTTTGGAAAGGAAGAAGGATTTTGGATGTGTTGGATTGCTTGTTGTTGATGGTGCTATGGACAAGATATTTCTAAGGTTCTCAAGCACTCTCTTCATTAGAGAACTTGTCCCAGTTGGAGCCAAATGTTATCACATACACGTTTTTCAACTGGGATACCATGATGCAACATACAAACTTGTCTCTATTTATATTATGGGCTATTTTTCACATGGGATATTAGCATGGATATGTCTACCATAATTACATGCATCATGAGTTATATGTTATATGCTATGAAATAAAAGCCTGTAAATGAAATTGCAAACTGTGTCTTTAGACACAAATAAAAATCGCTATAAAGTGAAATTGTTAAAGTCCCAAATAAATCAATGGATAAACAAATGATAAATCTAAAGACTATTTCCCATTTGATTGAAATGCAATGATTATTTCCTCATGAATCCTACAGTTTTTGATGTGAGATGGAGTAAGGGATAACTAATTCTAAGTGTCCCCTAGGTTCTCTTCACTGCAAATTCTTTTGTAATCAAAACAAGGGTCCTAGAAAATATCCTCATGGAGCTTGATATTTAGCTTGGATGTGAGTCATAGACATGATTGTTAAGGTTGAATGGACACTTTTCAAATTAGCTCATCCACCCGTGAGACACCATCATTCCCTATTGTTCAATCTATCATGCATATGCCACTTTGGTTGTGTATACTTTTCATTATTCGGATAAATCACAAAGTCAAAGTTAGTCAAAATTCATTACCATTTTCCTCAGCCTTGTTGTCCGTCCTCACCCAGTAGTAGCACATTGTTTACCCTCTGTAAATATGGCATGGAAAAGTAGACTTCCAGAAAAGTTCCAAGGTTCTTCAGAAGCACAGGTACATCTTACTAGTATTATTATTATTATTATTATTATTATTATTATTTGTCACCATGATTATGAATAACTGATTTAAGCTTGGTTTTGATATACATTATTGGAACATTTCTTACCCTGGATGCTTATAGGATCATATTGATGCAGTTTCTCACTTTTAGTTTGGGTATTTTGAACTGGTCAACCTAGTTTGACCAAGTCAAGCATAGTTCCTAAGGAAGTGACTCAAAATACAACTTGGTCTATATTTGTTCCAAGCATTCCCAAGACAATTACTGCGGTTTCAGTTTTGAGAGTTTGGCCTCCATTCTCCTGATAAGTGATTATTATCACTTAATTATTGGCCAAATGATCAAATTTTATTCCAGATGGCAGTATGAGTGGTTCTCCTAGAGTAGAGTAGTGTTCCATTGGGTATGAGTAGTCACTTACGCCATTCTTCTATGTCTTCATATCATCCAGAGAATTCATTTTCCCCCAATTTGCACTCTAGATAGAGTTATGATGGATCTATCATTTTCGAGAGATTGTACCAGCAAAAATGAACTAGAGAAATCACTGAAAAAATCGATTTGGCCTCCTAGGTCAAGGAAATAGATTGGAATTTTGAAATATGATGTGTCTCAGTATAGTAGATAGTTCTCCAAAAAATTTCATTCAATAATTGTCCAAATTATTTTTATCTTGGCTCATCAAGTGAGGAACGCCCCCCAAAGGGTGCCAACTCTACTTGGATACTGATGTATTGTATAATTATATCATATGATTTGAAGTTGTAAAGGGGCCTATGGTGAATTAAGACCATAGTGACCCCATCCTATGTATTATCATATCACATCTTATGTTATATTGCGACTTTCACCTAGGATATGCATCCTTGAGTAAAATGTTCCCTCTCTTTGACTTAGTCACTTGATCCATGTAGTGATTTATGTATTGTTGATCTCCACTGTTGATGATGTTTTAATATCAACCGTTGGATGTAAAAGTGAGTTAGGTTTTACGTCTCTCTCAAACTATTTAAGAGAGGTTCCCCCCATTGTATTCATCAGCTTTGACATCGAAACTGAATAAAGATATTTTTTCTGGGATTACACTTTGAGTTCTTCTGATGTAATGATGATTTGTTGATTGGCATTGTTGGCATCCTACACTTATTTTTATTTTGGGATAGATCGTTCATATTTTTCCTTACCCACTCATCTACAGGTTGAAGAGGCACACTAGACGAGGGCGCACTTGTGAGGGAACTCACCGTGCTCCGGCTCTCAGGTTGTATAGTTAAGGGAGTGATTCTTTATCTAATGATTTTTCATTCACATACTTTATTTATAGTGCAAATCCTATTAATTTTTTTGATCTTTTGATTTTTCTTTGGTTGGGAAGGTTGAACAGGGTGCTAGGGTCACTAGCTGAAGCTGAATATCATCAAGATAATATCCCGAAACGGTCATTTGATTGGAAAATCAAAATTATTCATCATATTGAAAATCATCTACAAGATCCAGGTATGTCTCACATGTATTTTCTCCTTCTTCATTTTCTGAATGCATTTCCCATCACTTCCTGCATTGAAAAAACCCTCATTTAGTAGTAGGAAAATCACCAGACCAATTTGCACTGAGAATTGGAAAATTTGTTGATCTTTGTTTTATCCAGCATACTGAAGAGCCCCCTCTCCCTAAATTTTTTGATCTTGGACTCCTCTTCCCATCTCTAGACATTGGTTTCAGTCTAGGAGAAAACACCCATGTTTGGCTTGTTGGTCAATTTCCTATGGTTTCAGTTGGGTATTTTTATTATTGGATCCTTTTACCCAAATGGGTTTGTTAAATCCTTAATTTCATTAAATTGACCTCGTCCTAGGTATTTTCCATATATATGATTAAATCCTCAAGGGTCTCGTGACTGATCATTTGAACGAACACACCAACCCTACATGTGGTTTAATTCTAATAAGTCACTGATCTTATTGATTCGAGTAACATTTCTCCATTCATTAAACACCCATACTCAAATATCCCTTAAATTGTGGATTATCCATTAAATCTAGGGTTATTGGAACTCACCTTATGTATTCACTCTTTTGTCTTAATCTGTTGATTTGTTGTAGATATCTCCTTCCAGGATAATATTGGGTCTCCCCCATTATCACTCAGGCATTCAGTGGAATAAAGTGAAGGAATCGCTAGCCTATGTGACAACCCTCAATATTTTTGGGTTTAGGGTTTTTGTAGGTCACAACTTTGGTTTCCTAACCCCTCTGCTACCCAATATTGTATTTATCGATCAAGGAAACTATAAGATTCGTGATAACATGAATAAATTAACAATACATCTCACATTCCTACAATACAATTGACCTCTTTGGAATATGAATTAGAAATAAATATGTCATAATTTCTATAAACGGAAATTTTCCAATGACCCATGGAGAAGGTTCCAATAAATTGCTTGACCATTCCAATACTTTATCTCCCCTTACTGCAAATATTGATAAAGTTTTCCATGATTTTTGGAATGTGGGGGGAAATAATTAAGCATCTAATATCAACACTCCTAAAGTAGGTTAATAGTGAGTCTCATGAATCAAGAAGAGAAGTAAGAGAGATATTTATTGGAAGAATTTCCCTTCCAATAGACGAGGGTCCTCCACGTTTCAATGCTATACCAGAAAGAAGAAGGACGATGCCATTTCCCCATTCCTGAGGCAACAATGATTCCTCTATAATACCTACCCATGATGTTCAATTTGTTTCATCATCCATTAACCAATGTAGGTATATCTATGTTGATTAGGTTATTGTTGAAAACTATACTTTTAATAATATTTCTAGACGATCAGGAAATATTTGGATGGGACCACTAACAATAGAACGATTTGAAGGTAATATGTATTATTTATCTACTGAAGATGGTTGTAAGTTTGAAATTACTATGAATGAATTTATTGAAGTGACTATGTCTCAGGAATGAATTAGAATATCATTTATGTTAGGATTATTAATCCTTCTTTTTCCAATTTGGTCATATGTCTAAATCAGGAGTCA
The DNA here is from genome assembly GCA_001517045.1 of Pseudotsuga menziesii. NCBI lineage: Eukaryota > Viridiplantae > Streptophyta > Pinopsida > Pinales > Pinaceae > Pseudotsuga > Pseudotsuga menziesii. The sequence goes on from LPNX010046017.1 coordinate 347,996, forward strand.
TGTCTAAATCGGGAGTCCATCTAGTTTATTTTTAGTCACTAGCACCATTGGGTCCACTTGGCCTAATTGAGGCACATGTTCCAGTTACTCAAGTGTGGGGAACATTAATTGAAGCCTATTGCCATTGATTGCACTTGTATGCATCAGTTTAGGAGCCTCCTAGACCAATCCCTACAATTTAGGAGCCACTAGGAGTGCCGATACCAACCAAGGTTTAGTTGAGTTGAGTTCGCGACTAGTCAAGCTGCGTTAGGAGTTAGTTACATTCAATTCTAGTCCTCTACATTCAGTTAGCACTAGGTTTGCATGGCTGCATGCAGGAGAGGCTCATTTCTCACCTACCATAGTTAGTTAGCCTTAGTTAACACTCAATTAGACACTTGAGTTGTGTTTTAGAACTCCGTTGAACTTAGATAAGTGTTTAGACAAGGTCAGTTAACTATTAAGTCCTCCAATAATGATTTAGACAAGGTATTAGTTACCTACAGTCAAGTAGATTATAATCAATTCGGATTTCCTCATGTGGATTTGAATTGCTTGTGGCTATTTAGCCATTGCACTTCATTGTAATTATTATCTATTTACTCTTTAATTAATGAAAAGCATTCACAGCTGCAAGCCATTTTTGCATTGTTTCATTCTTCAGTAACTGAGTAAATTGTGTGATATATCTTGTGAGTTGTGTGTTTGTCCACAGATCTATGTGCTGAATTTAATATGGTATCAGAGCCTTGGTGGACAAGGCACTTCTCCTCCTTAGATCTCCTATTGGATCATTTTTTAGCAAAATTTCTCCGTCCAGCTTTGCACCAAAAGCAGAAGGTTTACCACTTAATACCCCAAGTTAAGGAGTTGTTGATAAATATTGCTTGATCAACTATGATGGGTGTGATGAAAACCTCAAATGTGCAGGATTTCAACCTTATAGTGCCCCTTTTTGTGTTTTTGTAGGTACAACTTCGAATGGATTCATCAATTCATCTTCTCACCCTATTCTCAAACTATTCAAAATGGAAGATGAAGATGATTGCATCTCTGAAGAGACAAGATCTCTACGAGGTTTCTATTGGAATTGGTGAAGAGTCATTTGAGAGTGAGAATGACTGGCTAAATGAATGTGATGCAGCTTTTGGAACAATGTGTATGGCCCTTTCTCCTAGCATGCGCTACCTCAAAAAATATGTTGAATACCCAAAGGATCTCTGGACAACATTGGAGAGAACCTTTGGAATGATTCATGAGGATAATAATATCACTTTGGAGAGCATATAGAAAACCATAATCATTCTAAATCCAAAAATATCGGCCTCCATTCTCTCTCATGAAGTTGTTCAAGATGAAGAACAAGCAGAAGCTTCTACACAGTTAATTCGAATTGAAGACAGACTCCTTGCAATGACTCCTTCTCTTGATGCTCTGGAAATTTATGAGATCTATGATATCTCATCTCCTCATATGGATGAGACAGAAGAAGAAATTTGAACTTTTTATATTTAATAAAAATACTGCTTCACTTCCATGCAAACATTCACCGGTGATTTTCCTTTGAATTATGTGCAAAGTTTGCCAGTAATTGTGTGGTAATTGCTTCCAATAGTGAAGAGGAATTTGATTTTTCTCTCTCTAATGTTGCTTCTAGTGTGAAAATATGTAATACTTTGGATATTTTGGAATAAATATCAGATTACTAGAGTTATCCATTCACTCCCCTTGATCTAGATCTTCCAACAAATTCCTGCAGGATTGCATTCACCAAAATTCAGAATTTTGAAGAAGAAGAAAGCTACGCATCCACCGTCTCGCTTGACCATTTATTTGGATATGATATGAACCTTATTGAATCTTATATGATATTATTTGGATCTGATATGATATTTATTGGTTCAAATTTTAAAATCAATAGATTTCAGTCATGCTTGTAGATGCTCTCACCAATTATGGTGTGAAAAATTAAGTACCATAATTTCTCTTCAAAACTACTGCTGGGGATTTGTTGTTAATTTCCTCTTATGAGGTTGCTGATATTTTATTTTGTGAATTATCATATATTTTTGAAGCTATATCAGACTATGGAGCTTAGCATTCACTCTCCACAGTCCTAGTGCTTCTCTACCATTGATCACATGCTCATCTCCTCACATAACTAGTAAAGAGGAAGACATGCTGTGTCCGCCTAGACACTTGATCATAACACTTGGGGCTGATTTTACCACTCATGTTTTGCTGTTCATGGCTGCAACATATCAGTTTCTTGAGTGTTCCTCACATTTTCTGAATCCTCAAGAACCTTTTCTCACTTATCAGTTGATTTCAGTTGCTCTACATGGGTCCAGTCTTCATCTGGTAGCTGTCTATATTTCTGATTTAGTTGAGCATATCATTATTCTTACAAAGAGGAAGATTACTCTAGAAATAATGATGGAGAGGTTCACATTGCAGGCCCCAGGATACTTGTGCACAAAAGAACCAAATTGATCCTAATTCTACCTACTTAATTAGAGGGGGGGATTTTTTCCCATGTGGTTTTTTCCCCAGCTCCTTGTATTGAGCAATGACTTTACTTTACTTGATGTAATGGGTGACCTATGGTATTAGTTACCAAGGCCCATAGATTTTCCAGGTTAGCATTCAGGGGGGCTGTTAGGATTATTAATCCTCCCTTGTCCAATTTGGTCATATATCTAAATCAGGAGTCATGTCTAAATCGGGAGTCCATCCAGTCTATTTTTAGTCCCTAGAACCATTGGGTCCACTTGGCCTAATTAGGGCACATGTTATAGTTACTAAAGTGTGGGGAACACTAATTGAGGCCTACTTACACTGATTGCACTTGCATGCATCAGTTTAGGAGCCATTGGGAATGCCGATACCAACCAAGGTTGGTTGAGTTGAGTTGGTGACTAGTCAAGTTGAGTCAAGAGTCATTTACATTAAGTTCTAGTCCTCTACATTCAGTTAGCGTGAGGTTTGCATGGATGCATGAAAGAGGGGCACATTTATCACCTACCACAGTCATTTAGCCTCAATTAACACTGAATTAGACACTTGAGTTGTGTTTTAGAACTCCATTAAACTTCAATAATGGTTTAGACAAGGCAAGTTAACTATTGAGTGCTCCAATAATGATTTAGACAAGGTCTTAGTTACCTACAGTCAAGTAGAGTCTAATAAATTCAAATTTCCTCATGTGGATTCAAATTTCTTGTGGCTATTTAGCCATTGTACTTCATTGTAATTATTATCTAAGTACTCTTTGATTAATGAAAAGTATTAACAGCTGCAAGCCATTTTTTCACTGTTTCATTCTTCAATAATTGAGTAAATTGTGTGATCTATCTTGTGAGTTGTGTGTTTGTCTATAGATATATGTGCTCAATTCAATAATCTTTTCATCATTCGTTAGAGTAGGTAGGATTTAGTAAGCTCCTTTGAGCAGTAGTCAAGTTTTTATTTTTATGAGTCAGTGCATGTGTCCTGAAACTTATGAGTCTTTTTGGCCATTTACTCTGGCCTTTACATAGTTTATTTATGTCTTTAAGTTGTGTTTATTCCTAATTCACACCTCAGGTCATGTGGTAGAAATATTCAATCCATTTGGTGTGACCTTGGGGGAAATCTTGAGCCAAGTGTTTTCACCTAATACTCAGCTCCTTTGTCTAGGCCAACTCCTAGTGAATACACGAGGGGTGGTCCCTATGAAAAGTAAAATCTGAGGATTTTACTCTATGAAAGAAAAGATTGATTCTTGGGTTTAATATAAAATGGATAAAATATCAGAATGGACTATTTAAATAATGAAATTACATCAACAACATATGATAATGTAAACATCATTCACGAATGTTTGCAATATTTTATTTAAGCATGAAACATAATATAGATCGGTGCCAATGAATAATGGAGTGCTTGTAAAAGTGGAGTTTTGTTGTGTCATCTAAGTTTTGAATTTGTCTTGTTGGTTAGTTTTAAATTATTAGTGAGTTACTAAGGGAGTAGGTAAATTGTTGGTCGATTTTATTAATATGGTAATGATCTGGATTATTATAAACAAGAAGGGATTCCATATATACCCAAGGGGTACGAGGGATATGTCTGGAATTACTTAGTAATGGTTCTCATAGTGAAATGTAGGATAAACCGGAGTCACAGGGGCATGTCAAACACTACACCAAATAAGGGTGTAGCATGACGGGGCCCCACGGTCACTGTTAAGTAGTTCATGCTTAACTTCAATACTTTTTCCACAACTTAGAAATATTCAAAAAACATCAAAATTTCTTTTGGTGATCAATTTAAAAGATGAGACTAATTACTAGTCACTTATATCCTTTTCTGATACAACCAATTGATCAGACGTCGAAGCCGTAGTGGAGGTAGAGAATATAGGGATAACATCCTTGTTAATTTTAAGGATTTTTTAACAATGTTTTTTTTAATTAAATCCTCAAGAGTCTCTTTCAGGTTGTAAATGATAATCAATAAATCAAGGGGATGTAAGTTACCGTAAAGAGTAAAAGATAGTACAAATCAAACTAATGTTATTTAATGAATCCTACCACACATCTCTTTCCCCTTTTGGGTAACTTAGGAATTCATGGGGTTATAAGTTGTATTACTTTTCAAAGGATAAATATACAACTTAGAATAACAAACAAATAATACCAAACACTAGCACACGCATAAACACGAAACTATACACTGACGCGAATCCCCCCCAAGGGGGATGGGGAGTGGGAACTGAGGAGCCTGCTCAAATATTTATTAGTTTCTTACAAAATAGAATAAATGTGCTTTATTCCTTATATTTTGGGTCAAAATGCTCACAATTAATTAAAAAAATAACTTTGATTTAAGGGGGATCTCCGTGGGTCATCTTGTTTCTTAATTTTGCGAAAATTCACCATAGTTTCCTCCTATTTTATTGTAAACCTTCAAAACATAGCAATGAAAACAATGTGAAAGACACCCAAATACAATTTAAGAGTGTCTTGGGAAAGTCTACAAAAAAAAATCAAAACATTCTAAGTAAAACTAGCTAAAAATGACTAAGTAAGGCAAACTAGGAAGCTTTCCTTCTTTATATCTTTGCTTTCCTCCTTGAAGAGAGTGGAAAGAAAATATCAACCACTATATGCCAAATAAATGAATTGAAAGCTCTTTAATCCTCTTAACCAAGTAATTTTGAATATCAATTTTAAACTTGCGAAAAGAGAGCTAGATCTAAAAATTTAAAGAAGAACTTTTAATTATTCAATGAGATCTAGACTTAGTAATTTAAATATACTTTAGATACTTCTTTGGAATGTATATCTAATAAAAGTAATCGTAACCACAATACACTTGAAATTTTTAGATTAAGAAATGATAGAATGAGATGGAGAAAAAAATAGAGAGGGGATGGTGAGACCTTCTTTGGTCAGAACAAAGGGCTAATGATTCTTCTTCAAAGTTATTGGAGAAGAAGGAGATACCACTCACTCATCGGGTTTTTCCATCTTGGATTTCCTGTAACAAACACTCAACAATTGCAAATAGGATTAGAAACACTAGTGTGAAATGATAAGAAGATAAATAATATTATAGATCCATACAAGAAATCATATAATACCTGGTAACATAATATATTTCACAATAAGAAGTGAACTAAAAGGAATCATTTCCCATTCTTATATAAATGTAAATTTCCTTATGAACACAAGTAATCCCAACAATTGCAAATATGAAAGAAACTGATATAGGTTACCTCAATGATTTATAATAAAGAAAACATCAACCAAACATTCATGGATCCCACACTGAAATTGCCTCCAAATAATTTTATTAACAATACTAGGAAAAATATTACAATGTATTCAATAAGAGGTTCAAACTTTTATATTTATCAATGGATATGTGAACTGCTTAAATAGAAACTCTAGTAGGGGAGTTTTCACCAAACAACTGAAGATAAGGTGGGACTGAAATAGAGATGACTTGTCGTCTCAATTTGAGTTCACGAGTTAATTTTGGAGTTGAGGGAGCTTAAGTGGAGTGATATCATGGAGGAGGCACTGCCTCCCATGGGATAGGCAACCTCCTCCTCCTACCAAGCCACTTTAGCCATCAATTCACAAGTGTTGACCCACCTTCATGCTAATGTGCAATTGTACGACCCAATATGAAGTTAGCTCCAGGCCTTTGGTAAATTATATGGTAGATACCCCAAATAACATGTGATGTTATTTTAAATGATGAGTAACATCTCATCACCCATTCACTAATCAAAAGCGTAGGCCACACTCAAGCCTTGAATCATTCGCATGGACAAAGCGTGATTTCAAACTTTGGTTTAAAGATGGTAAGTGAAATATGACTTAAAGTGACGCCTCTTCCATAAGAAGAATTCACTTACGTAGGTACCACCATGCCAAGTTACTTTTAACCATTAAAATAATCTTTTTTTTTACGTTTTCAACTTATGCCAAAATGATGCACTTTTAGCATTTAAGTGTCATTTTGATTCTTTGATAGCAAAAAATGACCATAAGTGACCTTATGAACACCCAGAGTGTATTAAAAGTGGATCCTAGGGTAAATATTATGCTCCGAGCATTAAAACAAGCATCCCACACCAAATTCTGCCTCCAGATCAAGTTTTTATGCCATTTACAAGTTTTTTAATTAAACCATTAAAAGTGTCTTAAAAACGAAAAAAATAAATATTTTCTTGGAATTGAGAAAAACTATAGGGGGACCTAGCACATGTCCATACAACTCAATACTGATATCTAATACACTCATATACATTGAAACATAAACTTTTATAACCTCCTAAGTCCTACCCACCAAGATGACCATTCCATCTTTGGAGGAGCAGTGAAAAACTCAGAAATTATACATCACTTATTCAACATTGCATAATTGACAAGGGAAAAAACACGTTGGAATGATCATATTGAAATTTAAATCTTAGGAATCCAAGTCCTTTACAAAAATAATTTCCATGCTAGTACATTTATTACAATTTCCTCGAAGGGGTATGAACATGTGGTACAAAAAATAAAAAGGACTGGAAGGATCGGTGGACCTCTGAGCTCTGAGTTTGAACAAGTGCTTTGTTGATATTTGTCGGCTCACTTGAAAGTCTGACTAGATGCAACCTAATCGGTAACAAGTTTGTTAGATTTGAATTTATTTTTCAGCGTTTTAATTTCCAATATTATTTTTATCAATTTATTTTACGCATGTATTTTCCCATACATGCTACTTTGGTATTTCTTGCTTCTATGTGCATAGAAACAAGTAACACCTGAAGAGGAAGAATAAAATTGAAGTGTTGGATTTTTTTTGCTGAGATGGTGTTGCAGACAAGAGATTTTTGATGTTCTCAAGCACTCTCTTCATTAGATCACTTGTCCCAGTTGAAGCCAGAGGTTATCACATATATATTGTATTTTGGATACCATGATGCATCATACAAATTGTTCTCTTTATTTTTATGAGCTATTCATTCATATGGGGTTATAACATGAAACTTGAGTTTTTGAGCCATCCAGAGAATTTTTTCAGTTGCAGTTTTAGATTGTTTCATTGCTAGGATTGATATCTCCTCATCCATTGAGATGATTTCAGTGGTGACCTAGTTCATTCGAGCAGAGTAGAATATATGGTACACATAGACGGGCACATCAAATAGAGACAAGTATATGGTAGGATCAGGTATATGGCTCCTTGTTTGGATTTTTCCCTTTGATGTATGTTAAACACATAATCTTGTTATGTTAGGATTATCATGGCGACCTGTGCTTATATTACATGTGTACCAATGCATAAACCTATGTTGTGAATGCTTAAAGAGTTTAATGCTGAAGACTATTGCTTATGCCATGCTTTATACAACTTTTAAACCTTACTTGTTTGCATGTTCCATGTATCACTTATCCCCATCCATACAATTAATCCATAATTTGATTGTCCTTCCATGAATTATGATTGACTGAGAACTATGAGATTGAAGATCATCTTCCCTACTTTAACCCCTGTGCATGATGGATCCCATGTTGTTTGATGTATCGGTTCTAATTTGTGCAACAAAACTCATCGAAGCCTTGATCCTTTTGGGCCAAGAGAACTTACTGGTGTTGGTTCCCAAGATAAGGTGAGTTGGGTTTTGAAGCCTTGAACTCTCTGGTCGGTTTCCCCTGATGTTTGGTCATGAATGTGGATATTTCCCCCTAGTTTCTTGAGGAGTATCAAATAAAACTTGAAGCAATATGTCTTCCATCATTACATGCATTATGTGTTATATTCTATATACTGAGAAATGCAAGCCCTCATATAAAAATGAAAAATGTGTATTTAGACACAAAATGTCATGGGTATAGGTACAAAACCCACTAGTATGTCAAAAATAGACTGGAAATATCTAGAAATAAAAACAAGAAGTACAAATTGAATCTACCTCTTAAATTTGATTCTATTGAATGTTTGTAGGGAAGACAATGCAATGAAAAAAAATCATATTTTTTTTTATAAAAAAAACCCTTGAATCAAAAAGTGGTGCTACCGATAGCACCCATTTTTTTGGGGCTAAACCTATGACATCTTGGAAATCCCAGCTGGTGTTGATGCAATCAAAACTCTAAAATCAACCCCCAAATTGAAAAGTGGTACTGCTAATAGAAACTATTTTTTTTCTTCATTTTTTGGTGCAAAATTTATGTCTTTTTGCAAACCCCAGTTGGTGTTGATGTAATCAAAATCCAAAATCAACCCATGAATTGAAAAGTGGTGCTACCAATGGCACCCCTTTCTTCCGTCGGGTTAGTATTGCATGCGTTTCAAAACCATACATGCAGTGAGAACAATATTTATTTCTTTATCTTTTAAATCACTTAAAAATATGAGAGAGAGCCAAATTTTAATTTAATTTTTATTTTCTCAAAAAACAATATGATGAATTTGAAAAAAATAAGCATATAAAAAACAAATGCCCAATTTTTTAAATATATATGAAAAAAATAACAATTATTTTGAAAATAATTTAAAAAATAAATTTAAGAAAAATAAGAAAATACGAAAATAAATTAAAAATTTATTATTAAAGAAAAAAAGTTAGCCTGGATGGATGGCGCTCGCCTCCACTGTCCGACTGTCCTTTTGGCTAGTAGGTTGTTGACTCGAAAGATCGCGTCCTTTTGTAGTGTCAATCGTTTCCGTGTGCTTTCTTTTCTTAAGGTGTCGTGAAGGCTGTTGGATTGGTGTGCCCTAAAAACCATTTATTAAAGAAATAAAAAAATAAAAAAATACAAATATTATAAAAAAATAAAAAATAAAAGTATGGGAGGTGGGGCTTGATTCCAAAATTGCGCAGCAGCCTTCCTTCTCTCCCTTCCTGACTTGGTGCTCCCCCTCATCTACTCACCTTCCCCTTCTTATGGGATTTCCCTTCCCATGCCCTCAAAACAAAGCAAAAAAAAGAATGAAATATCTGTGGGGAATCATTCCCAGAATCGAGCTTCCACTCTTCTACCACCCTCCTCTCCCCTCCCCTATCCTACCCATGCTCCCCACCTGGCCCTTCCCTTGTTACCTCCCCCTCCCCCTTTTCCCTATAGAGAATACAATGATATGTCATTAAAACTATGACATATTCGATATAACAAACACATTAAACAACTTGATGAGAACTCTAAACTCAAAATGATAACTCTTGTCATAAAAACTCATTTTTTTTGTCAAAAGCATAAAAACAACATTGGAATAAAAAAATGGTGTGACCAATAGCACTCATTTTTTGAGGGGCTAAAATTAAAACTTTTTGGAAATCCCAGTCGATGTTGGTGCAATCAAAACCCAAAATCAACCCCCGAATTGAAAAGTGGTGCTACTAGTAGCACACTTTATTTTTTTGGAGCTAAAATTACGACATTTTGGAAACCCTGTTCAGTGTCAATGTAATTAAAACAGAAAATTAACCCATGAATCGAAAAGTGGTGCTACAAGCGGCACACCTTTCTTATGTTAGGTTACTATTGCATGCATTTCAAAACCATACCTGACATAAGAAACATATTTATTTTTATCTTGTAAATCAATGAAAAAAGATTATACATCCATTTTTTTAATTATAATTTTTTCTAAAAAATAAAAATAGATGAATTAAAAAAACAGAACGGAAAAAGCATATAAAAAATTAAAGTGCCCAACGTTTTGAAAAATATTTGAAAAAAATACACAAATATTAAAAAGCAAATATTATTAATTTTTTTAAATAAATAAAAAACTAAAAAATACAAATGATAAAAAAAAGGTGGGGCTTGATTCCAAAATCAAGTAGTCACCACGCCCCTCTCCCCTACCCACTTTATGCTCCCCATCCTCTCTTCACTCCACCTTTCCCACCGGCTCGCCCTTCCCCTCCACTAAACCCTCCCCTAAAAAAAACAAAAAAAAGTGAAATATGTGCCTGGGNAAATATGTGCCTGGGGAATCATTTCTAGAATTAAGTTCCCACCTTTACGCCACCCTCCTCTTCCCTTTCTTATCCATGCTCCCCATCCAACCCTTCCCTTGCAGTCCCCCCACCCAACCCTCCCCCCCTCCTAAAATAAAATTTTCCATCCCCTTCCAAGAGTTGTTAAGAAATAATGAATACAAAGAAAAAATAACTAAAATGTTGAAGGATGGAGATGATTGTCAACCAGACACCCTAGAGGTAACAGATGATGCTCCTACTATAGTACTTGGTTCCAGAGTTGAATACACAGATGAAGAGGATGTCCCTCCTTTTTATGTGAGTTTAAATGTTCATGATATGATCTTGCACAATGTTATGCTTGATTTAGGTGCATCTCATAACATAATGCCAATGGTAGTAGTCGAAAGTTTGGGATTGGATATTACTAGGCCCTATGAAGAAATGCATTCCTTTGATTCTAGAAAGGTGAGGTGTCTGGGATTGATTAAAGATATGGTCGTGACTCTTTCTCAAATTCTAGCTAAAATTTTTGTTATGGATGTGTTAGTGGGAGACATTCCTCCCAATTTTGGCATGCTACTGTTAAGATCATGGGATTCGAAACTGAAAGGAACATTACAAATGGATATGCCATACACAACTATTCCTTTATCTGGAGGTCGTAGAAGACTTTATATAGAGAAGAGACTTGCATATGTGTTGAGTAGCCAAGAAAAACATGATAATAACCCCATATATGCCATGGATACTAATTTGGGGTCTTCTATATTATTCCATGATTCACATATTGATTCTGGAATAGCCATAATGGTCGATTTAAAAGAAAATAAAGAGTTTTCCCAAAGGAAAGATACATTGGAAAAGAAACAGGATGAAGAGGGACCATGGAAGGTGCTTTTTGATTGATCCATTAGCAAAGAAGGAGTCGGTGCTTGTGTGTGGATATTTTCTCCTAATAGGTATTTTAAAGTGTACTCTTATAACTTAAATTTTGAATGTACAAGTAATGTAGCAGTGTATGAGGCTCTGATGTTAGGTTTAAATGATTTAAAATAATTGGGAGCTAAAAGAATATATGTATTTGGAGATTCTGAGTTAGTGATAGACTAAGTGAATGACAAATACTAGAATAAACACCCTAGGGTGAGAGAATACATAAATAAGGTCTATGATATGTTGGGCAATTTTTCATAGAGTATAAATTCAGAGTTGTTCCCAGACTAGATGTTGATGTAATTGTAACTTCGGAATGTATTCACTTGTATTTCTTATCTATTGTAACCTGATGTTAATTTCGGGATGTTCTTGTGTCATGTCATGACCCGATGTTCCTATCGGGAGGATATATAATGTAAACAAGTCATTGTGGGTAACCCTCCTATTGTCTAAGGGTTAAAGTCCCCGTAGTTCTGGGGCACTAGGGTTATTAGACTCTCCTAGTGAGGTCGACCCTAGTAGGGTTTTAGTCATGTCGGGAATTAGTATAAATAGAGAGGAGACCTCTCTATTTATCACACACATCTCATACACACTTAGTTGTAGCACATTGCTGAGGAAGAGAAAGACATCGGGGCAAGAGGAAAGAGCTTACTGCTGTCGAGAGATTGTCTCACTGATTTTGGAATTTCACTTTGGTACTGATTCTATCTCTAAGGAAGTTGCAGGGTTTTCTCCATTTATGGTTTCCCTGAGGAAAAACACTGTGTTCATTGTCTCTTGTGTTTGATTTCTATGCTTATTGTTCTCTCAGTTAAAGATTCTAATGATATGCTAGCTTAATGTTTAAAATATAACATGGTATCAGAGCTAACCTGAGAAGAAGACACTGTGTAGCTCCGGGAACTAGGGCTTCCTATTTTGTGGATCTCTTTCCACATATTTTCAGCAAAAGTAGTGTGGAATAACTCTCCTCCCTACGGCGCATCTTTCTATCGAAGCAGAATCCAATTCTAATGTTTTTCAGTTTTGGACCCGACACTACTACCCAAAATTAGGGCTTTCACAGAAGTGGAATTTTTCAGTGAGCCCAGGCCTGGATTGATATTCTCCCAAAAATAGAAGTTAGGGATCAAATTCAAAGCATTTGGTTGGACATAAATCTGGAAAAGCAAAACCCTAATCTACTCCTGAACCAGTACTGTAGGATTTCAGCTTCAAATCTAGATTCGACATCTTGACCTGGTAAGATCTAAATATTTTGTATTTCCATTTGAGGTTGTTAGTTAAGATGTCTCATCATACCAAGTTTGGTGAAAAGCTTGAGGGAGCTGATAACTTCTGAGCCTGGAAGTATAGGATCTCCCTGGTCCTGGAAGAAAATGAGTTGGACTCCTATATCCAGGAGGAGGTTCCAGTTCTAGAGGGAGATGAGGCCAAGGCCTTACATAAGAAGAAGTTGGTTATGGAAAAGAGGATCATTGTTGATTCTATCAAGGATCACCTCATTCCACAGGTGTCCTCTCCCTCAAGGCACCTAAAGCCATGTTTGATGCCCTAACCAAATTATTTGAGGGAAAGAACATCAATCGGAAGATGACTCTAAGGAACCAGTTGAAGAATGTCAAGATCCAGAATGAGGAGACCATCCAGTTATACTTCACAAGGGTCTCCTAGATCAAATAACAACTAGAATTTGTAGATGAAGAAGTGGAGAATGTAGAAATTGTGATGACAACATTGAATGGCCTCCCTAGGTCATGGGATTCTTTCATCCAAGGAATCTATGCTAGAAAGAAGTTGGTGAAGTTTAGTAGACTATGGGAAGAATGCTCTCAAGAAGAAGCTCGGATAGCTGCTCGAGAAGAAAATATGGGAAGTGAAGATCAAGCTCTCACAGTACACTCCAAGAGAGGAAGAAGGGAAAATCATCATCACCAAGGTAAGCATTATCATCAAAAAAATAACTTTATGAGAAGGGATCCATCCAGACTCAGATGTTATACATGCGATGAAATAGGAGACTTTGCTAAAAACTATCCCAAGAATAAGAATGGATCCAAGAGGAAGAAGAACTCCAAAAGAAGACATCATGCTCACACTGCTGAGGATGACGATCCTCCCAGGAAGAGAGTAAAACAAGAACGTGAAGACTCTTCAAGTGAAGATGAATATGTTTTGATCTCCGCTCTCACGGGAACTATCACTCATGGAAGCAAAGATTGGCTTATTTACAGTGGGGCTTCCAAGAACATGACAGGTTTGAAGGATTCCTTTGAGAAACTATCCGAACATGATTCACCCCATAAGGTGAAGCTTGGGGATGACTACCAATATCCCATAAAAGGTAGTGGTGAATCCTCCTACAAGCTAGAATCTGGAAAATATATAAAAATGAAAGATGTCTTGTTTGTACCAGGTTTGAGAAAGAATATTCTATCCATATCAGCATTGGATGCAAAAGGTATGAGGGTTGAATTTGTAGATGGACAAGTCATCATGTGTCCAAGAGGAAGGACTATTGATGATGCAATAATGATTGGAGAACAAGAAGGAGGCTTATACAAGCTGAAGGGCCATCCAGAACAAGCTATGGTCCATGACACAGTAGAGCCAAATGAACTTTGGCACAGAAGCCTTGCACATGTGCATTAAAAAGCACTACCACTTGCAAGCAAAGTTGTTGAAGGTCTTCCAGAAATTCAAGCAAAACATGAAGGGGTCTGCAAAGGATGTGCGAAAGGAAAGAATACAAAGAATACATTTCCAAGTAGTGAGAGCAAGGTGAAAGGAATCTTGGAAATCATCCACTTCGATGTATGTAGACCAATGTCATCAAGCTCACTAAGTGGGTATGTATACTATGTTCCTTTCATTGATGAATTTTCTAAGAAGACATGGATTTACTTCATGAAGAACAAAGATGAATTTTTCAGCAAGTTCAAGGAATTCAAATCCTTGATCGAGAATCACTCAGAAAAGAAGATCAAGAACTTTCAATCAGATAATGGCAGAGAATTCACATCGAATGAATTCAAAGACTTACGCAAAGAATCAGGGATTAAGAGGGAGTTGTCCACTCCTTACAATCCACAACAGAATGGGGTTGCAGAAAGGAAGAATAGAACCATCATGGAAGCTGCAAGAGCAATGCTTCATGATCAAGATATTCCTATGCATCTATGGGCAGAAGCAGCCAGAACGTCGGTGTATGTACAGAACTGTACTCCACACAGAGTACTCAAGAACAAGACTCTTGAAGAAGTCTTCTCCGGCAAGAAACCAAAAGTCAGCCATCTCAGGATATTCGACTGTCCAGTGTACATACACATACCAAAATAAAAGAGAAAAAAACTAGATCCTTTAGGAAAGAAGGGTATATTTGTGGGATACTTTGAAAGCTCGAAGGCTTACTGAATATACTTCCCAAGATACAAGAAGATCGACATCAGCAAAGATGTAACATTTGATGAAGACACAGCTTACAACAAATCCAGAAAGAGACTTGCTAAAGATACTGAAGAAGCAGGAGCACCTAGAATTCATGATACAACCATGAATGAAGAAAGTCAAGAAGAAGATCGAGAATTTGAAGAACCACAAAGACCTGTAGATCCACCTCAGGAGAAGAATCCTCACAAGAGGAAACCTGATTGGGTACGAGAAATTATCCAAGGTGCGGAAAGATATGGGGCTCCAGAAGAGAATCACAGAGAAAGAAAGGGAACCATATCTTGTTCTGGATATGTAGCTTTACTATGTGATGTTATCAATAAAGAACCTTCCAACTATGAAGAAGCGGTAGAACGAAAAGAATGGAAGGATGCTATGATTGAAGAGTATCAATTGATCATGAAGAATGATGTTTGGGATGTTGTCCCAAGACTAGAAGGGAAGTCATTTTTAACTTCCGAATGGATCTACAAGATCAAGCATGATGCAGACGGTAGCATTAAAAAATATAAGGCAAGATTTGTGGCTAGTGGCTTCTCACAGAAGGAAGGAATAGATTATGAAGAAATTTTTGCTCCAGTGGCTAGATACACTTCCATCAGAACAATACTTGCTTTGGATACAGTAATGAAATGGAAGATACACCAAATGGATGTCAAGACTGCTTTCTTGAATGGTGTAGTGGAATAGGAAGTGTATGTAGAACAACCACTCGGTTTTGAGACACATGATAGGGAGTCTCATGTGTGCAGATTAAAGAAATCCCTGTATGGTTTGAAACAGGCACCTAGGACATGGTACGGAATAATTGATAGCTTTCTATCCAGTTTGGGATTTACCAAGAGTAAAGCAGATCCCAACCTTTACTACAAGGTTGAAGATGGAAACCCAGTGATGATTCTACTATATGTAGATGATCTATTTGTAACAAGTATGGATGGGTTGATTGCTGATACAAAGAGAAATATTGATGTCGAGTTTGAAATGAAGGACTTGGGTATGATGCATTATTTTCTAGGTATTGAGGTGTGGCTGAATGCGAATGGAATATCCCTTGGACAAGAGAAGTATGCAGTAGAGATCCTGAAGAGGTTTGGGATGATGGACTACAAGGATATGGCCACACCTATGGCATCGAACCTGAAGATATTGACTGATCCTTCATCAAAGACGCTTGATGCCACGATGTATCGTCAGATGATTGGGTCCTTGATGTATCTGACGAACACAAGACCAGACATTTTCTTTGCTGTGAATACCTTGAGCCAGTTCTTGACAGATCCGAGAAATGTTCACTTGATTTCTACAAAGCACATTCTGAGGTACCTGAGGGGTACAATTGATTATGGGCTCAAGTACGAGGTGAATCAGAAGATTAACCTGGAGGGTTATGATGATTCAGATTAGGCAGGCAATGTCATAGAATCCAGTGTTCCATGACAAGTCGAAGCATATCGAGATCAAGTATCACTATATCAAGGATATGGTGCATAAGGGAGCAATGAAGCTCCAGTATGTTGCGACAGAGGAATAGACAGCTGATGTATTGATGAAGCCATTGGCTAGGGTGAAGTTTGAGTACTTCAGGGAGAAGCTTAGTGTTCTCCAGATCGAGGTTTCCTCTAAGGGAAATTAATGAGACCCATAGCCATTCTGACATGGTGAGAGGATTGGTTCCTTCCATGGTCAGATGTAAGGGTTGAGCCATTCTGTCATGGTGAGAGGATTGGTTCCTTCCATGGTCAGATGTAAGGGTTGAGCCATTCTGTCATGGTGAGAGGATTGGTTCCTTCCATGTCAGATATGAGTGTTGAGATCCATATCCATTCTGATGAGTAGGTCAGATATAAGGGCTGAGCCATTCTATCATGGTGAGAGGATTGGTTCCTTCCATGTCAGATATCAGTGCTATCCATTCCATCAAGTAGGAAAGATGTAAGGGAAACTACCATTCTCCTAGAGAATGGAGGCACCTGGTCAGTTACCAGGTAGCTTAGTCTTGGATTGGGGCCGATTCTGATATGATTGTAGTATTGGTTCTTATAGGATCATATGTGAGTGCAAACCTTTTCGAACATACTTGTTGGATTGGTTCCTCATATGTGTCAAATGTAAGTGCAAATCCTTTCTTCGATCATTGGTTGATAAGATATAAGTGCTGAGCCTTTCTTTGATAATTGGTTGATTAGATATAAGTGTTGTGCCTTTCTTCGATCATTGGTTGATCATATGAAGTGCAGTGCCTTTTAGATGTGAGTGCTAGATGTTTCCTTTCTGATATGATTATAGGATTAGTTCCTACATGGTTAGATGTAAGTGTTGGGTGGGCCATTATGACTTAAGTGTTAGATATAAGCATCGAGGAAGACCTACATGGTGGCTAGGCCTACATCCAGCATGAAAAAGGGTTTTCTCTATAGAACTTCCTGTGACGAGAAGAATCATGAGATAGAACCTGTGAAGATTCAATATTGATGATCCAAACGAGATGATCCAGATCGAGGGATGATCCAGATCCAGAGATGATGCTCTGGAGATGATCCAGATCCAGTGATGATGATCCAGATCGAGTGATGATCCAGATCTAGAGATGAATATGACTTGAATACAATGGATACTTGAAGATGAATATGACTTGAAGATGCAGATGACGAGAAGATCCAGAGAAGAAGGCCAGTGATGAAAATTGTGTCGAGAGAATACCTTCCTAGTTAAGAGGGAGTGTTGATGTAATTGTAACTTCGGAATGTATTCACTTGTATTTCTTATCTATTGTAACCCGATGTTTATTCTGGGATGTTCTTGTGTCATGTTATGACTCGATGTTCCTATCGGGAGGATCTATAATCTAAACAAGTCATGTCAATTCATTGTGGGTAACCCTCCTATTGTCTAGGGGTTAAATTCCCCGCAGTTCTGAGGCACTAGGGTTATTACACTCTCCTAGTGAGGCAAGCTATAGTAGGGTTTTAGTCATGTCGGGAGTTAGTATAAATAGAGAGGTGACCTCTCTATTTATCACACACATCTCATACAGACTCAGTTGTAGTGCATAGCTGAGGAAGAGAAAGACACTGGGGCAAGAGGAAAGAGCTTACTATTGTCAGGAGATTGTCTTACCTTTTTTGGGTTTCACTTTGGTGCTGATTCTATCTCTGAGGAAGTTGCGGGGTTTTCTCCATTTATGGTTCCCCCGAGGAAAAAAACTGTGTTCATTGTCTCTTGTGTTTGATTGTTGTGCTTGTTGTTCTCTTAGTTAAAGATCCTAACGATATGCTAGCTTAATGTTTAAAATCTAACATTAGATAATCAAGTAGAAAATTCACTGGTTGCCACTACTGGAAATTTCAAGGTTCCTATATATCCAAAAAGAAATATAAAATAGTAGTTGTACATAGACCTTCCATTCCTAAAAATTCAAAGTACTTGTAAGTATTTGAGGATGATATGCAAATAAAAATATTTTTGGAAATGTCAGATGAGTTTGTAAATAATCAAATAGATACAGAATATCAAAATACAGAGGACTTCCAAGAAAATGTACAATTTGATGAAAAAGATGTTGAACAGGAAAAAATGAAAAATGTAATCGAAGGAAGAGACATAATCCAATTAAAAATAAATTATATCCCAAAAGGTTTAATTCCTCTTAAAAAATTGTTTGATCAAAATGATGTTACGAAAGCTCCAAAACTTCAGCCTGCTGGAATTGATATTGAGGACCAAAACAAAGGAATTGAAGATGTAACCATAATTTTAAAGATGTTTAAAAATTTTCCTATGGATAAGAAATAAAAATACATTCATCTGATGAAAAGTTATGTTGATGTGTTTTCATGGATCTATGAATATTTGAAGGAATATGACACTTCCATAATACAACACACCATTCCTATCAAACCTAGAGAAAATCCATTTAGATAGAAGTTTAGGAGATTTAATCCGATGTTGTTTCCTCTGATAGAAAAATAAGTCAAGAAGTTGTTTAATGCAAATATTATTGTTACTCTTAGGTTATTTAAGTGGGTAGCCAATTTGTTACTAGTCATAAAGAAAAATGGTGAAATTAGACTCTGTGTTGATTTTGGGAATTTGAACAAAGTATCACTAAAAGGTAATTATCCTTTACCCAAGATGGACCATATTTTACAGAAAATGGTAGGAGTAGGGATAATTTACACCATGGATTGCTTCTATGGATATAATCAAGTAAATGTCCTTCAAGAGGACCAAGAAAAAACTACTTTCACTACACGTTGAGGTGATTTCATGTATGGCAAGATGCCATTTGGGTTGATGAATGTAGGAGCGACTTTTCAAATAGCTACAGACATTGATTTTGCTGAAGAAAAGGATAAGTTTGTAGTGATTTATATGGATTTTATAAAAGTGTTTTCTAAATCAGATAAGGACCATGTGAAGCATTTGGAGAAAGTCTTTTTGAAATGCAGAAGGTATGGCATTTCCCTTAATCCTAGGAAATCAAATTTTTCTTTAAAGATGGGAAATATATTGGGTCACATCATTTCTAAAGATGGAATCATAATTGACCCAAATAGAGTGAATTCCATTATGAATGTAGAAGAGCCTAGGACTAAAAAAGAAGTGTAATCTTTCATTGGACATGTGAATTTTTTGAGATGGTTCATTCACAGTTTTGCTCAAATTTTGAGAAATATCACCAATATGTTGAGAAAGGGTAACGACATTAAGTGGATTGTAAATGCAAGAAAAATTTTCAAAGACATTAAGAAATCCATTACTAAAGCCCCAGTTTTGGTAAGTCCTAATTTTTTTTTTTTGGTATTCTCATATGCTTCTGAACATACCATTGCTGGAGTTTTATTGTAGAAGTTATGTTCAGAATGATGAGCAGCCTATTTCTTTGTTTAGCAAAGTGTTGAGAGATGGAGAACTAAAGTATGACATTATGGAAAAAAAATTATGCTTTGGTGAAGTATTGGAAATATTTCAGGGTATACATTCTTCATTCTCACATTGTGGCTTATGTTCCTAGCAATGTGGTAAAAAGTATTCTTATACAAACTGATCCATAGGGGAAAAGGGATAAATTGATTTTTTTTCTGCTAGAATATGATTTAGAGATCAAGCCTAATAAATTGGTGAAATGACATGGGTTGGCTAAGCTGATGACATATTCAAATTATGAATCTTTGCAACTAAATTTCTTGTCTAATCCTTCCAACCGGCCTAATTTATAATTGCAGGTGATACTAGATTTTACTTTGTCTCCATGGTATAGTGGCATTGTCTATGTATTGTGTAATTTGTAGGCTTCTCCTAGATTAAGAAAAACAAGAGCCAAATCAGTTAAATTGAAGGAAACAAAATTTTGTTTCATGAATCAATATCTATATTGGAAGGATCCATATGGTATTTTGTTAATTTTTTTGCTGGATAATGAGGCTCAGCACACCATTAAATAATTCCATCAAGGGGTTTATCGGGGACATAATTATTGGAAATTAATTTCTAACAACATCTTGAGTGCTGGATTTTACTGGCCTTCTATGTTTTCTTATGTGTGTAAGGAAATCACCACATGTCATCAATGCTAAATTTTTGAAGCAAAAAGAAAACTGGTGCCATTACCTCTAAATCCTATCTCAATGGAAACACCTATTCAGTAGTGGGGGTTGGATTTCATTGGGGAAATCAACATAAATTCTTCCGGTCAGCCCAAATGGATTCTAACAGCCACTAATTATTTTACCAAATGGATTAAAGTCATACCTACCAGGAAATCCACTGATGTTATCATTACAAAATTCTTAGAAAACAATATCTTGTCAAGGTTTAGGTGTCCAAAGAGGATTGTGAATGATAATTACCCTTCCTTTAAATCATAGAAAAAGATAATATTCTGTCATAAGTAACATATTAGTTTAAATCATTCTATTTCATACTATCCTCTGGGAAATGAGCTTGCGGAATCTTCCAATAAAATTTTAGTAAAGATAATCAAGAAGTTGCTGGAAGATAATAAGATATCCCGGCATACCAAATTGAAATATGTTTTGTGGGAATATAGGATCAGTACTAAAATAGCAATTGGGATGTCACCATTTCAGTTGGTTTATGGAGCAGAGGTAATTTTTCCAGCATCTCTAGGTCTTACTGTCATGAAGTTGTTACAAGAACAAGAGGATGAGACAAATCATGTGCAGAGGATAATCAACTAGATAATTGAACTAAATGAAATGAGGGATAAAGATTATGACAAAGTATAGGTACATCAGGAGAAGGTTAAAATACTTTTGACAAAAAAGTGAAGGAGGAAAATTTTCAAATTGATGATTTAGTATTGAAATGGGATGAACCAAAGGAAGAAAAGCATGGCAAGTTTTATTACATGTGGAGGGGATCATACATTATTTCGCCTTACAGAGGTGAAAATTAATTTGTATTGCAACATCATGACGGGTTTCAACTGAAACGAGGCCCTATCAATGGAATATTTCTGAAGCATTATCTATCCTAGAGGTGGAAGGTAATTTTTGTACCATAGATTGTATATATTTATTTATTCAATTTGAAAACAATATAGATGGCGAGTTGATAGATTTGAATCCCAAAGAGAAGGCCCTAATATATTGTGGGGTCTCCATTTTTTTTATTGTTCATATACAGAAAAAGAAAAAAGAATTTTTGAGTTTTATAGGAAAGGCACTGGTCTGTAGGTTCTTTGCTACCTCGCAGGGAGGATATCATCCCCAGTTGGGGCCAGCTGGGAGCACTATTTTTGGTTAGCACTTGGAAACGGGCCATGCCTGAGAAGCTATAAATTAAGAGCTAAATTTTTTAACATATGACCTGAAGGTATGTAGAGAGGGGCTCTGAAATTATGGAAGGGGATTATTTCTAAGCTTATAAAATAATATATTTGAAGAAAAATCTTAGCTTAACCTTAGAAATAAGTTTCAAATGAAAATCCACCACCATTTTATTTCTTGGTAAGATTTGATGGTATAGATATGCAATGGATATGATCTACGACTATGGATGAGTCCACTGGGAAAAGTTGTAAGTCAAGAATAAATTGGGTCGCTAGCGGAATGGATTAAAAGGTAACCTAAATCTATGGTTCAATGAAATGGAGGTATCTACGGTCGGGAAATATTCTAGCGATGGGACATGCATGAAGGGATGAACTTTACCAATCAATGGAAAAAGTTACATCCGACAGAAATCAACGACGAAGATCTGGATGGAAGAATGATCTACGGTTGACATCCATTCTGTTGGATGAACATGCATGGAAAAAAAAGTTTTGAAATCAGTGGAATGTGGTAGGGTTTACATGTTTTGATGGTCAATATGAAGGCCCAATCAAGTTCAATGGTCTATGTTTATTTTGCTGATGAAATATGCATAGGTAAATAAAATTTGAAAATCAACAAAATTGGTTAATGGGCCCATATGATTAAGGGTGCATATTTGATGGGAGAAAGATTGATGGCCCAGGATCATTCCACTAAGCCAACTTGCATGAATAAAATTGCAGGGAGCCCCAATAGAATTGATTAAAGGAGAATGGAAATCAAAGGCTGATATTGATGAAATTTTAGATCTACAATGGAAAACAACTTAGTTGGGAGAAGATCCACACCCTTTGTGAATCCAAATCTGAGTGGAATATTAAAAGAAGAAATTGATCGACAGTGGATATTTGCAAAGAATAAGATCAATGATCGAGTGTTAATTTGTTGAGGTGAGGTGCAGTCTAGTTATGATATGGAAATGAGATAAAGTAAGAAAAATATCTATGATGAAAGATGAATCAGAGGTAAATCTACGGTAAATCTATGGTTATGATTAGTTTCTCTACTAGAAGTTACATGAGGGATGAGAATGGTAATATAGTGGGAATAAGGGTACATGGTTACATAATTATTGGGATCAATAACTTAGAATTAAATACACCATATCTATGGACAAGAAAATAGTAAACTGAATAAGATGCATGACAAATAGTAGAATAGAAAAATCTAAAATATAATCACATGGATAAGGACTATTTTCCTTTTTATGCATTGGAAAGTGAGAGCTCGACACTATGCGAAGGAATCGAACTCAAATGAACTTATTTCCACTTGTTAAGTGACCAGGTAGGCTATATTTCTCCCACCAAATTCTATTTAAAATGGACAGTGTACAGGGAGTTGAAGCTCAGGCGTTAGAGTATCAGAAGATTGAGGAAGTTTTTGAGGACAAATATTGTGAGGTTTTTGACACAATACTGTCCATTAGTTCAGTAGACCTATTAAAAAATAAATTAAAATTCCTTAAAGACCAAGGAATAGATGTCCATGGAATATTCAAATCTTATTTTCAGTTTTTCAGTATCGAACAAACCCTAAAATTTCCTGAATTTATTGATTGGTGTGCCTGTAATTATTCCTCTTCCGAGAGGGTAATTATGGATGTGGCTAAGTCCACAATCCTTTTTCCTATTAATCCATTGGTTGTTAGAGGTACAATTTATGTTCCTGTTGCATTCACCCAAGAATGTAAATATTTTAATGAAGAGAGTTTAATTCAATTATTCAGAGAAGCATTGTTGAGCAAAAACAAACCTTTTTCCATACCTGTTTCAATATTGATATATCCATACAAAACCAAGTTTTTCTTGTAGATTCAAGTCTGTTAATGATGAAACTTAGTCTATTATTTCCCTGATGAGTTAGTTTCTAGGTCTAGACATTGACAGGTATGTCACTGAGTCACTAATGAGTATGTTATTTAAAGTTGGTACCGATCAAGTTGAGTCAAGTCAGTCAAGTCAGTCTTGTTGCCTTAAATTTGATGAGTTCCTAGCTGAGAGCATCCACTAGAAGTTAGTGAACTTACACAACACCGGATTTTTCTGGTTCCAGTCTTATTTGGTTAAGATGTTCTTATTTTCAATGAGGAGAACCTACAGTTTCTAGAGATGGTTCTCATTGATGAAATCAACAAGAATTTTGGTAAATATATCAATTTTATTATGTCGAAGGTGTACCAAGTTTTATTTCCAACAAAAGTTTCCTAGAGTGTTACCTCTTATGAAGGAACTGTTACAGTTTTCACCTGAGAAAAGAATTGGAGAATGGTTCCTAATGGAAGAAGGAACTGTTATCAGAGTGTATGGATTTGTTCATCAGCCATATTATTTACCTTCTTTTTTAATCCCCCGTATCTTTTCCTTAGAGTTTATTAGGAAGAAGCTCATTATTGAAAATGAGAACTTTATTAATTTTAAAAAGTCATATGAAATCAAGTTTCCATGGGTAGTTGGCCCACTCATTATAAAGAGCAAGGTTTCTTTACCTGTAGTGGAGAGTTTACTCAAAGAAATGAGGTTTCAAACTATTGCAGCTGTCAATTATGATCCTCACCATGTCGTTTCAATAAGGAGACAAGTTAACAAGAACAAACCATTCGAGCATCATGAAGTTGAAGGATTGGATGAGACTTCCAATTGGACAAATTATCCTTAGGTGACACAAAATGGAGAAGATACTCAACATGGATCCACGTCACCAATGAAGGATGATGATGATGATGTACAACTAGATCCTTTGGCTTTTGTTCCAGAAGTAGTCACTCTGAGAGGACAAATAAAAGGGATTTCTTTTATTCCCTGGAGACAGAATAAGACACTGCTCAAAATCCAAAGAAGCCGAAGGTTGAAAAGGAAGGCCAAATGGTGCAAGAAACAGAGACAAAAGGAAAGAAGAAGCAAGTCAAAGTCAAGGGACCAGCCTTTGAAATTAAATAATATGCCTCCTCAGAGACACCTAAAGATTCCACGTCTCAATTTGAAACCATAGTTGAACTATTTGACAAATATAAGGATAAAAAATATGTATCTACCAATGAATCTTTGAAATTGTATGCATATGCCAGAAATATTTCAATTAAGGATGTGTCTTGGTGATTGTTATGGATCACGTTCATAACACTTTGAACCTAGCAGTAGAAATGGAGAATAAGGTAGCTTAAATGAGAATGAACCTTGACAATATACATGTACCTGATATGATTCATCTCCACAAACAAACTCGAGAAGTGATATATAGTGACTTTCTCAAGGATACTCTCAATGTGTTTAGAATGCATTCTACTAAAAGTAAAGTTTAAAATCAACTAAGACAGGAAAGAGTTGAGAACAAAGCTCATCAGCAACAAATTAAAAAACTTCAAGGTGATTTGTTGACTACTGATAATGAAGCCAATAAAAGAGCAGTAACTCATAGGTTATTAAATGAAAAATAGAACACCATCCAACTATTAAAGAAAAATTGAAAATCCTAGACACATAGCTCATACAAGCTACATAGCTTACAGAGATGGAGAAGGAAAAGGAAAATTTGAATAAATAATTGAAAAACTGTAAGGCCAAGTTATTGAAGTATGTTGAAGAGAAGAAGTAGTGGGAAAATGATAGGGGTATTTTGATTGAAAATGAGAGGTTTCTAAAGGAAAAGCAAGCATGATTGGAGAAAAAATTAAATGAAAAGGAAAAAGAGATTGAAGTACAGATTGTTCCACCTCCTGCATAAGCAGGTGCATAATATATTGTACATGTTATGTCTCAGGTTAGCCTAAGAGATTTGGAAATTTCTGGGTTAGAAAACCAAAATAAGAATTTATAGAATTTGGCTTTGAAGAGGGAGGAAGATAGAAAACCTAGGGAAAGTAAATGTAAAGAACTTTTAGAAAAAAATGACAAGCTAATAAAACATATAACATGAAAATTTCCTATGAATGGATCTAAGGACATCCTTTGGGATGTAATTATAGCTGAAGAAACTAAACCTAGGCCTTACTTGGATTATATTTTGGACAAGGAGATTGTTATGCCAACTTCTAGGAAAAGTGTTACATCAGTGAAAGAAGTATTGAATAAAAATCCAATAGATACAACCAATAACACAATTAGTTTTATGAATCATTTAACTGAAGATGGTCTAAAAACAACAAATATCAAAGACATGATTTAAGTTATTACATGGGCTAGGAAGGTGGTCAGCAAACATCAACACCTAGATATAGTATAAGAAAAAAATGATGTTATGACTCATCAAGTTAAATTGTTCATTGAAATGTTCAGACCATTATCTAAAAGGGGACTACCTTTCTTCTCGGAAGAAAACATTAGTGTGTTTTCTTAAAAAAAATATCATGATAGACTGGTCAATTGCAAATCGTACAATAGAATGTTTGAATATATGCAATAATCCTTGTCTAGGAGGACAATAATTGGTAAATTCTTAGAATATTTTGAAATGTTGTTTGATTTTAGAGCCACATGTGCACAACTGCCAGATTTATCCTACGTGGAACATGTGGAGTTGAGAGTATTGGCAAAAAAAATGGTTAATTTGGAGCTTCCAACTATAGACTAGTGGAAGAGAGTTGAAAAATATGGAAAGACAAAATACATGATATGTTGATGAATTTATAGTGAATATTCTCGAAGACCATTTCGAAGACTAGTTATTTGACATTTTAGTTTATTTTCAAGATAGTTATTAGTTAGGAGATCTAAATGACAAATGTAAAAATGCAGTTATGGCCTATTTTTAGCATAGTTAGTTATCATCTCATGAAGCACCATTTTGTATTTAAACAGGATTTTGTAATGAAACAAGGGTTGGAACCCATGTGATTTTGCATATGTTTTCCCTTTCATGTTTGAATGAGTCTACAATAGTTTAGAATTCATAATCATATGCTCTACTCTATTACTTTCAAATATTCACAAAAAAAATTCATCTAAAATTAATGTTGGATTCATCCTAGTTTGTTGTCCACATTAATGGGTTGTTTCAAAATTCCTCTATATCACCAGGCAAAAGAATTTTGTCTATAATGAGATTGCTACCTTGCCTCTGTTAAATTTTTCCATGCAACAACATTGTTGATATTATCATTCCACATTATGACTCCATGCCCAATGTACATTTGTTTCAACCACCAACAATCTTAAAAATTTTCATTCGTTTACATATATCTGGTGTTACGGAGAGAAATGTCCTATGGCTTGGGGTGTACCATAATAGATAGCTAGACATGAGAAATATATCCTTTCCCAATATTAAAGAGAAACCAAACATCTAACACTAAGGGACTTTGAATCAGAACTTATTCAGGATGGTTGAAGTAGATCCCCATTGAGATTTTTCCAATCCCACTTGCGCTAACAATTTTCTCTCAACAACAGCAAACACGACAAGCATATATAATCAACAATGGATAAGCAATTAAACATATCCATGGATTCAATATTTACATTCAAATGCACATTATTTGAGAGGAAAAGATATTTCTATTAATCAAATTAGATATTACACAAGTGACAATCTCTGTCGGCAAGTCTACGAACCAGAGAAACCGAGTCCTCCACCACCTAAATCCTCCATATCTTGATATCAAGCTTACAATAAAAGGAAAGATTGTGAAGAACACAAATTGATCCAAATGGACAAAGGGATGCAGACTCAAGTATATGCAAACTATGGCAACAATGGACTATAGTTTCGTTGCTCTTCAGTTCCTCTTCTTCAATGTATCTAAGGGGTTCCTTATATAGCACTCCAAGAGGGTAATGGAGAGTCGAATCTGAGTGATCTCAAGGAATATGGAAGTCCAAGATTCAGGATCTTCCGACTCATCCAAGGAAGAATCCAAAATTGTTTGGATTTATGCACACATCTTGATGTACATGGGTTTGAGGTCAAAAGTCGCGTGGACACGTGAGTATGGGTTTAAAAGTCACATATAGCATTAAAAATGGGTTTCTAGGGATGAAATTGGAAACATCAAAGTATAATATCATTTCATGGGGTCTAAAGATTCTACAGAGGGATAGGGAAGGCCATAAATATGTGATAAACCATGTGTGGTAAAATCAACTATAACGGATGCCCCCTAATGTGTGAGGTTAGAGGGGTAACATGATGGCCGAAATACATTATAAAATCCATCCCAGAAGTGGAGTGATGAAGAAATAGGTGGAAGAACCTGCCATCCATTAGTATAGTACAATAATCAATCTTTGCATGTGATTGCAAATACATATAGCAGTCCCGAATACATAAGAGTACAATGGCCATGAATATGAATGATATACAAAATGTGACGTTTGTCGTCATTGCCACGTACAATATATAATAGATCTGAATCTCCATGATGAATATATACAATGGATCAAGATCTCCATAATGGCTGAATATATCTGACATACACTAGAATCAAATCACGAGAGCTGAAATCTCATGAACACTGGCACGATCAAAGAGGTAGAATATGTGGAATTCCACCAAGATGGAAGGTCTTCTACAAAAACCACTATCAGTACATGTCTTACTATGTGAATATAGGTATCAAGGTTGAACATAGTAGTCCATCATCTAATTACGGTCATTGATGTATACCGTTAACAAACGCGAGATCACCCATCGATAATGCAAATGGGAATAAAGGTACAGAGTGCAATCCAAGAAGTGTGAATAGATGTGTTGATGTCAAACACTTGGAAGAATCCATTGATGAAGGGACATTGATGTATTCCCAAAACTGTTGATGGCGAGAGAACGTACCACTGATGACTGTAAGTCTCAAGGCACTCAAATGAATCTAGACTCTTATTCCAGAATAAATGATCTGATGTCAATTGAATGGAATTTGCTGGAAGGAGGGAATTAAGGCATCCCCCATCAACCAACACAAGGTACTCATCAATGCTGTATAATTTGGAAGAACTCGAACAAGATGTGCATGAACCAGTAATAGTACCAGGAATGGCCGACATGCAAATTCAAGATAACTGAGGAATCACCAAATTGGGCTTCAACTTCCTTAGAACAAGAGAATAAAGTAAAATGGTGACTAAAGGTAGGAAACATGAACTTGATATGAAAACTGGTACATCTATGTGACACAAAAGGCATCAAAAGAGGCTCCATAGGGAATGGAAGCTTAACCATTCAGTGGAGATAAACTCAGAGTAATGAGTAGAGCTCCTAAAGTCAAACTAATAACCCAACCAATGGATGTGATAAACGGTGCTCTATACTAAGGTGACACGACTCAACTGCTACCAAAGATAACATCTTTTCCTATACGTCTTTTTGGTTTTTTATTTTTTTGGACTTTTTTAGATATTTCGAAACTCTTGAAAAAGAATAAAAGTGCTTTATAGTTACAAATCTAGGAGCAGACGAGTGTTAGTGGAAAATAAAACTAGTTCCAAGCAGTGGTACATGCCTATGCTAAATGTAAGGAAATATGTGCAGGATAACGACACTCGGGGGAAGGTCCCCTCCTAGTAAAAATTGGGGAATCAAGCTGCAAAAGATATGTAAAATCTCTCTGCTTGGATAGACATGAGACAAGCTCGGGCTATATGGATGATAATCAAATTCAAGAAGCTGGCATAAAGCTCAATAAGGCAAGCAAAACTCATGATAATGCAATCACAACTTGACATGTACAAGGGAGTCTTGGGGGAATGGCCATCATAAAGTTCAAGAGGAGTATGAGACTCTTGCCCAAAGACATGAAGATACTATACAAAGGACTCCCACACCCTAAAGGAAAAATGTTAGCATGGGCACCAAATGCAATACAGGATCTAATTAGGGTATTCAGGTATGACAAAGCTCTACCATTCGCAAAATGTCGCTTCTAAAAGTAGCATGAAGGTTCAGTGACAAGATGGAATGGGTTCATACCTAGGGTTAATATGAAATGGTTATAAGGCCATGCAAAATGCAAGTAGATGTGAAATCCTAACCTATATGCAGTTTAGACATAATACTTGAAATTGGAACAAACGGGTCAAATACACGGTCAAACCGCACTCAAAAGAGGTTCCTAGAACATCAAATTAGTTCAAATGGTCCAAAAAGGTTAGAAATGGTAAAAAACTATAGGAAACGGGTAAAAATTTCAAAATTTTTCTATAAAATAGTGAAAAATTAAATATTTCATACCATTTTGAATTTTTACCCACCATAGTGCATTTGAGTCGAGAACTTCAGAAGCGAATTCCGGGAGCATCATCTAAAGGAATCACTCCATATTTGATCCGGGTAAATTCCCTTGCCCATCCCCTTCATTTTCATGTAAAAATTTTAAATTTTCATGGTCAATTTATTTTTTAAGGCCATCCCAACTTGGGCGTTTCGGCCCATGTAGATATCGGGCATTTTTCCACGTATAGAGCTAGCTATACACAAAAAATTCCATGAAACTCATGTACATATGCGATTATTTTGCAGACAGTCGCATATAGGGTTGCGAACATGGTTTTAATGGGAAAATATTGATAAAAAATTGTAATTTTTGTGTAGGATGGTGCCATGGGGGCTTCACTTGTTGGCCAATATCCTATCATGTTAGTTCATATTGTGGGTTTTAAAAACTATCAAAAATCGAACCAATATATTGTAGGTATTGGGGGGATGAGGGGTTTAAGGTGGTGGCGGGTAGGGTGGTTTATAAGGATTGAGGTATAAAAAGGGGTGGGGAGGAGGTTTTAAGTATTGGGAGGGGGTTTCAACAAAAATAGTTTGGGTCAATATCTCTCGAAATTAAGGGTATTCTTTAATATCCCACGATCGCATGTGCTATGTGAGAGGTTCACTAATTGAAGTCCTCATGGATGGTGCTAGAATAGAGAGAGAGGGAACATGGTGATGTTGAGGAAGTTGTTTAGGGTGACCTCATGGCTCAACAAACATTACGGGTGTGCAGGATATACAAGTTTTGGTGCCTTGGCAGCTGGAGGGAAAAGCCAAGACTACTCTAGCTGCTAGTAGATTACTAGGATCCAGAGTCAGAGAAATTTCAAATAGATGGCATGTCACTCAGCATTGAGGTTGAGGACATATACCTTATCACAGGTTTGTCCCGATGAGGGGAGGTGGTGAAACTCCAATACCGTGGGCTAGGAGGCATGCTAACTATAGAGGACTACACAACTGTCACTATTTCCTTCCTGATACAGAGAAGGTTGGGAGTCAAATCTCAATAAAATCGGTTCAGAACCTGGGGCTGAAAGCCATACTATTAGCATTAGGCAGGATCGCAGGTTTAGCATCACTTCACCAAGACTGAAGGCCGTTGATTTTCTATGTAGTAGAGTGTATGCAACCTACAATATATGACTAGAGTAATACGCTACTGAGAAACATGAAACAACAGCTCAGTGACTACAAGATGGGTAGGGTGTGGAACTTCGGGTTTGGAAGCATAGTGAGCACATTCTTTTTTGAGTGGGTGCCAGTGATAAGCCATAGAGTAGACATTGCTCCAGATGGAGTCTGAGATCTGTCTCAGTTACGCTAGGCCAATTCCATGCATCGAATGGGAAGTGGAAGGGTGGATAACCCTTACCCAACAGAGTTCTTTCCATGGCGTCAGAGACAGATAATCAGCATAGATGACTACCCCTATGTAGGGATTGAATTCTGTGGAGACCTAGACATACCCCTACCACCAGGAGTGAATTATGGAGACATAGGTAATGAATCCCAAACCCACTTTTAATTTTTTTGTGGTTTTTTATATATGAAATCAAAAGAAAAGTTTTTGGTACAACGACACATAGTGATACTCTGTCATGTATATGCAAATGTGGGACCACGATGGCCAGATGGATTTCCTCATCATAGATGGAGGGGAAGAGGTGATGGCTTTCCTTGTCATCGCCATTGACACAAAGAGTTCCCATGGCACAAGTCGAGGACTTGCCTGAGGCCATTCAACGCCAGGTGATTGGAGTACCATGAGCATGGGTTTGATTTTTTTGTCGGCTAGCTAGAGCCGTGATGTGCTACCATGATCAACATCATCATCCACCTCAGGCTTAGAGACCTAGGTGTATAAATTTTGTATGATCATGTAGTATATTTTGGTGTCTCAGAAACCCCAATTTTTTATATGACACTTATGTATTATGACGTCACCTTATTTGAACTTAATGAAATTTTTTTATGATGATCGATTATTATTCTATTTACATGTGTAAAATGTGTTTGTGAATGCTTTTATCGCCTGTGATACAAATGCCAATATAGTACATAGTTAGCATATGAATCAACAACTTGATTACAATTTCTTGTAACATGAATGTATGTTATGTTCTCAAATTTTTCATTTTAGCAATCTAACACGTAATAATATTCATAATGATGTTGGATCCCTAATACGATACAAGCCATTAATATCTAAGATTACTAACTATGAATCAAGTCGTGCTTTAAGAGAATGAAGACCATGTGAAATGACATCACGCAATAACTCAATGATGGTACTATATTCAGCAACATTGTTTCACAAAGGCCGTAAACATACACCTCCTAAAGAAACACTTGAACCGTAGGAGAGTAAATCACCCAAGCAGTCGAAGCTGAGTTTTGAGTATGGCGGATAGCACCATCAGTGAATCCTATGTAAATTGAAGACTCCATCGACAAGTACCATAACAAACAAAAGCTAATCAACAAACCCGGTCACCATAAGAAGACCTAACTATGCAATACAAAATTGTACAATAATATACAAAATGTTAGCCCTTACTGAATATCATGCATAATATTTTTTAAGATAGAGCCGATTTATAGGCTCCGCCAAGGTTGTCCCTTCATAATCCACCAAATCAAAGGATCCTTTCTCTAAGACACACTTAACCACGTAAGGACCAAGTAACCTTCACTAAACCTCCTAGGATGGACATACTTATCGTACTAGGCCTTAACATGATGCTTGTTTAACCTCAAGAGACACTAAATCATATCGATGCTTCTCATCAAGCTGCTCCAAGTGGACCAAACACTCTTCCAATGCGAAAGTCTCTAGTAAAATCTCCACAGCTAGCTTCAAAGAAGGGATTTCACATTCAACTGGTAATACTGACTCTACCCCATGCATAAGTTGATAGGGAGAAAAATCGGTGGCATTCTTGACCGCGGTTTTATAGGCCCACGAAGTAGGATACAACATGATATGCCGATTATTATTGCTCTGTGAGATGGTTCGTTGGAGCATGGACTTAAGTGACTTCTTCATTGCTTCAAGCGATCCATTTGCTTGAGGGTAATAAGAAGAGGAGTGCTCTTGCTTATATCGTAACTTCCAAGACAACTCTTCCATCATTTTTTTCTGAAAGTGCCTGCCATGGTCAGTGACAAGATCTCTCGAAATGTCAAGCCGGGTGATAATCTAGTTAAATATGAAATGTGCAGCTGTCTCACCATCGGATTTAACTATAAGAATATCCTCTGCGCATTTTTTGAAGTAACAATCACAATAATATGATGGTTTCCCCCAGCCGATGCTAGGTTATAATCCATAAAATCAATCCCCCACTTGGTGAATGGGTCGATGGTGACAATAGGATGCAAAGGGGAGGGATGCCAGTACATATTACATGCAAACACCTGGCAAGGGTGGCACTTCTTGACCGCATTAATGCAATATTTAAGGATGGACAGACAAAAATAGCCCGCTCTTAAGATCTTTTGGGCTGTAGAAATCCTAGATAAATGACCACCACATTCCCCTCCATGGAAATAATTAAGCACGACCTCAGCCTCATCATGAGTTAAAAAAAAACATAAAATGGAATCAACCCCATAGCAGTACAAAGTATCATCCTCTATAAAGTAGTTCTTCGCTACGTGATGTAGTCGTCGTCACTCATCTCGCAAGAGGTGAGTAGGAACCTTCAATGTTTGCAAATAAACAATAATATACCCAAACTGTTCTTCGCTACGTGATGTAGTTGTTGTCACTCATCTCGCAAGAGGTGAGTAGGAACCTTCAATGTTTGCAAATAAACAATAATAATAATGTCTGCGTTTGATATGAGAAAGAAATGCTCATCAACAAGAGAATCCTCTTGAACCTGTTCTTCATCCAAATTTTGAAAATACGACATGAGCTTAGCAAAGATTAATGATTTCTTTCATTTTTCCAAAAAAAAATTGATATCAATCTTCTACAATATCACAATCCATTTATTATACTCTCCCCCAATCATCCTTCTAGTGAGGAAAAACTGAAATCGATTGACGTGAGCTACGACCAAAGTTTGGCGAAGGAGGATGTAATGCCTCAAACGCTAAACCGCATGGATGGTGGCCAAGGATAGCTTCTCAACATGGGAATAATGAAGTTTCACATCAATAAGGTTTCGGCTCAAATAATATATGACATGCTCATGGACCTCCTCATCCTCTTGAACCAATACGATACCAACCGTCTCTTGAGACGTGACCACATAAATAAAAAAGTCACGGCTATAGTCTTCTGTACTAAGCACTGAGGTCGTTGCTAAGGATTTATTCAAGGCATCGAAAGAATCATAGGATCGCCCATCCTAGTAAAAAGGGGTGTCTTTCTTCAACAAACAAATGGAGCCTTTAGTCAAATTGGAAAAATTGACAATGAACCTTCGCAAGAAGTTTGCCATACCTTGTAAACATTGAATATGTTGAATATTGTGCAGGGGAGACAATTGAAGTATTGCCTCAACCTTCAAGGAATCAACTCTAATACCCTCTTTAGACATGATGAATCCTAGTAAATGACCAATATTCACACAAAATATGCACTTGTGAGGATTTAATCGAATTTTATAATGATGACATCTTGGAAAACTAATCGCAAATGATAAGGATGACACACTCTCAAATGAGAGTGAGCATCTAGATCATCCAAATACACTTCAATAATATTTTTGAGATCATGAAAGGAAAAGGTCATGGCTTATTGAAATGTATATCCGATGTTTTTAAGGCTGAAGGGCATCTTTTGATATGCAAAAGTTACTAAAGGACAAATAAATTTATTCTTATGTTGATCCTCATGTTTAATATGTATCTGATTGTATCCAAAAAATCCATCCATAAAAGAAAAAACCTCACTTCCCACACACTCATCCAAAATTTGATCAATAAATGGTGTATGGAAATTACCTTTCGGATAGGCTTAGTTTAAATCACGGAAATCAGTGCATATTCGGATCTCTCCCTGCTTCTTATCCACCAGAACATGATTTGAAACCCACTTTGTCAAGGGAACGGGATAGATAAAACCAACTTTGAGCAGTTTCTCTATCTTTGCTTTAATTGTAGGTGATTTTCTAGGATTCACAACATGCAAACGTTGTTGAACCGGTTTTGCATTCGGATAGATTTTTATTTCTTGTTCAATAGTGCAAGGGTCTATTCCTGGAATTTCCTAGCATTACCAAGAAAAAGAATCACTAAAATCTTTGAAAAGCTTAGTATACTCTTTAATCTCATCGAGGGAACAACCCGCCCCAATGTAAATGTTCTCAACCTTACCAAGATCACGAGAAATGTTGATATGAATCGTTGGTGGTAGGTTAGCCATGTTCCCTTCAATAATCTGACTAGGAGAGATTAATGGGACCATGGGGATATCAAACTTCTCGCTTAGAATCACCCTAAAGTGATCACACTCGAACCGATCAATTTTAGGGAGAAAATACGATCTTTGGTGCAACTCTTCCCAAGCTTTTTCTATCCCAGACATGGCGTCAAGAATAGCTTCATTTGATGGAAAAAAATCATCAAGGAAGTCTTGAGAGTGACATGAATCTACTACCCATGCAGGAAGCATATAAGGGTAGTCCTCCTCCATCCGCGAAGAGGAAGGACTAGGATCTACAACATGATCAATATTTGCTTGATATGCCACGAATGTTGGAGACAATGGCACGTATGTCATGACAGGTATAATCAAAGTTCTCGGTGAAGGAAGAATCCAAGGATCCTCCATATGAGAAGTGTGAAAGGATACCAAATTTGACGAGGTTGAAGCCCCACAAAGACTAGACCTAATCATAAGAACAGGTGCTTGACAACTAAAGGTTCCCATGAGAGAAGGATACATACCCACACCCACATTCTTAGTTGCTGGCTGAGAATGATTGATATTCGGGATAGAAGCTTTCAATGATGAATTTACACTCAAATTCTGGAAAGATTTTGATCAATAGTAATGATCTTCCCATTCAATAGAAAACAAACCACTCAGAATAGGGAAGAGGCTATAGCTTACATATTATACATCCAGTTCCTACCCAACAAAATATTGTAGTTAAGGGGCACATCAACCACCGCGAACTCAATCATGACAATCTTATCCTCTAATTGGACCTCTAGGGAAGGAAGTATACCATGCAACCGAAATGATCATCCATCGAAAGTAGTCAACATGTTAGTAGACTGAGACAATCATTAGAGAGAATTTGAGGTAAAAAATGGGCCTCCTAAGAGATGTACTACAAAAATATAAGATATATTAAAATATTATGAGTTAGGGGTTTTATGGGGTAGGTATATATGACAACTCATCTCCTACACTAGTTTTTATGCACAATATAAATAACCATGGTTGAGTTGCTTTTTTAAATTGACTATAAATAAAATAACTCTACAATGATGTGACTAAGATTCATTGTAAATTCCCAAAAAATTATTGTCCTTTAGCATTTATTTGTATTGAACTTATAAATAAAATTAAA